>JAZKJV010002021.1:0-600000 GCA_037367405.1 Ottelia alismoides
TTATCTCTTTCACGACGATGCCCGGAGGTTAGGGTTCAACCTTCTTTGGAATTCGCGGGACGGCTTGGTATCTTCTTCCAGATAGATGTGGTGTGAACACAAAGCAGGATTTATCACTCGGAGATCTGATACACACCAACCAAGTGCCTTGCGGTTCTTTTCTAGAACCTCGACAAGACGAGATTTCTGATCCGGATTCAACCTACTGCTGATGATGATCGGATACATTTGTTCTTCACCCGCAAGGAAAGCATACTCCAGGTCTGTAGGAAGTGGCTTGAGTTCGGGTTTTGACCTGTCCAACTTGTTGGTTACTTCCGACACTATGCTGGTGGTGGGATGTACTTCCTTGAGGGGGCTACCATCCTCATCATTCTGTTGAGATCCTAGTGAGGTGCCAAACGGTTCTGCGCTAGGCTGATCATGTTCGGTCTGGAGTGAATGATCAAAGAGATGCGCCCGCATCTGAGAATCTGTTTCCCAGAAATCATTGGAGCATAAGGTAACTGCGCTTTCCAAGTCCTCCTCGAGTGTGAGAATTTCTCGGGTCCATGAATCATTTAATGACAAGGATGAATCTATGATCTCTGCAATAAAGTCAAAGTTTGCCTCCGATGCTGCATGCCTTTCATCAGTCGTGGCGTTCAGCTCTCTGCTCATGTTTATAGTGATCTGCTTGGTTTTCGAGCTAAAAGTAATCTTGTCAGACCCATAATCAACCACGACACCTGAGGTACGTAAGAATGGTCGGCCAAGGATGATAGGGGTCTAGAGCAGAGGGGTTGGTGAGTCCATATCAAGGACTACAAAATCAGCTGGGAATTGCATCTCCTGCACTTTCACTACAACGTCTTCCAAAAGACCCTGGGGCCGCTTGATGGATCGATCAGCGAACAGAAGGATCATTCGTGTTTACTTGAGAGGACCCAGTCCGAATTCTTGCATTATAGATGATGGCAAAAGGTTGATGGAAGACCCACTGTCGAGAAGAGTGCGCTCGAAGACTTGATAAAAAATCTCACAACTGATAAGAGGTGCTCGTGTGTCTTGTTTCTTTTGTGGGAGGTTGCTGATAGCTGCAACAGTGGCCATGGAGAGCACGCGCTTTTCTACATCTCTGCGTCTGTTCTCTTGTGCTGGGCGACGCTTGTTAGTATATGCCTCCTTTAGTCCTTTCTTCACAGGTGGCATGTACTCTACGGCCTTCAATAAGGGAATCTCAACAGTCAACTTGTCTAGTATTTCTACAACTCCAAGATCGGTCAATGCATTTTTTCATTTTGCAATTTTTTTGGATTTTTCTATTGCATGAGGAAAAGGAATATGTACATTCCTAGCGGGAAAAACAGAGTTCTTATTTACATCAAAATTATCGCCCACAGGATGTTGAACATCCGGACTACAAAAAGGAGTACAATCTGGATTCTGACATGCTGGTGCTGAAGGGCGAGCAGAAAGTATAGCGTCTAGTCCGTCGGCTGGCGAGGGATTGACTGCTGCTGGCGGCTTCTCCAAGGCTGGCGCGACTTTGCTTCGGCTGCAAGCTTCTTTTTGTTGTTTTTTATTTTGCTGATTTTTTTGTATTTTTAGTTGGGGATGCTGGCACTACACGATAGCTGGAATGGCTTCTCCTTCTTCTTCCTCCTCACCCGCCCCTATAGCTGGCACGACTGATGTAAAAGATGACGATCCACTTGGTTCTTTATTCTCCCCATTCTTGATAGCAGGTGGAGGCAAGGCCCTACCGCTCCTGAGGGTGACAGCATTAGAATACACAATGTTATCATTTTCCGACTCTACAGATGCAGACATGACATCACATTCTACCTGCTCTCTCTTTTTGGAGCTATTGGGGTTGGCTTCGACTTGAGCTGGAATGGTGGTCTTGGTGGCAGTCAGCTCATCGAGCCTCTTGGTCATATCTGCTAGCCCTATGATAAGTTGGGCCAAGCAATCCTTGGTCGGGTTCACTGGAGTTGCCTTGGTGCATTCAGTGTGCAGACCACGTTGTTGTTGCATATGCTAGTGCTGAGGCTGTTGTTGGTAGTGCTGAGGTGGTGCAGGAAGCTGAAGTTGCTGATAAGAAGGAGGAGGATACTGTTGGTATTGCTGAGGTGGAGCATCTGCATACTGCTGGAAAGGCTGTGGGTGACGGTATGGCTGTTGCTGATATTGCTGGTTCTGCCTCCATTGATTTGCATACTGGGGAGGCTGATGATACGGTGGCGGTGGTTGTGAGGACTGCCCGAAACGACCACCCTGAGGGTGGTGGTATTGCCGGTTGGCTGGTGGCAGACCCTAAGGTTGTCCCATAGGATGGGTCGGCTGTGCTTCATGACTCCATACCCCGTTCACTTCCTGAACCAGGGGTGGTGTTGGGAATACCGAATCAGATCCTGATACAAACTCTGGTTGATACACAACCACCTGCTGCTGTGGCTGGCCCTAGTCGGGTTCCTGCACGTAGTACACGTGCTGAACTGCCGGTGACTGCTGGCTCAGTTGAGGCTGGTGTAGCGGTGGTTGCTCGTCTTTCCTCTCAACTGGAGCTTCAAATGGTGCTGCCGACTGAACAGAATTGATGGTGCCCACCAGCAGTTCTAGCTTCTTGGTGATCTGATCAAGCTTGTCAAGGTTCTGAGTCCTCTATTTGATCACCGAATGTTTTTCGAGGTCCTGTGATCGTTTCTCAATAATATCAACCTTCGAGAGATGGCCCCCGATGATGCTGAGGTTGGACCTCTCATCTCTCTCCACCTCTCGAGACGCTACCATGTGTACTTGTTTCTGGAGGATCTGGGGCTTCTTCTGGTATGCTTTTTATGAAGAGAGGGCGGCCTCTCCTTCGGTCATCTCTTCGAATATCTGCCAGACTACATCTTCATCCTTGTTGAAGTGTGAACCCCCACATGCTGCATCAACGAGCCTTTGGATCTCAATGTTTAGACCCCAAAGAAGTGCTGGACCAATCTGGTCTTCGGGATCTCATGATGGGGACATTTCTCCTGCAGATCGATGAATCTCTCCCATGCTTCATGTATGGACTCGTGGGCTCCTTGGGAGAAGTTTCTGATACGTGCTCGCATCTGGTTGAGCCGGCCTAGAGGATAATATTTATGCAGGAAGGCGGACTTCAGTTCCTCCCAGGTGGTTACAATCTTCCCCAGATGGTTGACCCAATAAAGGGTCTTGTCTTGTAGGCTGAAGGGGAATGCCATCATTTTGACAATGTCGAGAGGGACATTCGGATAGTGAGTAGTTCGGCAGATGCGGGAGAATTGTTGCAGGTGGATGTACGACTCTTCACTTGTGTTTCTATGGAAACCAGGAAGAAGAGCGAGGAACTGGGGCTTCAGCTCGAAGTGAGCATGCATCGGTGGAATGACGATCCACTCGGTCATCTGGCTGTCTCTAGGATTATAGGTTTCCTTTAGTGTAGGCTTTGGTCCCCTATTTTCCGGCTTTTCATCGTCATCAGGTGGACCACCACCTCCTCCTCTGCCTTCTCCTCCCTCGGCTCTGTTCATCACATCATTCAGCATATCCTGAAAAGCGGTCTGTGCTAGGGCTTGCTCTGTCAGCTGCTGTTGGATTGCCCGGATAGATGCTAATAGTTGTGCATTAACTTGATTATGATCTGGCAACTGTCCTTCTGATTGGGGTGGCTGCTGACCCTTGCCCTTTCCTTAAGGAGCCATGTCAGGGTCTGAGTCGGACGAAATGAATTCCGGAGTAGAAGCCAGGGCTCAGTCTGCCCTTCTATCTGCAGAATGAGAGAATCCTAATCAGACCACTTGCAATATTGTTCAGTTGTCATGATAATTTTGGAGTTAAGGTCAACCCCAACATGTTGTGAACGGAACAAGATGTAGACTGTAATCGACTTCCAATCACAACGGCGAAAGTGGGACAAAAGTGATCCCTGTTTATTGGGTGGTCAAAAGGGAGGTAGAAGACGAGGAGTCTGGAGATCGATCCGCAAAGTCCGGATCGGGTTCTCGGGAATCGCCTCGAATTTATTGGCGAAATCGAGTCCATGGAATCAATGTGGGTGTCGGCAAGGTCCCGACGGAAACCATCCATGGATCGATTTCGCAAAGCAAGAGAGGGGTGGATGTTGGAGGAAGGATACGATGGTCAACAATGAGTAAAAAGGAGTGCAAAACAGTAGAAAGGCTCAAACTGAGCGGGGGTCAAAG
This sequence comes from Ottelia alismoides, assembly GCA_037367405.1. Taxonomy (NCBI): domain Eukaryota; kingdom Viridiplantae; phylum Streptophyta; class Magnoliopsida; order Alismatales; family Hydrocharitaceae; genus Ottelia; species Ottelia alismoides. The sequence continues at coordinate 4,200 of JAZKJV010002021.1, forward strand.
AGGAGTGACACAACAAAATTTGCGCAAAGGCGCAGGACTTGATCTTTGAACCTTAATCTAGATCCATACAAACACAATACAAGATTGGGTTCACCAACTCACACCATGTGAAGCAGTAAAGGTTTGGCTACTTTTTATCTATTCAGTTTTAGAGTTGTTATTTCAGGCATATCTTTTAACAAGTCCTTAGCACGCTACCCCTATAGGAGAGAGAGTACTGCCAGAATAGTATCCCGTACTTGTCCTCCTCCTTTGTAACCTGTAGTCTGTACTTTTTGAGGTCCTTGTAACCCTTCCTGGATCCCTACTCAGCCAAAGAAATAGAGAGAGGAAGCCAATAGGCGAAATCGATACTTTGGTTCTTGCTCGCAACGGAATCACCCTTGAGCGTGCAAGAACCTACTCGGACGCACGACAATGAGACAGACACCCCTGTGAAGGCGTGGCCTATGATTGCTACTTCGGACAAGGTCGATGCTCTACACAACAGAGAGTCATCACTGGTGACCAAGCCCTACTCGCCCACGCACGATAGAAGTGCCAATACTTCGGAGTTGGATTGCCCGGATAGATGCTAATAGTTGTGCATTAACTTGATTCTGATCTGGTAACTGTCCTTCTGATTGGGGTGGCTGCTGACCCTTGTCCTTTCCTTGAGGAGCCATGTCAGGGTCTGAGTCGGATGAAATGAATTCCGGAGTAGAAGCCAGGGCTCAGTCTACCCTTCTATCTGCAGAATGAGAGAATCCTAATCAGACCACTTGCAATATTGTTCAGCTGTCATGATAATTTTGGAGTTAAGGTCAACCCCAACATGTTGTGAACGGAACAAGATGTAGACTGTAATCGACTTCCAATCACAACGGCGAAAGTGGGACAAAAGTGATCCCTGTTTATTGGGTGGTCAAAAGGGAGGTACAAGACGAGGAGTCTGGAGATCGATCCGCAAAGTCCGGATCGGCTTCTCGGGAATCGCCTCGAATTTATTGGTGAAATCGAGTCCATGGAATCAATGTGGGTGTCGGCAAGGTCCCGACGGAAACCATCCATGGATCGATTTCGCAAATCAAGAGAGGGGTGGATGTTGGAGGAAGGATACGATGGTCAACAAGGAGTAAAAAGGAGTGCAAAACAGTAGAAAGGCTCAAACTGAGCGGGGGTCAAAGAGGAGTGACATAACAAAATTTGCGGAAAGGCGCAGGACTTGATCTTTGAACCTTAATCTAGATCCATACAAACACAATACAAGATTGGGTTCACCAACTCACACCATGTGAAGCTGTAAAGGTTCGGCTACTTATTATCTATTCAGTTTTAGAGTTGTTATTTCAGGCATATCTTTTAACAAGTCCTTAGCACGCTACCCCTATAGGAGAGAGAGTACTGCCAGAATAGTATCCCGTACTTGTCCTCCTCCTTTGTAACCTGTAGTCTGTACTTTTTGAGGTCCTTGTAACCCTTCCTGGATCCCTACTCAGCTAAAGAAATAGAGAGAGGAAGCCAATAGGCGAAATCGATACTTCGGTTCTTGCTCGCAACGGAATCACCCTTGAGCGTGCAAGAACCTACTCGGACGCAAGACGATGAGACAGGCACCCCTGTGAAGGCGTGGCCTATGATTGCTACTTCGGACAAGGTCGATGCTCTACACAACAGAGAGTCATCACTGGTGACCAAGCCCTACTCGCCCACGCACGATAGAAGCGCCAATACTGGAAATCCATGCGATACACAAGGCAGTTGCAGACTGGGATTTTGGCTCTATTCCTCATGGGACGTGCCTCGCTCAAGGGAGTAGGGATTTGATCCCCCTCCAAAGGTACCTGAAAACAATGAGGGCTTTATGAACCCAGTACAATTATAGTCCATTATGAATTTTAATTAAGGTCAAAGTTTATTTAGCAGTCCCCTTGTTTTAGTTTTTTGGGTTTTCACTTTTTTTGACTCTATTTCATACCAGCGCCTAACGTTTTTGTAGATTTTCATTTATGTCCTAGGTGCTCAAAATCAGAGGGAGATAGCAGAAAAGCCATGCAAGTTGGTTCTATGATGGAAATCTCACCATTGAACCGAATGATGCATGCTGAGTTAGAAGACTTACAGTGCATCCCAGCTCTCTCCATGTGGTATGCAAAACAGAATTTTTAAACCTATCTACATAGCGGTGTGCATTCGACAAAATCGCCCTAAACATTAGCTGTTATTAACGTGAAGAACCACAAGTTGGTCACTTATATTTAACCTAAAGGTCTGGTCATGGCTTACCCTCCTCTTCTCGACACACTCGAGTTCAGGAGTAGCGCTTAATGGGGCTCGCTCACGGCACACGGGTGAAGAGATAAATGACCGAACTGTTTAAATTTGACTAGATCCATATGAAGTAGACTATAGGAACATGCATTCTTATTAAGGTTTGGACCTAGCTACCGGATCAAGCGACCTATATCTAAGGGCTCCAATCACACAAAACAAAGTAAAACAAAGGCGTAAAGCTCAAAACTGCGATAAACAAAGAAATGAAAGTGGTAGAAAACTCGGAAAATAGTGACGAGGCCCCCAGGTGAACAGACACCCGGGCACTGGACCTCACTGTGAAGAGTAGAGTCCAAGTTATATTACATGCCGAAATTGTCTCTCTCTCGCAATAAATTACAAAATTGATCCTAAGGCCTAACTAATTCACATCCTTTTGCATCCTTGGTGCTCTCTCCAGCTGGTCATGAAGTGAAGACCAACCACCTCCAAGCTTGGCTGCCTTGGCCTCCTAAGAAACCATCCTCGCGTGGAGGGCCCTCGCATCAAGGTCACAATGAGATAGAATTAGTATAAGCTCAATCAATGGAATAAAGAATCATTTAATTAATACAAATAAATGAATGTGTATGCCATTAATCAAAGAATCATGTATAATTAAACAATTTCAAAGAAATAATTAATCACAGAATAAATAATGAATGATTTTTGTACAAGAATGACAAAGTATAATCGGCTACGCTCATTGCTCCCCGGCAATGGTGCCATTTGATAAACCCGAATGTTAAGCGGTCTTGTATTCCACTCAAGGCGGGAACACAGTCGAAGTGTTGACCACTCAAAACCCAGATTTAATCAACAATTAACCCACAATAAAGAATAAATCAATTAAGTCCCAAAATTTGTGAATTAACATTTAACTCTACCACAAATTGTATAGTGAATAAGCGTGTAGAGGTCGAACCACAAAGAGCAATACAAAATAATTTAAGTAACCTACAGTGTTCCTGTATAACAAAGTCATCCTTGTATGAATCCTATTTTTGTGGGTTTTTGGGGTTTTATAAATTTTTAATCTTTTTTTATTATTATGTATATATGTATATATTATATAATATAGATATATAAATATATAAGAACATGTTTTATATATAGATATATAATTATATGCACCCCTAAAGAGTTATGTATAGAAAATATAATACATATAGATATATATGTATATATTATATATACTTTTTTATTTTCTTTTTCAAGATTGGAATATATAATCTTCATAATAAAAGAGGTGCTAAAATATTTATAAGAATATGCAAAACTAGCCAAAAAAATCAGAGGTACAATATTTTTTGTCTTTTTAACTTTTTTACTGTTTTTGTGATTTTTGAGCATTTTTCCAAATATTTTTGACATTTTTAAGAAATAAAATAATAGAAAACAGGGACTTAAACTACTGGACAGCATTGAAATGAGGTTTAAAAAAAGAAAATGATCTCCAAAATTCCTCGCATCAATTTTAAATGATAGATAATAAAAGAAGGAAACTACATGAACTTAATTTGTATTTTTTAGGCTTTTTCAAGGATTTTTGGACTTTTATGTAGTTTTTGAGGGTTTTCTTATTTTTACGGTTTTTATATTGAATTTTTTTGTGACTTTTGGACTGACACTAAAGTAGGATAAAATAGACAACAGGTGATTTTTTGGAATTTTTCTAGGTGTTTTACTATTTTTTTGGTATTTTCTAAGCTAGACAGTAGATAAAATGCATGTTTTCGATTTTTAATAAATATTAAAATGCGACAAAAATAAAATTCAAAGCTATGGCGTGAAAGTAAAAGCTAGCAGCAGCTTGGCATGATTTTTGTGGAAATTTTCAAGTTAATATGATGCATGACAAAAATGGAACAAACAAGCAACAATATGTGGCCTAACAGGGGCATTTTTGTAATTAAAAATAAATCAGGGGCTTCAGTGCAAAAACACCAAAATATATGAACGTATTCTGCAATTTTAGGGACCAAATCCAAATAAGCAAACCCTCCAGGGCCCCCTTGCAATTTGACCTTCACGTGGGACTACACGTGATCCGCACCCACAGGGACCAAAATGTAATATCAACAAAGTTAGGGGTCATGGTTGCAATTTTTACAAAAATAATACACTTAAAATTTTATTTTATGGAGGAAAGATAAATATACAAACATACAGGGGGTCTTTAGCAATTTAACCACCTCACGTGGGACGCCACGTGAGGTGACGTGGACTGGACCTATAAGAAATATCTCCAACGTACAGGGGGGTCCATGCAAAATATCCACAATAAAACAAACTTCGACTTTTATTTGTAAGACTAGACAATACAACAAAAACACTGGGGTTAAGATATGCAAATTACCCATAAATGCGCGATGTTGGACGGCGTTGATGATCTCACTTGGACACGCGTCGCGCATCCAACGGTCGGTACCGCTTCGCCGATGAAGGGCTGAGATGAGATCAGCCGAGCTGATCTGACGGTGATGGCTATGCTTCATCTGACAGCTCTGGTGGAATCTGGGCATCCCTCCTAATCGGACGACGATGGAGGGCTCTGGAGGAACAGGGGAAGAACTCATGCCAGGCGAGCTTCGATCTTGGAGCATGGTCTCCTCCGGGCTTCTCCCTCACGTCTGAGGTGTTCTGAACGTAGGTAGAGGTCTCCCGCGTCTGCTAGTGGTCTTGGCATGGCTCCTGGAGGTCCAAGGAGCTCTGGCGAGGTCGATGAAGGTCGGGACCTCCAGGAGCCTCTTCCTGGTTCGAATCGAGTCCAAAGGGGCTCCTTGCGTCGTTTGACCTGTAGAGGAAGAACCAGGGGAACGAGGGCTATCTCCTTGACCCTGGGTTTTGAAGCTTTGGTGCAAGAGGAGGTGAGGCAGAGGTGCTCCGACGATAGGCGGAGGTGGAGCTCCGATTCGCAAGGACTGGGGGTCCTTGGTTGAACAAAAATGATCGGGAGATGGAGCACGCGATGAGGAACGAAGTAAGGTGAAGATGGCTGTCGGAAACCGGAGGTATCACAGTGAAGAAGTCGACGGAGCAGAGCTCCGGCGACTTCGATTTCGCGATTTTACGCTATGCTATCGATCTAAAGACTAAACTAAGCACGGAATTGAAATGCTAGAATTAAAATCTACCTAGAAAGCACAAAAGGACAGCTCTTTTAGCTGGGGGCCACCAGGGAGCAGGACGGACGCCGGAGCTCCACCGCGACAAAATTGATCCCTCCTCCGGCCGATTTGAGTCGCTGAAATGCTCCCCCTGTCACGAGGAACCTCTCAGGAACAAATTCGAGGCTTTCGGATGGATGTAAATTGGCCAAATTTGTGGATGAGGCCGTGGGCTCTTATTTATAGACATTCTGGGCTCCCTACTTGGCCCGCGTATTCCGGCGAGGACAATGATCGTTTTCTCGATCCAACAAGCATGCGTGATAGATGGATGATCCCTCTACAGTTCTCGTGAAGGCGGCGAGCGAGATTAAGGGACGAGACGCCCGGGAAAATGGCGCAAGTCATGGAAATAGCCAGGTTGAGAGGCGCCAGGTCCCGATGGGACAGTTGACCAGAGGTCAACAAAGGACGCGCCCTCATTGGTCCACCTCGGACGCTAGAGGACAAAATAGGGGACCTTATTCTAAAATGAATTATTTAACATAACAAATGATTTTATTAGATTTTACTAATAAAATGAAAAATGTGTTTTAATTCATGTAGTATTTATTTTCGATTTTTATTTAATTTTTTTTGATGTATTCTCTCATGGTTTTATTTTAATAATATATTTATGTATGTATTTACATGTATTTTATATATTTTATTTTTATTTTGTTTATTTTACTTTATTATTTTATTTTCTTATTTTATAAATTTATAATTTATTGTGAGTGTGAGGATATTTTATTTAATTTTTATGAGTTGATTTTCATATTTAAATAAATAGGTGTATGTTGTATGTAGGCATACTTATAGGTATTTTACCTGTATTTTATATATACTTTATTTATTTAATGTATTTTATTTGTTTTTATTTTAGATTTGAATTTTTGATATATTATATGTAATATTTTCAATATAATAAGATTAGGAAAGAATAAAATATTTAAAGAATGTCTTCCCTTTTTATTTATGTACATACTTATCATAGGTATTTTGCCTATATCTTGCATAGACTTATTTTATTTTACAAATTCTTTTTGGTTTTATTCTAATTTCAATATGTACATGTATTATATACATCATTTACAAAGTTCTAAAAATATAATTTTGTAAAATTAATGGACACTGAATAAATTGAATATTTTAATCGGTATTATGTACAATAGGGTCCCAAAACCTTACTTTCACAGATAGACTCCAAAAATTCTGAAACCAATTTTATTAAATAGTTCTTGGAAAGCTATATACAATTGAAGGTGAGTTTGTGGTTTTTGAGTTTTTATTTGCAAGATATGGGTCTGTGAAGTTGAGATTCTGGTTTTTTATTCTGTGTGTAAAATGTACACTGTATATTATTTTTGCACGAACTTAATTTTGTATTTTTATTTACATTATTGTCTACAACTTTCATGTACAAAATATCTTTATTTGATGAATAAATAATTAAATACAAAATGGATGTCAAAATGCATAAATGAATGATTAAATAATTGAGGTATCTATTGTATTATTGGCCCTTATCTCCCCCTACTTTATTCCTTGTCGACCAATTCCATTATGGCCTTGGTCTCGGGGTTAGGGTCATAAAATATTTGCAATATTTTATTCCTTTTTCATTTCTTCTCTTTATTCTATAATTTTGGCATTAAAAACCTTATGTTATGTACAATAAATACAATAAATAATGAATGCTATTATGTACAAATTGATGTTATTTACATGCATTTACTGGGGTTTTTAAGGCCAAAATGATAGAATAAAGGTGATGAAATGGAGATTCATCATCGGGCTTGAAACAAACATTTTGTCGGAGCCTTAACTAGGATTAGGATTTTATCCTCAACAGTCCTCAGATTCCACAAATCCTTATTAGAGATCACTTCATCGGCTAGTTCAGACTCACTTATTCATTTCGCAAACTCGATCATCCTTGAAGTCAATTTGTACAGTGTGTGAATTGATTTAGCTCTTCCTGCTTAGAGAAACGAAGAACCGTCCATCCCGACTATGCACTTCTATTGCTTCCTCATCCAGCTACTATTTACTCGAGGAGGGAGGTATTCCCTTCTGTGGTTAGTTTGTGCTATGTCCACAATCGAATATAGAGATAAGATAGAAGATTGAGAAAAGAAGTGGAGTGCGACCAGTGTAGACGCATCTCCTTGTGAAGCTCAACCGGTGTAGCTAAGTCTCCACGAAGATGTGCATGCATTTTTGGTGGAAGCTTGGACCATTGTGGTTGTATTTGGTGGCTTCTTCTTTGATTTGACTGTGTAATTTGCTTGCACTACATTCATCTCTTTGTACCTCGACGTATATATCATCTTTTGTTCCGTCCCTTTTTTGAGGTCTTAGAAAAATTGTTTCAGCAGATCCGTCCCTCATCCGAAGCAACTATCGCAACCCCAATCTCTCCCGTCTTTAGATGTCAATGCCGCAAAGATAAGGATAGAAACACACTACCAAGATGTATTGCCCTTCGTAACTCTTTGCGAGTTGAGCTAAGTGCAGAGTGCATGTGTTCAAGATTGGGTCATTGGTGTAGAGTTGTACGGAGGATACCAAATGGTCTACTTAAGCACATATGACTTGATTTCCCGAATATGGTCTTATGGAACCCTAAGATTTTAAGTCACCGAACTGAAGAGTCTAAATTCCAGATCCTAACTAGGCTCCTTACAATGGAAGTTAAAAGCCGTGATCAACCTCCATCCTTTAGACTAGACTCAATCATTAATTCCAGAAATAAAACTTTTCTTAAAACTGCGAATGCAAATGCAACTATGTTTTTGTGAAGTATATTTTCTGAATTTTACTCATTTTTATGGATTTTAAGGCTTTTGTAATTTTTATGACTTTTAAGACTTTGTAATTTTTTATGGATTTTCTTATTTTTATTAACAATTTCTTTTTATACATGAATTTTACAAGATATATTTTATTTGAGTTAAATATCTAATGTATTTTACAGATTTTATTTACAAGGGATTTTTCAAGTATCAAATGATTTTTACATATATTTTAATAAATAGGATTTTAAATAAGTATTTTACAAATTTTAAATACATATTTTAAATTATAGATTTTAAATACAAGTTTTAGACATATTTTACTTATTTACAAGGATTTTACAAGTAATAAATGTATAAATAGATTTTAAATTAGCCCTCACCCAATTTTTATGTATTTTACAGATATAGAAAATACATAAAAGTACGAGTTATGGACAAAAGTATATATATAATATATACGCACCCCCCTATACATAGCTTGAGCTATGTCCTCATAGCGTCAAAAGAGAAAAAGGAGGACATAACTCGTGCTAAGTAAAAGTGGGTGAAAATGTATATACGAGAACAAGTCAGTCAACCCTCCCCCTATACTTACGATCAGATAATCGTAAGTATAACGGGAGAGCAAAAACGGGACTGCGTAAAAAGAATATATAACCAAAGATCAAAAGGAATAAAGAATACGAGATCATCGAAATTACTCGGTCCCCCCTATACTTAGGATAAGGCATCCTAAGCATATAAAAGAATGTAGTAAAAAATCGGAGACCGGTGATTTGTGAAGAAGAATGGATATACAAAAGAGTCAGAACAAAATATAAAACATTAATCAACGAACAATCAGTCCCCCTATACTTAGGATCTGGTATCCTAAGCATAGAAGACGAGCAAAAATGGGGACGATTGTGGTCTACGAAGAATATACAAGTGTTGCGGATCTCCAGAAATCGAATGGCTCAAAAGCATTTGTACAGGATGAGATGAAATGAAAGAATGATCATGATTCCTGTACAAAATAGATCACTTCAATACGGGCCAGATGATCAGTAATCTCGACGAAGTGCTTCAACTTCTGCCTGTTAACCACGAACGGTTCTGCACCAAGTGACACATCTGATATTGCTATACTCCCATTGTCGTGCACCGTTCTGAATATATAAATTCCTTCCCACTTGCTTTTTAATTTGCCAGGAAAAATTCTCAATCTTCCATTGAACAACCAAACTTTCTGCCTAGGGACAAAGTTCTCGTGTCGAATATGTCTGTGATGCCATTTCTTCACTTTATCCTTATAAATGAAAGGGTTCTGATATGCCTGATTTCGAATTCCTACCAATTCATTTAGATATATCTTTATCTTGGCTCCTGCTTTCTGTGCATCAAGTAAGATTTCTCGAATAGCCTATTCAGATTTGTGCATGATTTCTACGGGCAAATGGCACGGCTTTCCATAAACCAATCTAAATGGTGAAGTACCTAAGGGAGTTTTGTAAGAAGTACGATATGCCTAAAGAACCTGATCTAGAAGCTGTGACCAGTTCTTCCTATCTGGTCATACTAGTTTCTGAAGAATTTATTTCACCTCCCTATTTGAAACTAGCCTTGCCGTTCATCTATGGGTGGTAAGGAGTAGCTACTCTGTGATCAATGCCGTATTGCTTCACTAGCTTTTTTACCTCCTTATTATTGAAATGGCTACCCCCATTTGAAATAAGAATACGTGGGATCCCGAACCAATGTGTTCCCTTAGGAACTTGCAAACTATCTTACTGTCTGCGGTTCGTGTGGGTATAGCCTCCACCCATCTACTTACATAATCTACAACGAGAAGAATGTACTCAAAGCCGCTGCTGGAAGGGAACGATCCCATGAAATCTATGCCCCATGCGTCAAAAATTTCGCAAATAATGACAAGTTGTATCGACATTGCATATCTAGCACTGATTGTCCCTACTGCTTTTTGACAATTCGGGCAACTCTTCACGAATGTACAAGCATCTCTAGTAAGAGTTGGCCACCATAATCCGCTCTGAGGTACCTTTTGTGTTGTCCTCTTCCCTGAGTGATGTCCCCCTGCCTCTAAAGAATGACACAAAGTGAGGACACTGCCTGTAAACACAATCCGATCCTTTACGAAAAAGAATCGGATCCTCCCAGTGGTAGTATCATGCCTCAGAAACTAGTTTATCAACTCGATTCTTTGTCCAACCTTGGACTTTTCTGTGTGACCGGAAAATTCACTATATCTGCATACCATGGAAGTTCGGTAACTGCAAAGATGCTCTTGTCAGGAAATCTCTCTGCAATCTCTGGCGTGTACTCATCTGAAGGCTGATCTGTCTGTAATCGGGAGAGGTGATTAGCTACCACATTCTTTCCCCCAGGTTTATATTTAATGTCCAAATCGAATTCTTGAAGTAATTGAATCCATCTAAGAAGGCGTACCTTGGCATCCTTCTTTTCTATGAAAAACCGGATAGCTGAATGATCTGTGTAAATTGTGATTTTAGAGCTAAGAAGATAGGATCAGAATTTATCTAATGCAAACACTACTGCCAACATCTCCTTTTCTGTCACTGTGTAATTATGCTGAGCATCGTCTAAGGTTCTGCTGGCATAATGGATAGCAACGGGAAGTCCATTCCTCCTCTGTCCTAATACAGCCCCGACCGTAAAATCTGAAGCATCCGTCATGATGTCGAAGGGTAGAGACCAATCAGGTAGCTGTAGGACAAGAGCACTGATAATCTTTTCTTTTAGTGTGAGGAAGGCATTAATACGTTTATCATCTGATAAGAACTCGATGTATTTGCCTAATAATTCAGTTAACGGTCGGGCAATCTTGGAAAAGTCTTGGATAAACCGTCGGTAAAAGCCGACATGCCCGAGAAATGACTGTAACTGCTTGATGTTGGATGGTACTTCAAGGCGCTTGATGACATCCACCTTGACAGGGTCAACCTCCATGTCTCGCTGGGGGATGGCGTGCCCCAACACAATCCCGTGAGTAACCATAAAATGGCTCTTTTCCCAAGACAGAACGAGATCTACCTCACAACACTTCCGAAGAAGCTGGTCTAGGTGTGCTAAACAATCGTCAAAGGACTCACCATAGACAAAAAAATCATCCATAAAAACGTCTAGAAAATCACCGACCATGTCCACTAAAATAGCAAGCATACACCTTTCGAAACTAGCAGGAGCGTTGCACAATCCAAAGGACATCTTTCTAAAGGCATATGTGTCGAACGGACACGTGAAAGTAGTTTTCTCCTGTTCTTCAGGTGCAATTGTTACTTGGTTGTATCCATAGTAACTATCACAGAAACAGAAGTACTCCTTCCCTTCCAACCGTTCTATGACCTGGTCTATAAAAGGCAAAGGAAAGTTGTCTTTCTTCGTCGCAGCGTTAGATTTTTTGTAATCAACGCACACCCGCCACGATGTGGTTACTCTCTTTGGAATCTCCTCTCCACTCTCATTCTTAACCATATGAATTGTCGACTTCTTCGAGACAACATGTAATGAGCTAACCATTCAGAGTTGGAGATGGGAAAAATGAACCCTGCGTCACACTATTTCGTAATCTCTTTCTTGACAACTTTTTGTAAAACCAGATTTAGCCTACGTTGAAACTCTCTGGAGGGTTTGCTGTCATGATCAAGATATATATGATGAGAACACAAATTAGGATTAATCTCGTGGAGATCGGATACAGTCCACCCAATAGCCTTGTGGTTTCTTTCAAGAACCTCCATTAGAAGAGATTCTTATTCGTCGGTCAAAGATGAACTCATAATGACTGGAAACTGTCGATGTGGACCCGCAAGGAAAGCATATTTCATGTATGGTGGCAATGTCTTTAGTTCTGGTAAGGCAGATTTTGATTCTGCTAAACAATCATCCATATGAGTAATGGGATCTGTATCGGTTGTGCATTTGTCAGCATTCTGATTATCCGCCATGTCAATGTGCTCTAGAGTCGGACTACAGAAGATGTTCAAAACATCATCCTCAGACTGATCAGAGGAAAAGAACTCAGCTAAATGAAATTCGATCTCTAGATCATCTGAAGTGGAGGAATTATGTGAAGTCTCTGAATCTGAAAGGTCTGCAATAAACTCCTCAGAAGTATGATCCCTTTGCTTCTCATCATCCAGTCTAAAATATAAAGTACCTTCTGAAGAATCGCCCCTTGTAGTCTCGGACCCGTCCTCTGTTAAAAACTCTTGGGTCTCTACTTGATATCTTTTGAGATCGTCAAAACGGACGTCATCCATGTAATCGCAGGTGGCTAAAGAATTCAAAAAATCAGAAGATGCATCACTAGATGTGTTAGAATCTCTCGCCATCTCTATATGTACCTTCTCGCCCTCGGCGCGAAAAGATACCTTCCCTGTATCATAATAGAAGAGAGCCTTTGCGATCTCTAAGAAACACCTCCCGAGAATAATCAGGGTAAGGTGTAACTGTGTAGGGCAATCCATGTCCAGGACCGTAAAGTCCACTGGGAATTACAGACCCTGCACGGTTACGATAACGTTCCTTAATTTACCCTTAGGTCTCTTTATGGATCTATCATCAAACTGAAGGATCGCGCGGGATTTGTAAAGAGGACCTAACTCGAGCTTATCGAGTAAAGAAGAGGGTATCAAATTGATCGAGGAATCGTTATCTAAGAGAGTGCGATCGAATTCGGATTTTACGACCTCACATCTGACATAATGTGCACCTGAGTCCTTCTTCTTCTTCGGTAACTTATTCTGAATAGCACAAGATGTAGCCTTAGTCAAAACATGTTTCTCTGTACGGGATCTCTTTTTCCTACGCATGGTGCATCGGTTTTTCAATTGATTCTTAGGCGTAGGAAAATAATCTAAGGTATCATGAAGCGGGATCTTCAAAAAGATGTGATCTTTGAGTAACCTTTCTGTCTCTGGAGTCACAACATTCTTTTTGTTATTTTTCTTTCCTTTTCCAAATAGATCATCGGGAAAAGGAATAATGTCAGGAATCAGAAAATCTGAATTTTTATTGATATTGGAATCAACTTTTACATCGAGAGTTTCAGAATTACTTACAAAACTCTCTAAAACAGCGGAAGATATATTTTTATCGGTAGTATCTGCATGGTCTGGCGTGATTTCATCGTCTGAATCGCTTGTGTCCATGTCAACTGTATCGGCATCGCTTCCTTCTCTGTGATGGTCCTCATCAATATACTGGTTCTCCTCCTTAGCATCAGAATCTTATGGCCCATGGATTTGCTCCTGCTCCTCTAGTGCCCTCTCCTCTACTCCAGTAGGTGCTCGTGGCGATCTACCGCTCCTGAGATGAATGAAGTTAGATAACAATTCAGCAAAAGAGATCGTACTTGTAGTGTTGTCTACCTGATCTGGATGCCTCCTCTTGTTGTTCGCGTTCATGTGAGGCTGGGATGGAAGAGTGGTCTTCGGTGTAGTTAACTCATCTAGACAACGGTTAACCTGCTCCATCTCGATCTTATACGCAATCTGGAGTGCACTCAGCATGTCCATGATCTGATTTAGTGTTGGGCCTGTGAAGACATCTCAGGTTTGGTGTGGTGGCCCTGGCTCTCTATTCTCTCCTGCCTTGGTATGTAATGTTGTGAGGTGGAAGGCGTAGAGAATATTTGTGGTGTAAACGAAGACTACTGCTGCTGCTGATAAGGATATATCTGTGAATGGTTAGCAGGGTACTGATATGAATGCAGACTCTAATAAGCATGCTAATGAGACTGCTGCTGCATGTAATTCTGTCGGTGCTGGAAGTGTGGACGTCCATGTTGCGGATGACCGTACAACTGCTGCTAATAAGGCGGTATACTCGATCGCTGAATCAGAGTATACCAAATCCCGTTAATCTCGAGAGTGGCTTGCGGCTCAACCTCCATATCTGCAGCATTGGTGATCTGACCTGTATTGGCATGAGACTGATCCTCACGCCAATCAATCTGCGGAGTCTCTGGCTCGCTCTGTACGAAGTGAATCTGATGGGTGGGTGGAGGGGGTAAGATCCTCCGTCTAGGTTGTGCGGTCGAAGAAGATTGGCTTTGCTGGTACAAAAGCTAAAGCTCTCAAATCTTCTTCGAAAGATCACTCAGCTGCTGAGGTAGAGATGAGAGTTTCTCCAGCTCTCGCAACGGCTATAAGTCCTGAACTTGCTTCTGAATCACATCTACCAACATTAGCTTCTCACTAATAAAGCCCATGTTGGTGTTGGATTCAGATTCTGAGATATTAGCCACCTTGTGATGCTCTCGATGATGTGGTGGCTGAGGGGCTTTCTGAAAGGCCCTAGTAGAGTCGACGACTCTCGAGTTCTCAGCCATCCTTTGAAGATGGCCCAAACTGACTCGACATCCTTGTTCAAATAACTGCCGCCAAATGCGGCACTCACTAGGCCCTGGATGTTTGGCTCGAGTCCTCTAAAATAATTCTGAACTAGCACCTTCATTGGTATCTCATGATGTGGGCATCACTCCGTAAGGTCTTTGAATCTAACCCACGCCTCATGGAAAGATTCATGCGGATGCTGCGTAAAGTTGGAGATCTGACTCCTCATCATGTTCGTCCTCCCCAGAGGAAAATATTTACACAGGAATGTGGACTTTAGATCGTCCCATGTGGAAATTTACCTTCCTAGGTGACTCAGCCAGTAAAGTGCCTTATCGGCTAAGGCGAAGGGAAAGGCTTTCAGGCGGACAACCTCCTACATAACTCATTGATAACTAGTCATTCCATAGATCATCTTGAATTGCTGCAGAAAGGTAAACGGCTCCTCTGTAGCATTCCCGTAGAACTTGAGCAGTAGTGAGTTGAAGGACGGCTTCAATTCGTATGGCCCTTGATTCGACGGTAGCCGAATCCAATGATGGAGCATTCTCGCGCCCGGGTCATACTCTTCCCGTAAAGTAGTAGGAACCACTGCAGGAGGTAAATGGTTCCCGGCCCCTGCTCGCAGCGCGGCTATTTCAGCTCGCAACTCGTTCTGAGTTCTAAATTGTTCTCGAATCTGGATGTTCATCTGTTGGAGAGTGTTAAGAATACCTGTCGTAACATATGCGGCTGGATTCGATCTTTCATCATTATGCTCCTCAGCTGGTGGCCTCTCATCTGTTGTTGGTCCTTTGCCGCGAGCCATATGCTTCAAGTCTTCTGGAAAAGAAAAACTCTCATAAGAACTCAACGAAAAACTCGGCTGGAGATCTCGATGATGCATTGAGACAAGGGTCTGCCTCAATAGTATGGCCGAGATGCGAGGGAGTCTGAGTCTGACTCTCCTCGAGATCAGATGCGACCAGCTTGGGAAAAGAGTCATCCCTAGCTTGTGAAGATGTACGAATGACGGTGGATGGTTGAAAGCTCACGGAGTCTGAGAAGAAAAGTCGTCGAGACGTCATATCATATTCGATGTCAAGAGAAAGGGAGAGCACGATTCGTGATTCAAGAGAGAGAGATGAATGCGTAAAGCCGCGGTAACTCATGCCCCGCAAGCGGACACAAAGAAAACCCTGTTTTCACCAACACAACCAGATGATGACCGTAAGAGTTCGGTCTTTTATCTTGTCGGTTTTAGGGTTGTATTTAGCAAACAAGTATAATCGGTTATCGTGAGCTAATGCGAGCTGATATGTGCCCGAAGTTTCCCCGCTATACTGTCCCGAATCCTTACAGAAAACCACTTGCTCTCAGCCAGTATGGTGGCAACTAAACTGTTTCTGGCTACCCGTGTTTATTGAGGATGTAGCCTTACGCAGTGTCCTCTAAATCCCCCACTCTGCAAAGTAAACTCAGACTGTTTCAAGCTACCCGAGCGTACCCACTGAAAAGCAGTGATCAGGTGTATGGACTAAGTAGTATTTTGAAAGAAATCGGGTTTATATTTAAGGGTCGTCTCACTCGCGCACTCTGAAAAAAGTGCGGGGATTACTCTCCAAAGTTAAATGAATCTTACGTTTATTTTTTGATCCAATATATTAGCAGTTACAATTTTATTTTAGGTTTTTATATTTTTTTGAGTTTTCTCAAACAAACGTCTACTTTTTTTTCTTTTTATGAAAATCCTAAAATCATTCAGCTAGGTTGCAAGTCCTAAGACTAACTACGTAATCGCAATCGGATAGAATAAAAACTCCTAAGCAAACATCTATCGAAAAATCCACGGGAAAACTGTCGAGGCGAGAAAACCGCGGTGGGTGACCTGATCCACCGAATACATGGTACTCGGCCCGAAAAAAAATGGGGGGGATACAAGTCGGGATGTCCTTAGTGGACCCCTTCTATTAGAGTTCAATACAACTTTCTCTCTCTTTCTCTCTCTCTTTTACAAAAATACACTAATTAATCTCTGCCCTCTGCAACCGACTCGTAAAGAAAGAATCGGCCTCTGCTCTTTCAATTGACTCGGCTTCCTAAGAAGACGGTGGATCCTACATGCCCTGCAAAAATTAGTTAACGGCTAAAGAAAATCGAGAAACGAATCGAGAAAAGCCGTAAGAAGAACCGAAGAGAAATTACGAGAAATAATAAAATCACAAAAGATGTAAAAAAAATCAAAATACGCTAATGCCTCCCCGACAATGGCACCATTTTGATGCGGCTAAAATACGATTGCGATTTTAAGTAATTGTATTGTCGGTGTAGAAAACGGCAAAGAGATCCTAGTCGATCAAACAAAGATCAGTTTTTAAGGAAAAACCTTACACTAATTATTTAGCCAGGTGAGTGTGCTTGGGTCGAACACAAGGAGGCAGAATAGTATATTTTAAAATTTTTTAGAATAAAATATATTTTTGATTATTTTATCTCTTCTTAGAGCGATGGAGGAAATACGGCAATTTGATATGGAATTTTTATTTTTATTTTTAAATTTTTATTTGATTTTATATTTTTTTCTATTTTTATTTATTTTTCAAAGTGATATTTTTCAAACAATTTTTCTACTATATAATAGGTGAAATATAGGTGAAATTTATGTCGTACTATATAGTAGGTGAAACAGAACGAGCAATGGGCTCGAACAACACACAAAAATAAATCAAAATGGAGTCCATTTACAACGAATCAAAACACAATGAAAACATGTCGAAAATACACAAAAATTAATGAAATTATGAAAAATTATGTCAAAAATAGGTCCAAAACTCCCCTACAGGCTAGGGGTATAAGTGCAAGAAAAAGAAATCAAAGTTATGCAAAAAGGTTCTCATGCAGGGACTATTCTGAAATGAAAACAAGAAATTTTACATTTAGATCCCTGCACGGGGACCTAAATGTAATATCTGGAAAGTTCTGGAGCTGGGCTAAAATTCTAGAAGTCCTCTAGGCTCTTTGTGCAAAAGTTATACCGATTGTGATGAACGTTCAAGATTATAACGTGAGCGTTAATCCTAGCCGTCTGATGATGCCACGCATCGCAAGCTTGTAGCACGGGCTGTTCTTCAAATGTTCTTGGGCGGTTGACACAGGTGGCGACGATGGCGTCTTCCTCGATTTTTCACGGGCAACTGGCGACGAACTGAGATCTCCGGCGGGGCCAGAGGGTTAACTCCTCTAACCCTCGAGCTTGCCCACGGTGGACATTAGGCGGCGATGGCTCAGAGTGGCGGTTGAAGCTCGATGAAGGTGGCGGTCTCGTTGAGCTGGAGCTGGTTTCCAGATTGTTGCGGCTTCTTTGAATATTGATTTTCTTGATGATTTAGGGCTCAGGCTTTGGAATCGTTCCATATTAAAGACGAACCTGCAAATAAGGTGTGTGCATGCTCGATTCACAAGAAATCGGCCATATGGTTATAGTTTTACAAGCTCAAAAAAATGGCATTTCCACTATATGTGAATTTAGGCGTGAGAAATGTAAGAAAAAGGGAACACGGTTTGGATTGAGTTGAAACGAATTTGGAATTGATTTTGATTGAGCGTCTAAGCTAGAGGATTAGACTAACTATTGGTGTGATTAGCCATGCTAATCATGGCACGAGGATCAATACGAAATTTGATAAAAAGAGAATGAATTGACTAGGGATAGAGGGTGTACGACCCTCTTATAATAGCTCAACGAGCGGTCTCCTCGGAGCTCTACGCGGCGCGATGGCGGCGATGCAAGGCAGCAAAGCCTTGGAACTTTTTCCTCTGATGATTCCTCTTCCACGTGGGGTAGCCTTCGGGTGTTGTCACCACCGGAGTGAGGCGGAGTGAAGTGGAGGAGAAGGGACTCAACCACTGGTTGTTTGAGCTTCAGGTGGTTAAAGGAGAGATAGTTACGAACAATCAACTTTGGGGGTATAAATAGATAGATGTCGTGATCCCCAAGTTAGATCTATGGGTGGCTGAATGTCTAGGTTGTTAGGGGAGTAAATCCAAGGATTTAGATCGTATGAATGAGTTATGAGGCGCGCTAGAAAAATAGGTGAAGAAGGCCGGTTAGAACAACTATAGTACCTGCTTCTTGGAGAAGATGAACCAGGTGCTGACACGTGCCAGCACCTGGTTGGCCAGATGAGTTAATTTCTTGTAAATTCGATAATAAATAGTAAAAAATGTTATTTTAAATAGGTATAAAAACAATAAATATAAATCATTAAATTATCTAATTTATGGAATACTTACTTTTTATAAATAATAACTATTATTCGAAATATAAATATTATATTATTAAATATATATAGATATTTTGGTTTTGGGTTCTTAATTTAATAAATAATTATTTAAATATTAATTTTATATTTTCTTAATTATTAGAATAATAAATAATGAATATATGAATTTTTAAGTATTTTACTAAATTAATGTACATATATTAATAAATACATGTATAAGTTATCCAATTCATTTTTACCTATAATTCAGGGTTTTGGATTTTAATACATTAATCAATAAGATCCAAAAATTCTGAAATAAATTAGGGTGAAAATACAATATCATGAAAATATTTAGAAATTATAAATTAATAAAAATATAAATAAAGTGTTCTACATAAAATAAATTGCTCAGAAACCCCGTTGTCATTTTGTCCCAAAACTGACTTTTTGCAAATGACTCTGAATTCAATGAAACCACCTCTATTAATTAGAGAATATTTTTTATGAACTTTAAAGGTGAGTAGAGTGAAATTGGAGTTCGTATGAAGAAGTTATGATGTTCGGAAGTTGATATTTTAACAATTTAAAAGCTGGATTTCTTGGTATATATATAGGGTAATATTTTTAACTTATTTTTATATTTTTATATATATTTTTAGAAATAATTAAGAAAAGTTTTTGGTGAAAAATATGTACATATGAATTAACTAATATCATTGAATTTTTATATTTATTTGATAAATAGTGGAAAGTATATGAAGTGTGTCTTAATTTATTTTTAGGGTTTTCTTTCCTTATCTCCCCCTACTTATTGGTTTGTCGACCAATCCATGCTGACTTGGTCTCGGGGGTTAGTCTATAAATATACCTTGCAATTATATTTATTTTTATAAGTCATATTGTATATATATATACATGTCTCCAATCTGCCTTCTTTTCTTTTTCTTTGTTCTTTATTTATTTACATAATTTTTATGCTTAAAAGTGAATATTAATTCATTAATGAAGTTTGAATAAAGGATGGGAATTAATGAATATTTGCATGCATTTGTTAAGGGTTTTAAGACAAAATGTGAGAGAAAAGTTAATGAATCATGGATTCATGAGGCATCAAGGAGAAGAAGTGGATTGCGCAAAGCAAGACTTCCTCTGCCTTCAGGAGAGGAAGATGCCTGGAGTTGGTGGAGGTCATGGTAGATGGAAACGATGAGCATAGGATGGCATGAAGATGGAGGATGTGTGGTGGAGCTTAATAGATGGTTTGTTGAAGGTGGGATGCTTCTTGTGCGATGGGAAAAATACAAGAAAAATCAAACAAAAGAAGGATGGAGAGGCACTTGGTCGAAGAGGATATAAGTGGAGGAGGGGCTTGGGTTGAGGCTCCAAAGGAGTCTCCAATAGTAGCTCAATCTGTCCATCCATGCTAGAGGGCTCAACTGTGGCAGAGCCACTGTGATTTGTCTAGTAAGGTCAAGGGTCAATACCGGAGGCTCCAGCCATCATCTCGCCTCTATTCCTCCATCCTCTATCACTGAAGGAGTAGGTATAGGTGAAATCTCCTTGATTAGTGGATGAAGATGAAGTGAGGCCGGGATGGTTTAAATAGGTGGTGATGTCCAATAATTTCAATGGTGAGGGGATAGCAATAATTGGTGTTGGCCTTGAATATTGGATTTAAAGTGAGTAACAATAGAACGAGAATGAGGGGAGTGAGGGCTACGTGATGGGATGCTAAGGTCATGGAGAGGTGTCGAGTGTCGATGGTTAAAAATGGAAGGGGTGAGGGTTACAGTGAAGTGAAAAGTCTGGTGAGGGACGAGTGGGAGGGGGAAGAAACTTATCTAATGGTGGGTATAACAAGATTGGTGAGGGACAACCATAGGTTCAGGGATTGATCCTATGACCAGAGGTGGGTGGGTGATGTAGAGGGAGCAGATCCATTAGGTGAGATGTCATCTAATGGCCGAGGAAGAGGTGAAAATGGCTCAGTCCAGATTTAGATGGGAATGATGATCTGACGGTTAAGATATAAGGGAAGATGGGCAGATGAGATAAAGGCAGAGGATGGAAATCCAATGGATAGGTAGGAGGGCACATGGTGCAAGGGGAAGCAAGCCACGTGGGCGGCCCAAAGGGAACCATGTGCCCCAATTAGAATATTCAGAAAAAGAAAAATAAGAAGAAAATATATAATAAATAAAAGGAGTTTGAATTAGTAAAAATTCAAAACATGAAAGTTCTAGACTTGATGAGATCTACAAGTTTCATGTTTAACAATAAGTCAAAAGAGTTCAAATAAACAACACAAATTTTTTTGAAGTATTTTTAAATCATAAAACAATATTTTTTAATGTTTTGAGATTTTTTTGTCTTTTTGATTTCTTTTTTAATACCAAAACAAATTCCTAAAAGAATTACTATAATTTTTAGTTATTTTTAATGGAAAACAAAATAAGAAAAAAGGAAATAAAAGGGTTAAAATTGGTACAATAATTATGTATCACTACAAGAGAAGGGTTTATTGTTAATGATGTGGAATTAATGAAGATTTGGGTTAGGGTGATTATGCTATAAGGATAATAAGGCAGTATCGTAATGATAAATCAAAGATTCATGAAAGCCTCAGGTCAGTCAAGCGACGATAAGAGCACCTGTTGCTCTACTCCCTAGGGCATGTGTCGTTCCTCCAATTCTTCCTCTATACTCTTCTTCTCCTCCAGGTAAGAACCCATCCATTATTATTTATTTTGTTTACTGGTTTCTTCATATTATCACAAACTACATACATAGCATCTCAACATTCTAATAAACCCTAGTCCTTTGCCATTAGCCATTGATCTTCACATAATCACCATTTCTCTATGACCGCTTCTTCATCATATCCCCCTTGTTGATTCATTACTATCCATGCAAAGGTCAAAGATCCATAAGGCTCTATTCCTTCATCTTTTGTAGAGCCTTCATCATGTTACCACAAGGTATATTCAAGATTCATGGTCGCTTCCGCTATTAACTAACAAGTGTAGGACCTTAGATCTCTTGAGTGGTCAGATGTCACACTACAAGCGATAAGTTTCTTCATCGATACATAATCTCCGCCAAAGTGATGCTCACCACTCAGGCCCTTTAGAGCATTGCCAACATATTCACGGAGTAGTCAGATATTGTTTTGACCCTTTATAATAACCAACAGAGAGAAGTGGAAATTCTAGAGATCATTAGAGCTTTGCTACATCTCTCCTGTACGAGGAGGAAAGGGAGTAACTCAAAAGAGTAGTTGTCATTTGATCTGATCAGCCCGATCAGATCCAATGGCCTGATCACCTCCAAGCGTAACACTAAAGAAATAGTTCGATCCTCTATTACGGAGGTGACACTTGGACCGAACATGAGTATCCGAGCTTCACCTTGTCACAAACCATTCTCACATGACATTGGAATCTTGCAGGTGTACCCTCTTAATTTCTTAAATTTTTAGATAAGTTTACGCACTTGGTATAATTGCATGTTAGACTTTATCAACTTAAATAATTGCACTTTAGTCCTTGTTTGGACTTAGTTGTAATAAAAATAATTAAGTTTTCTTTCAGTTATGCCCATGTATTATGTTGCTAATATCTTGTGATCTACAACTCACTTTTTATAAAATTAGTGTCATTGGAAATCTTGTTTCATCCTCTTTAATTTAGTGTATTGTGATTATGGTAATTATCTATATTTCATGAATTTCATTTTAGATGATATATTTTAACTATTCAGCCATAATATTAAACTTATCTACTACATGATACTAGATTTTTATTAATTAATTTGTAGAAAATCACTAGTAGTTGATTAATTATTGGGAGCATATATTTTGTTTTATTTGTTTTCTTTTGTTCATTGAATGATTATTTGTCGCTTTATATAGATGCATATATAAAATGGTTCAAAAAATTGATATAATGTTGTGTGTACTTGCATTGTTCTTGACCTAGGATCTAGAAATTACTTAATTAAGTAATTATCTTAAACTTGGTTAAATAATTCCTTACATCCCTATGTTCGACCATGTACTTGCTCAGATATAAATTTCAGCTGCATTTTCTATTTCAACTAGGGATCTATATGATTGTGAATAAGTCATACGACAACAAGTAATTTTAAACATTTGCTGCTTTAGTATTCATTAGATGGCGTCGTTGCCGGGTGTGCGGTACATTGTTTGATTCTATTTAGTGTTGAATATATATATTGTAATTTCTAGTATTTCTTAGATAAGTTATTGTTTTTATGTTTTTCTATTAATTTATTTTTTTATGATTTTTAGGTACTTTGACTGATAAATTATTCTAAGATTATTGTTTGATATTTCGATTGTTTTATGGTAGGGACCGTCGACCCAAAGACACCTGAAGGACCGTGAACGCGAAGAGCTTGGAGCTTCAGCTGAAGACACCACAGAGTAATAAAATTCTCCATAAAATAATACAAAAATATCCAACATATTTCATGTTTTGAGTTTTTCGAGAACAAATTATTTACCATTTTTTGCCATTGATTTTTCATTTATTCTTTCATTTTTGTGGGCTAGCGACTGAGTTGGACCAATCAGAGCACAACCCTGGTTAACCAAGGTCTACTCTCTGGTCTCCAGCAACCCGACATATCAAACGTCACATCACCATCTTCTCTGCATTTCCCTAATCGATCCTTTGAGTTTCTCTCTTCGATTTCTTCTTGAAAGTCATTATGCTATCAATCATCTTTCATGCCAGACCTTTTGCAAGGTCAAACACCCATCGATTCATGTGTAAATCCTAATTGAAAACACCCTCTTTGCCATGTATATAAATAACCCCCTTATCTTTAATTCATGATTTCGATCCATCTTCAAGCCCTTAAAGCCCTAGCCTGTGTATATGTGCTATCAGTGACAGAGAGGTATCCCCCAGAGTCCAGGCGGTGCAAGGTGGCAAGGAGGAGGTCTACGGTGGCTCTCCGCCCACCTCTTCTCCTTATGTCACAGCTAGGTATGGGCTGCACACTTTTTAATTTCTACGTACAAGTTTGTTCCGTCTTTCCATTCATGTATTTAGTTTAGAATTTAGGTGTTCTTCTTAGTGTAATTTATCTTATTCGATCGTCGTATCTCATTGTTCTGCCACGGTCTACCGTGTATACAACCAGTTTCGAGATGTTGACTGCCCCATCTCCTTTCCTATTCACTTCTCCATCACCTGGATAAACTCAACAAAGCTGATCACCCCCCCCCCCGTTCAACGAATCTATGCTACTCCATCACCTATCATTGGAGCACATCCATCTCACCCCATTTCGCTTCATAACCCACAAATAATGGACCAGATATTATCGTTGTTGTTACGTCATGCTTGCTAGTCTAGTTGTAGGTCTAGATGGGGGTATCAAAGCCCCAAACAAAGTGGCAGAGCACCTCTAGGTATCCATGCATGCTAGAGCTCCGTCACTGAGTTTTGGACTTCTTCAAGGTGTCAACCAACTGCGGAGAGGTTGCCCGAACATGTAGAGCTCATCGAGAGTCTCCCATGTGATCGGAGGAGCGCACTGCATTGAATCAAAGATTGCCCAAGGCAAGTTCATCCCACGTTCTTCCTGGTTACCTCAGAGATGTCTAATGAA
The DNA here is from genome assembly GCA_037367405.1 of Ottelia alismoides. Classification (NCBI taxonomy): domain Eukaryota; kingdom Viridiplantae; phylum Streptophyta; class Magnoliopsida; order Alismatales; family Hydrocharitaceae; genus Ottelia; species Ottelia alismoides. The sequence goes on from JAZKJV010002021.1 coordinate 28,682, forward strand.
CAACAACCACCAGGTAGAGCGACCACCACTGGATTAAGTAGCGTAGAACCGTTAGATCATCTTGTGGGATCGAATCCCACCTGTCCAACATGAAACAAAATCAATAGATCATGGTTGTCCACGTAGATAAGTGATAGACATCAGATCATTCATCAACATGCAAATAACGGGTAATTTTCTCTAAGCACCCTCTGCTTTTTCTTATTTCTTTTCAGTATTTAAATGTGTGTATTTAAATAAATGTGTATAAATTACATAAGACCTCTTGCATTTTTGGATAATTACTTTTATGTCCATGCCAACTCACCTCACTTGTCTCCACACATGAGGTAGGTAATTTGCAATAATACCTTTGTCGGAATTTGTATTTATAATTAGTCATAAAAATTGTATATAAGGTGTTAAGTTTTCGGAGAAAATGTATAAAGGACCGTAACTTGTATGTATTTCTGATGAAACCATGTTTCATGCTCTTAATTCGTTGAAATTAACGCCCTAGCTTAGACTAAGTATTAATAAAAACCAGACAAAATCCCTAAAATTGTAAAAGTCATTGAAAAAATTAAAAATACCAAAAAATTGACAAAATTAAAAATCATAGTGTTTTTAACCTTAAAAATGCTCTCAAAAATATTATCTATTTTTGTTTGACCTCATATTCGTTTTCACATGAAACTTGTGGATCTCATAAAGATCTACAACTCTCATGTTTTGTGTTTTTCCAAATTCGGTCATTTTCCCCTTCATTTATTAATTTCTTTGTCTCAATAATCTGATTGGGCCAAGTGGCACCTTCTGGTTGCACCACGTGGCCCGTGTCTACGCTCGACACACACCCCCTTCCCTCTACCATCCGATGGCTCTTCCTCTCTCCAGATCGCCTCCATCCAATCCCGCTTCATTTATCCACCCTCTGTTAAAACTCCAGATGCAATCACGACCATCCTTTATCGCCCAAATATTAGCTCGCCTTGTGGCTCATCATGCGCCACTCGATCTCCCATATGATGCCTCCATCTCGGTAGTTCCTCTCCGCAACCGACTGCCATCCTTCGATAAAAATCTGATTTCCGTCTGCTGACGCCTCCACCACATTTCGCCACATGGGACCTCCCAATGTCCTTCGATCGCAGCATCCCGATTTAATCCCAACTGCTCCTTAGCACCTAGTCCTCAGCCGTTGGATCGCGAGATCCAACGACCACAACATCATCCCCTTCCTCCAGTCGCCTCTCTCCCAAGATCTCCAGATTGCCCACCCATCGCCCCCTTTCCTTTTCTACCACCTTATATGCTATATCCACCACTCGCTAACCTCCCTACAACTTAGCCCGATACACCCTCTTCCTCGCGGGCACACCCTCTACCCACGATCACCAATCCTACGTTCCACGACATTCGTTCAATCTACAACGTCCACCATCTGGACATCCATGCTTCACCTTCAAATAAACTACCTCCGCCCACTTCACACCATCCACCATCCAAAGGGTTTGAGGCTCAACCCTCCTCCTCCTCCCTGTGACAAGGGGAAGCTGTAGGATCAAGCGACGATGACCCAACCACCTGGTGAGATCCATGGTCCTCTGACCATGTTGCGGTCGCCAATGTGCATTGCCAAGCTCTGAGGCTGGCCGACCTCGACATGCGATGACTCCCGAGCATCTACAAGGTATTTAAGCCCAGGCCGCCGCTACGCCATTGCTCAGGTATGTTCTCCGATATCTTCCTTGTATTTTAATTGAATTTCTTTGATTTTATTAGCTTTCCACCAACACCATCACCGTTCACTAATCGTCCCGATAGCTTCGCCTCTCATCCTCCATCCACACGCACATCTCCGATCGCCTTTCCCTCTCCTCCATCATCTGAACACCGCCTCTAACTTCATCTCTACCTGCTAGAGAAGAAGACCACTGGGGCTCCACCTCCCTTCGCTTCGCATGCCCTCCATTCGACTCACGCATGCAGTTTCTCTGCTTCGACTATACTTTAACCCTGCAGACTCGTCAATGGATGGAGCGTGTGGTCGAGTTCCGATATCCTCCTCATCCACTGATGAAGCTTCATCAACTGGTGCATCCAACCCTTCCCACACAGCCCTCGAGTCTAGCCTTCTTCACGAGGTCTTCATCACCCTTCAGCGTCCTTCAGACGCAAGCATGGGAAGCACGAAGGAGTTCCAAGCTACTCGCTAGAGCTCCAAACGCACCACCAGCCCCGCGACAAAGGGAGAAGCTCGAGGAGGTACAAATGTTGTTGGATGGGATCCTCCGATGCTCATCCAACGATGCTCCTTCAGCTACGTCGACGCCTTAGCAGCTTCCAGCTATCGTTCGATCGATGATCGGGTGGCTCTTGAGTCTCCACGTGTCAGTTTCGCAGCTAGTCCCGAACCTCAGCGCCCAACCCATAGGATCGGGACCGCCGAGCATCACCCGAGCCCAAGCCTAACTCCGAGCATGCATCGAGCCTTCAGCGTTTGTCGAGCCTAGCCGAAGTAGTTCTACGCCTCCCCTAAACCTCAGACTCATTCGAGCCTAGGACCATCTACTCCTCACATGCGGTCTGGGCATATTGCAAGGAGGCCCTTGAAAGTTTCTACATTTAAATTTAGGTCTAGAGATCACGTGGTACCCACATGCGCCTGAGGTATTTTGTACTTATACCCTCACGATTTTAGTAATTGTAAAGATACCTCCGTACATGTGGGACATTTGCAGGGAAGATCCCCAAACTTGTTTTATTTGCATTTAGTCCCTCGTAGGGACTTGTTTGCAATTTAACTTTCATGGCTTCTTACATTTATGCCCGTGGATTCACTCTTGCATATCTTGAGCATCCTAACTCTGATTGAGTCGAATTCAGTGGCATTTTGAAGCTTGTTTGATTCTATTTTTAATGGCATAGCTCTTGTTTTATTTTGGACACTTTGGACTATGATGATTAATTCAAATGAAATAGTGTCAAATGTTAATTGATTATCATGCCATTATTACTTATTGCTTCATAAATAATACAAGAGTAGCTCGTGTCCCTATGTTCGACCTTGGGCTTTCCCAAGTAAAATATAAATTCGACCATTTGATTTGATTGTTAATTTAATCACATCTTCTTTGATCAATCCGATTCGTCTCGACTGCAATGACATTAGAAGTTTAATTCAACACCATTAAAGGACAGAATCTTGGGTTTGTCAATATGCAAAAAGGCCCATATAGGGTTAGTTTAATTTATTCATTTTGTGGAAAAATTACATGTATGCTACTGGATTTTGTAAAATGGTTCTGAAATGCATGTATACTCCGTATTTATTGTAAATAGGTCGCTGCCAATACTTTAATTTTTTAATATTTGTTTTTTATTTAAAATGCCTCGAATTTGTATTCAATTTTTTAAAAAAGCACATAAATGCCTTGAGTGATGAGTTTTCCTTGCCATGATTTTCATTTTACATTTTGAGGTATTTATCTACTTATTAAACTTCAAATAGTAAGCATTTTGTCCATGCCTAAATATAAAAATGCATAAAATATAAAAATGCCATTAAAAATGACCAAAAATATATGTTGTCCATTATGACCTAGATTAACTTGACGAAAACTGCATAAAAATAGAAAAAGAAAATGATAAAGTAAACTAAAAAGATCCAAAATCCAATAAAAATTTGAAAATCACCAAAACCCCCAAAATATCTTTATCCCTGAATTTTCTCTATATAATTGTTTGTGTATTAAAATTGATTTGAAGAATTTCTTATACTTTTTACTATTTTTAACCTTCAAATCAATTCGGGCTATTTATGTCATCTTTTTTGGGGATATTTTAGACTATAAAAATATTTAAAAATTAGCAAAATCATAGAAAAATCACAAAAACAGTAAGAAATTAGAAAAATCCCAAAAATATATAATTATGTCATTTTTTTATTTTTAGTTATATTTATAATTATTATATCCTATATTGTATTATACACACACACACATATATATATATAAATATATTATATATTATTAAATACTATAAAAACCTTTTTAATATTTCTTAAAATATTTTAAATTATATAATGTGTTGAATCTAAGGATATCTATATAAATTATGTGTGTGTGCGCGTGTGTGTGTGTATCTAGTATGTACTTCATTTTATGTATGCATTATAGATATATATGCCTATATAAATATATAGATATTATCTAATATTTAAAAAATAAATAAGATTTTATAAAATAAAATAAAAATTATAAAACAAAAAAAACACATAAAAATATTTTAAGAAGATAACGTAAATAAATCACATTGATTAGCAATAATCACTAAGCAACATGTGGTTCGACCACGACATGCTTACATGTTATACATCTTTGTTTGTCAAGTATAATAAATTATGCATCACATTTTTTTGTTATTCATAGATTTTTTATACTTGGTGAGTACTTGTTGATTGAATTAGGATTTCTTGTGGGTTGCCTCAATGACACACTATCTTCGCATTTTGTAAGGATAATTTTAGACCAGCATGAAAACCCTAGTCATTAAATGGCATCGTTGTTGGGGAGCAACATGTGTAGTCTAAATTTTAAATATTTGTCTTTTGTTTATTTATTCATTTATTCACTCATTTCCTTGTACAAAATTTTCTTTCTCTTTCTTACTTGTATATACTTCATTTTTATTTTGTTTAATTATATTATTTGAATATGTGTTTTTGCGAAGGCCTTCTATGCATGGATGACCTCTTAGGGGGATGATGCAACTAAGCAACGTGGAGACTGGTCCTCCTTACATGATCAGTTGGAGAAGGAACAAATATAGCATGGAGGACAATTAGCCTAGATTTTAGTTTAGAATTTTCTTTCATTTTGGTGAGAGTGAGTTGTTCATTTATTACATATTTATTGTAGTAATTATGTACTTGGATACTACTCTATTCTAAGAGGTCTATTGCCCGAGTGATTATTCACCTAGGGGCCTCATCGTGGTTTTCTTGAGTTTTCATCGCTTTGTTTAATTTATTTCTCAATGTTTTGAGTTTTTTGCCTTTCTTTTTATATGTTTTGTGTACATAGATCCCCTAAACTTTAGGATTGTTTGAATCGGTAACTAGATCCCCACCCTAACAAGAATTATGTCCCAATAATCTTTTATGTTTGGATCTAGTCAAATTAATAATTGTTAGTTTTTAGGACTTTAACCCACGTGCCGAGGGAGGCATCATATAGATCTAGCAGGACACGTTGCGGTGGACATCGACTTGTCTGCAAGACCATACCCTAGGGTTTTTTCTGGATAACTAACATATGGTTCTTCACGACTAATAACATCCAATGTTTAGGGTGATTTTATCGATTGCACACCACCATGTAGATAGGTTTTAAAATTCTGTTTTGCATACCACATGGAGAGAAGTGGGAAGCTCTATAAGTCCTCTAACTCTGCCTTCATACTTAGGTTTAATGATGAGATTTCTATCATCAATTGCTCGCACAGCCTTTTTGCTATCTACCTCTAATTTTGAGCACCTAGGACTTAAATGAAAATCTACAAAATCGTTAGGCACTTGCATGCAAAATATCCAAAAAGGTGAAATCCCAAAAATCTAAAATAAGGGAACTGATAAATAAACTTTGACCTTTATAAAATCATCAATGAACTTAATTGCTTTGGGCTTATAAAGACCTCATTATCTTTAGGTAACCTTAGGAGGGGACCAAAACCCCTCCCATGAGCGAGGCACAACTTGCTAAGGATTAGAACCCAAAACTCATGCCTTGTGTATCATATGGATTTTCGAAGTATTGGCTCTTTTATCGTACGTGAACAAGTTGAGCCCTGTCATCGATGGTGTTCCCACCTTGTGTGGAACATTAACTTGGTCCGGAGTATTGAGCTTAGGCCATGCCCTCATGGGTGTGTTTGTCTCATTGTCTTGTGTTCAAGTAGGTCCTTGCATGCTCACTCGTGATTCTGTTGCGAGCAAGGTTCATAGTAGTGGTTTTGCCTATGGGCTTCCTCCCTCTTATGCTTTTGTTGAGTAGGGATCCAGGAAGGGCTACAAGGACCTCAAAAATTGTAGACTACATGGTCCAAATGAGTGGATAAGTACATAATACTCTTTGGATCGTACTCTCTCTCTCTCTCTCTCTCTCTCTCTTATAGGGTTAGCATTTAAGGATCTCTTAAAAGACATGCTTGAAATAACAACTCTAAAATTGAAAGATAAAAATTGCCCAATACTTTAAGGCTTCACATTGTGTTGAGTTGGTGAACCCAATTTTGTATTGTGTTTGTATGTATCTAGATTACGGTTCAAAGATCAAGTCCCGCGCACCTGCACAAATTTTGTTATATCCTTCTCCTCCTTGAACCCCTACTCTTGTTGAACCATTCTATTATTTTACACTACTTTTATTCCATATTGACCATCGTATCCTTCTTCCTGCATCCAGCCTCTTTTACACCACGTTGTCGATCCAGGGATGAATTAGTCAGGACTCTGTCGACACCTACATCAATTTCATGCAATCGACCTTGTCAATAATTTGAGGAAATTCTCAAGAACCTGATTCGAACCTTGTGAACCGATCTCCAGACTCCTTGTCTTCTTTACATTCTCCTCTACCTCCTAATAATCCGAAACCACTCTTGTCCCACTTTTGCCCGTTGCGAATAGAGATCGATTTCAATCTACATCTTTTACTCCATTCACAACAATCTGGGATCTACCATACTCTCAGATTCATCATTGAAGCTGGCATTCAAATTCATTGTGGTCTGATTGGGATTCTCTTACATTACAGAGAGAAGCCACTCCTAGTATTACATCTCAATCCAGAATTCACCTCTTCAGACTCAGACACAAAGATGGCTCCTTAGGGAAAGGGCAAAGGGAAGCAACCACCCCGTCTAGAGCTGGACCAAGCGCTTGACCAGAACCGGGTGAACACTAAGTTACTGGCTTCCATCCAAGCAATCCAGTAGCAACTTATGAAATAAGCCCCTATACAAAATGCATCCCAAGATATACATAATGACTTGATGAAGAAAGCAACATGAGGAGGAGGGGGAGGAGATGGTGAAACACCCCATGAGGATAAGGAAGGATAAGGGACAAGGAATGAGAACCCCAAACTGATGATGAAAGAGACATACAATCCTGGAGATAGGTAGACGATCGAGTGGATCCGCATTCCCCTGATGCATGCTCACTTTGAGATAAAGCACCTATTCCTTCCACTCCTACTCTCATTCAACGAGAAAACCAATGAGGAATCATACATTCACCTGTAGCAGTTCTCTTGCATCTGCAGAACCATACACAACCCTAACATCCTATTAGATGTTGTTAAGTTGACCACATTTCCCTTTAGCCTCCAGGATAAGGCCATGTACTGGGTCAATCATTTGGGAAAGGTCGTGAAGACCTGAGAGGAATTTACGACTACGTTCCTTCACAAATTTTATCCCCTAGGTCGACTCGACCAAATGCGAGCCATAATAAGAAACTTCTCTTAGGATATCCACGAGTCCATTCATGAAGCCTGGGAGCGATTTATTGACCTACAGTAGAAGTGCCCTAACCATGACATACCGAGGAACAGATTGGTCCAACACTTCTTCAAGGGCCTAAATTTAGAAAACCAATTATTAGTCGATGCTACCTGTGGGAGATCCCAAGTTATGATGGATGAAGATGTAGTTTGCCATATTTTTAAAGAAATGACCGAGGAAGAGGCCGACCTCTCTTCATCCCATGCTTTATCAAAGACAACCCAAGTCCTCCAGAAGTCACTATACATGGCATCGTATCATGAGGCAAAGAGATGAGATCTCCGTCCTCTACATCATTGGAGGCAATCTATCTGAGGTTGACATTATTGAGAAGCGATCACAAGATCTTGAGAAGTTCGCTTGATCGAACAGAGGATGCGACACTTAGATAAACTAGACCAAATCACCAAGCAAGTGGAGATATTGGTGAGCACTATCATCTCATACTATTCGGTGACACCGTTGTCAAAGGATCCTACTCTGAAGAAAGATGAACCAACACCTCCACAAGAGCCTCAACAAAGTCCACAGCAGCCGGTAATCCAACACATGTGCTCCGTGCAGGCACTTTGGTAGGCCCCACTGCTACAATAGATGGTGATCTACTAGTCAGAATACTTAGAATCTTTTGATCCAACATTCCTTCCACCACTCTTGATCCATGAAGTCAATGATGTCTGCAACAATGACATACAACTGGCCCATCTTACAGGACAACCACAAGGTCAGCCACCAACCAACCAACCGTACCACAAACCTCAGGGTTATCGCTTTGCACAATCCTCCCAGCCTCAGTATCAACATCACCAATCTCAATATACCATAATAATTGGAGATAGTCATAGCAATAGCCGCAGTTGTTGTACCATCAACACCAACCATATCACCAATACAAGGCTGCACCTCAATAACAATATCCTCCTCCTCCAAATCGACATCAACATCAGCTTCCTCCCCCTCAGCAACGATACCAACATCAACCATCTCAGCCTCCACATCAGCAACCCCAGCGTGAGCAGCATGTTGTAACCTCTGAGGTGGTTCCGGTGAACCCGAGCCTCGATTCCTTGGCCCAACTGGTAAAGGGTACATCAGATATGACAAGGAAGCTTTACGACCTAACGACCACCAAAACTCCAATCCCAACCTAGGTCGAAGCCAATCCCAATAATTTTAGCAGAAAAGAGTTGGTCGAATGTGTTTTCCTGTCTGTGCCTATAAGGTTATATGATAGTAATTTTTTATATGATGTTGTTACTCTCACCAGTTGTATGACTTTTCCTCCGTCTTCTTGTACCAGGGGAAAATAAAGCTTCATATGGTGAATCATCATTTCTACATCAACTGTGCCATCTACAAGTTTGGGTTTGGTAGAAAAAGAAGGAGAAGCCATGCTAGCTGTCAGCCACCACCATCTCCATCAATAAAAAGAAAAAAAAATCAGAAAAAAAAAGACAAAAAAATAAGATAGCAGTCGAAGTAAAGTCGTGCCAACTATGGAGGAGCTAGCCTCAGCAATCGATCCATCACTAGTCAAGGGAGCAGAGACCACCGTTTATGCATGTCCACCAGCAATAGTACCTTCATTTCTAGAACGTACACCTTTTTTAGTCTAGATGTAGAATATATTGTGGACAAGAAATTTGTTGTAAATAAGAATAATGCTTTTGATTTAAGTTCTGTAAATATTTTGTTTCCTGATGCCATAGAAAACAAAAAAAATGCAAAAAGAAAAAGCGAACTGTTTAATCTTGGTGTCATGGATACTATAAAAAATTTGACTGTTGAGTTACCATTGATACAAGCCATGGAATGCATGCCCTCTATGGAGAAGGGCTTGAAGGAAGCATGCACAAACAAACATCGATCAAACCGCTACAACATATGTCAGCAAGTAGAGAAGCATATTCTAACCATGGATATTGTTACAACCATCAACATCCTCCCTTAAAAGAATCTAGACAAATGAGCACCTTTGGTCAGATGTAAGATTTTTGATCAAGTCTTGACCGAGTCCTACTTGACAGCAGATCTTCCATCAACCTCCTAACCACACATTACTGCAAGAATATGGGTTGGGACCACTCAAGAAGGCGTGTATAATCCTTCAGTTTGCAAATCGATTCATCAAGTGACCCCAAGGTCTGTTGAATGATGTTGTCATAAAGGTGCAAGACATGTGGTTTCTTGCGATTTTGTAGTCCTTGATATGGACTCTCCTGCACCATTACTTCATACCCCATTTATTCTTGGATGACCATTCTTGCAAAATGCAGAGGTCATGGTTGACTATGGGTCTGGGAAGATCACATTTACCTCGAGCCACCACAAAGTTACTACATACATGGTCAGCGAGCCGAAAGATGTATCCAATGAAAGCCATACAACACCGTCTTGAGTAGACTGTGACTTTATTACAGAGATCAGAGATAAACTCTCTCTGAATGACACATGGACCATAGAAATCCTCTCTCCCAAGGAGGACTTGGAAAGCAAAGTCGACTCAAGCTCTGATGTTTCTTGGAGAAAGATTCATAGTTGTTGATGCATCTATTTGATTCAGGAGATTCATTCCAGTCCAGACATGATAAATTCATTGCAGATTTGTTAAGTACATTATCAGTTTAATATCAAGTTACTGAGGTAAGCAACACCTCCATAGTCATGACAGATCATCCACCTACCGGCACAGTGTCTGAAGTGACTGAGAAGCATGCCGGATTGGAACCATGATTAAAGCCACTTCTGGCAGGCTTTAAGTATACCTTCCTTGTGGGTGCAGAAAATATATATCCAAGTATCATTATCAGTAGTCTAACCCCAGATCAAGAATATCGACTTCTCAAGGTTTTAAAGTAAAAACCACAAGCCACTTGCTTGGCTTCTATTAGACCTCCACAGGATAAATCCTGCTCCATGATCACACCATATTCATTTGGAAGAAGATGCCAAGCCATCCTGAGAGTTTCAAAGAAGACTAACCCCTAATTTGCGAGACGTAGTCATGAAAGAAATCACGAAATGGTCTGACACATGCTTCATTTACCCCATCTCCAATTCAAAATGGTTAAGCCTCTTAAATGTAGTTCCGAAGAAATCATGGCTTATTGTGGTTACATCTGAAAGAGTAGAGGATATTTTTATTCAAGTATTGACATCTTGGTGTGCATGTGTTGAATACCGTCCTATTAATGTTGCATCAAAGAAGAACCACTTTCCCTTGCCATTATAGTCCAAGTACTAGAAAGACGGACTGGTAAAAGTTCTTTTACTTTATGTATGGGTACTCTGGGTACAACCAAGTGACAATCACCTCGAAGACCCAGATAAAACCACATTCTCTTACCCGTTCGACACCTGCGCTTTTAGAAGAATGCCCATTGTACTATGCAACGCACCTACCACATTCCATAGACGCATGCTTGCAGTTTTTGCCGATATGGTTTGCAGTTTTCTTGAGGTGTTCATGGATGACTTCTCCATCTATAATGTATACTTTGATTCTTATCTTGAACACCTAGACAGAGTAAACAAAAGTCAATCTCCTACTATCTTGAGAAAGGAGCCACTTCATGGTCACAGAAGGAATTGTGTTGGGTCACGTCGTTTCTAAACATGGCATGGAAGTCAACCCTTCAAATGTGTATGTGATTAAAAATTTGGAGCCACCTCGGGCTATCAGAATTGTGAGGTCATTCATGAGGCATGCTGGTTTATACAAGAGATTCATCATAGATTTCAGCTGCATCGCTCGACCTCTCACTAAGTTGTTGTGCAAGGAGACTAAGTTCTTGTTGTTCTGCATGTTCTCTTCTCATTCAATCTATTGAAGGAGCTATTAACTCAACCACCAATACTACAACTGCCTAATTAGTCTCTACAATTTTAGATTTGAGAAATTCATCAGATTTTGCAGTTTGGGCCATGTTAGTATAGACAGGACAAAACGGCCTTTGCCATTCACTACACCAGCAAAATGCTAGATGAAGCTCAGAGAAATTACAATGTTACGGAGAAAGATTTCCTGGTTTGTGGTATTCACCCTTGAGAAGGTCATATCATATCTGCTTGGATCTAATGTAATAATTTATACTCATTATTCTGCCATCTGATATCTACAACAGAAGAAGGATGAAAAGCCTAGATTTATTAGATGGATCCTTCTTCTCTAGGAGTTTCATTTTGAGATTAAAGACAAGCCTAGAGTTGAGAATGTGGTAGCAGATCAACTCTACAAAATTGAACAACAAGAGCATGTTGGACATGTGAGCCCACAACGAGCCAGTATGCAATAAATGTTATTGCGAATATCATTCCCTGATCTGAAATGAAGAATAACTAATTTGCATAATATGTCCCTTAGTACAATTAGGGTTATGTATCATGGCCGTCTTAATAATCATACAACTTTTATTCAACTATTGAATCATAGAGGCTGGTGCTTGGATGAATATATAAAGGGTTAGATTGAGGACTCATCAAGCACCGTCAAATTATTATTAAGATATGATCTCCAGCTTGAGTAGGATATGACAATCCTTTCTCTATTAGGCTGATATCTAACCGACCTCTTGACGTAGATCCTCTGCATAGGATAAGAGATTGAGTGGTGTTAGATAATTTAGGTCAAAGAGTTGACTTAATGAGATCAATATAACCAAAGTCCTATGTCATATGATGTCATGATATAGGCACGCATCCTCTAATCGGAGACAGACATGTTACTATATGTCTGAGCATGTACATTAGGCAGAGAAAATTGTTGATGACGTAACCAAGGTGTATACATTGGTGCGCTAGTGTGCATGTAAGGGCATATGAGTAATACGATGTCTCAAAAGGATCATACAGGTTCAGTTACTGAACCGGGAGACAAGAGCTCACTCATGAGATATTGTTAAGAATCAAATTCCGTGCAAAGTCGTCTCGCTTTGAAAGCTTTACTAAATTTGTAGGTTTGATATATACTTTTGGAAAGTATATTATCAAGACCTATGTATGGTATATGATTTTGAAAGTATATGATCGATATCAACTCCGAAATGATCGAATGAGAAACTTACTGATAAAACCCTGAAGTAGACAGTGTAAAATCGTTCTAAAACTTCGGGTTTATTCCGAGTCTTCAAGTATGCCGGATGTACAGGTATTGGGAATACCTGAGGGTGATGTAATCATAAACGATTATATAATCATGATGCTTCCATTCCTAGGGAGTGATGAAACAGGTCTGGATTTTAGTGACTCCTCTTAGTAGAGAAGTAATCTGATCTTGGTCCGAATGTTGTACATTGATCTAAATGTGATTCAAATGCAATGAGAAGATTAGATTTGTGGTCTTGATTTAATCAAGCATCTATGGGAGGCCCGTGATCTGGATTTGAGATATGATCTTAATATCGAAGTCACTATACGTGAAACAATACAATCGCCTTGTCCTCACCTCCAAGTATCTGCGGAGAAAGCGCATTATCCTTAAATGGGTTTAGGATAATGTCATTGTTGATATTATGTATCCGAGCATTGATAAAATTGATAATTGAATATGATTTGATTATCATGAATATTATTAATTTGATTCATATTATAAGGATAATTATCTTAGATAATTAAATGTGATTTAATTATCAAAGATGTAAATAATGTGAATATGGTTCACATTATTTGGGCACATGAGAATAGAGATCCAAGATGATTAAATATCATGGATATAAATAATGTGGATAGCATATTAATCATATATATTATAAATGTGATTTATAAAAAATAAGAGAGAGCTATTTGTGATTTACATTTGTTAATTAAATATTGATGTGAATTGGATCCACATTAGACATTAAATTGAAAATGTAATTTACATTTTATTTTGGGTTGTGAATGTGATTCACAAATTTCAAATGGCATGATTGCGATGTTCACAAAATAAATTGGATTTACTTTTATGAAATATTTTGCAACAAATGTTGTTGCAAAATAATGGAGAAGTACATCGAATATTTGATTCCAAGTAATATTGGAAAGGAGGCTCCCTTCCTAACAAGGAGAGAGGACAACTACCAAGTCCTTATAGGACTCATAGCTGTCCACCCCCTTTACGGAAGGAGGATTGCCTCCTTCATATTTCTCCAATGGAGATTGATTTGATATAAATCAAATTATATTCATTACATATATATATTGATTTAAATAAATTACTTATTGTTGTATTTTTAACAACAAATCATGGCCATTAAAAGAAACAAAAATCAATGTGAGCCTTTGGATTTGTGTTGCCCATGGATTGACAGCCATGGATCCCAAAATATTATAAATAGAATGGCACTCCTTGCTCTTCAGAAGCTAAGGAGAAACACAAGGCTCTCTCCCTCTCTCTTTCTCTCTGCACGCCCTCTCTCCCTCTCTCTCTTATGGTCGTCCACCATGGAGCCCTAGAGAGAGTCTCCATCGTCGTAGCATCGTCGTTATGCTGCCCGATCATTTGCTCGTGGATCTCCATCTACTTCGGCAAGCACGTGTTTCGTTAACACGCTCGCAAGCGTCTCCTCTGTCGGATCGGACTTGAGACAGGAGGTCTCTTCGTTTAGAGACTTGATCAAAACCACGCTTCAAGAGGTAATCCTATTACTTGTTTGTGGTTTAGATGAAATGATCCGAGAAGTGTTCTTGGATCATGTGGTTTCGTCACATGAAAAATTTTAATTTCCGCTACCTCGAGCAACTAGTGCGACTATTCGCTTTCGATCGCATACGATGCGATCCTCACTCTTCCGTGATGCACTTAAGGATCCTACCATATCCTTCAGAGCCTCCACTGAGCAATGTACCCATCATAGACACCTTTCTTCACGAGTCGATTCTGCCCGTGGATTCACTCCATTAGTATGCTGATATGTGAAGTAACTCGTTTCATCTATAGTCCCGCAAGATTGGACAAAGATCAAGAAGGACAAATTCTTGTCCCAAACCTATTTCTTCCAATGGGAATACCCACTTCTATTTAGGGAAGGAGGAGACTGCATTTTTCGCACATGTGTATTCCTCGGGAGGAGCATCCAAGTGTCCTCAAAATTGTCACTCGCTTGAATCATGTGGACACAACTTTTGAGATAGGACAACAAAAAAGTACAAAGTGCAGACTCTGGTGGCCAACACTATTTAGGATGTCGCAACATATGTGAAGCACTGCATTGACTGCCATAGATTGGGAAGCACTCTTACAACATAGGACTCAATGCCTCTGAAATATATTCAAATTTCACACGTGTTTGATGCATGGGTCATTGATTTCATGGGACCTTATCCCAATAATCAAGGATTTGAACACATCCTTCTTTCCATTGACTTCACGAGTAGCTGGGTTGAAGCTATTTTTGCCTGAGCCGTAGTCAACCATACAATCAAAGAGAGAACATCATTTCGCGATTTGGAATTATGAAGATTCTGATATCAGACGTGGGTAGTCACTTCATTAAAAGAGAGATCAGAAAATTAATGTAGGAGTACGGTATTGAGCATCGAGTTGCATATCCTTATCATTTCTAGACCAATGGCATAACATAGTTATCAAACAAAGAAATCAAGATGATCTTGTAGAAGCTTGTGAAGATGGATTGAAGGAATTGGTCCCAACTCTTGGACTCCATCGTTTGTGCATACATAACCACTTATAACTCTCCCTTGTTTATGTAGCCCTATCATCTCGTGTATAGGAAGTCGTGCCATCTGCAGATGGATCTGATCCAAAAATGATTATGAGCAATAAAGATCTACAACTTAGACTCACATAAAGGTGGTCAATAAAGAAAAGAGGATCTGAACAAGCTCTAGGAATTCTGAGACTATTCTTATGGTAACACCTCGATATACAAGGAGAAGGTTAAAAACTTGCATGATCGACATATCAAACGAAAGACCTTCGAGACTATACAGAAAGTGTGGATATTTGATGCAAAGTTAAAGATATTCCTAAGAAAATAAAAGAGTTTATGGGAAGGGATATTCAGAGTAAAAGACATATGTGACAATGGAAGCATCGTGATATCAGATTTGTTGCTTGACACTCAACCATGTTGTACCCTCCGAGGTGGTTATGCTGAACTCGAGCCTCGATTGTTTGGCCCAACTGGTAAAGGGTCATGTAGACATGACAAAGAAGCTTTATGACCTGACGGCCACCAAAACTCCAATCCCAACCTAGGTCGAAGCCGATCCCAATAATTTTAGGAGAAAAGAGCAGGTAGAATGTGATGTACCATATGTTCCTACAGAGTTGGATGACAATAGTTTTTTTATCTAATGCTGTTACTCTTAGGAGTGGTAGGACTTTTCCTCTGTCTGCTAGTACTAGGAGAAATAACAAAGCTTCATTTGTTGAATCGTCATTTCTACATCAGCCGTGCTAGCTACAAGTTCGGGTGAGGTAGAAAAAGAAAGGGAAGCAATGCTAGTTGTCAGTCACCACCATCTCCATCAACAAAAAGAAAAAAATCAGAAAAATCAAAAAGACAAAAAATAAGATAGCAATCAAAGTGAAGCCCCAGCCATGGAGTAGCTAGCCCCAGCAGTTGATCCACCGCTAGTCGACGTAATGGAGACCACCATTTATGCATGTCCACCAGCAATAGTACCTTCATTTCTAGTTTGTGCACCTTTTTATAGTCTAGATATACAATATATTGTAGACAAGAATTTTGTTATAAATAAGAACAATGATTTTGATTTCAATTCTGTAGAATATTCCTTTTCCTGATGCAATTGAAAAAATCCAAAAAATTTGCAAAAAGAAAAGGTTAACTATTTAATCTAGGTGTCTTGGATATTATAAAAAAAATTGACTGTTGACTTACCATTGATGCAAGTCATGGAATGCATGCCCGTTGTGAAAAAGGGCTTGAAGGAAGCATGTACAAATAAGCATCGATCAAACCTCTACAACATAAGTCAGCAAGTTGAGAAGTGCGTTCTAACCATGGATACTATTGCATCCATCAGCAACCACCCTCAAAAGAATCTAGACAAATGAGCACCTTTGATAAGATGCAAGATTTTTGATCAAGTCCTGTGCGAGCCCTGCTTGACAACAGATCTTCCATCAACATCCTAACCTCATCATTACTACAAGAATTTGGGCTGGGTCCACTCAAGCAGACGCGTATGATCCTTTAGTTTGCTAATTGACATCAAGTGACCCGGAGGTCTGTTGAATGATGTTGTCATAATGGTGCATGACATGTGGTACCCATGATTTTGTAGTCCTTGATATGGACTCTCCTACACCATTACTTCATACTCCATTTATTCTTAGACGAACATTCTTGCAAACTGCAGAGGTCGTGGTTGACAATGGGCCTGGGAAGATCACCTTTAGCTCGAGCCACCAAAAACTTACTATAGACATGGTCAACGAGCCGAAAGTCATATCTAATGAAAGCCATGCAACACCGTCTAGAGTAGACTGTGACTTTATTACAAAAATCAGAGATTCAGAACTCTCTTTGAATGATAATGGACCTTATAAATCTTCTCCCGAGGAGGACATGGAAAGCACAACCAACTCAAGCTTGGATGTTGCTTGGGAGATAGATTATGAGTTGTTGATGCGTCTATTTAATTCAGAAGATTCATGCTAGTCCAAACAAGATAAACATTGCAATTTGCTCATCACATTATCAACTGAATAGCAAGTTATTGAGGTAAGCATCACCTCTGAAGTGATCGAGAAGTATGCCACTTTGGAATGAGAGTTAAATCCACTTCCAACGGGCTTTAAGTATGCCTTCCTCGCGGGTAAAGAAAAATATATTCGATCATCATCAGCAACATGATGACACCAAATCAAGAATATCGAGTTCTTGAAGTTCTAGAGAAAAAACGCAAGGCACTTGATTGGCCTGTATTATACCTCCGTGCGATAAATCCTGCTCTATGATCACATCATATTTATTTCGAAAAAGATGCCAAGACATCTTGAGAGTTTCAAAGAAGACTGAACCCTGATTTGCGAGACATAGTCATGAAAGAAATCACAAAATGGTGTGACACATACTTCATTTACCCCATCTCCGATTCAAAATGGGTCAGCCCCTTGTATGTAGTTCCGAAGAGATGATGGCTTGTCGTGGTTACAACTGAAAGAGTAAAGGATATTTATATTCAAGTATTGACATCTTGGTGTGTATGTGTTGATTGCCGTCGTATTAATGCTGCAACAAAGAAGGACCACTTTCCTTTACCATTTGTAGACCATGTTTTAGAAGGATAGACCGATACGGAGCTCTTCAACTTTATTTATGGGTACTCTGGGTACAACCAAGTGACAATCAACCCAAACATAACTTGGTCCAACAACTGAGACAAATTCTTCCTGTCATAATGAACTAAATTCTTAAGAATGCTCTTCACCTCCCTATTTGAAACCCCCGCCATGTCATTGGACTGAGGGCGGTAAGGACTAGCAACTCTATGCTTAAACATGTAGTCCCACAAGAAAAGAATACTTCAGTGTAGGAGGAAATGGCTTCATTTATACAATATGAATATCATGAAACATCATGAATGGCTAGAGTATAGATAGTAGAATGATGAAACTCATCGTATCTACATCCATCTAAACTCTTTAAAACATCGGTTCAGGTAGGTACTCATATATTTTGAGTACATCATCTCTTATAGAGCTACCATTCTGCATGATGCAGAGAACCATGTCATTCATGATAAAATGCCAAGAGTACATATGAATGCCTTAAACATCTTCTTAAATTTTATAAGGATTTTGACAATTACGATCATCATGGGCATGTTACTTCCATAGTACATTCAATGAGAGATCAAGACCATAGAGACAAACAAACCCTAGGTTTGTAGTCCTATTATCTATTTAATTTTCATTCATCGTTATTATGAGGACACTTGCACATTGCAACCATATACATTATGTGTCCAACTACAAGTACAATATCTGGATCATGGGTCCAATCCATGATATGGTTATTATTGAGTATAATATTGAGTGGGTTTAATGAATGATTATCCGAAATAAGAAATTTGCATAAGTGTATATATATTACTTTGATTTAGGAATTTTTACATCAAAGTTATATTGCCTTGTCAACACTTAAAGTCCATTCCTTTAATCACTTTCAATGTAAAAGATATACTTACCATTATATCTCAATAAGATCTGGGATCTCCTTCCTTATCTTTGTTACATCCCAATAATATGAGAACCTACAACTCGGATAAATATAAGTGGGAACACATTCTGCCTTGCAAGTCCAACTTGCATTTCTCAATTAAATCTTTGACACCCGAGCCCACCACCCCTTAGGCGATGTTGACCCGTCATTAATTGAACCAATCGTCAACAGGAATACAACTCGCTATGCGCAATCCAATATCGCCCCAATAATATGAGGACCCGATGTTGGGGTCACTACGCATATGTCCTTACTCTTTCGAGAAGCAAAGAGCCCGATCCAAATGGATTGTATACAAGAGCTATCACTTTGGACAAGCGTCTCCTACATACAATATCTGGCGACGGAACCCTTCACCTTGACGGGAGACCATGTATGTTACTTATGTGATCCTCCATATCATATTCAAATTCTAATTAATCATTATGAATCATATTCATTACGATTAAATCTTCCAAGGGAAATAGCACATCTATTTATAATAGAGTGTCTTAATTTTAATTGGATTCCAATTAATCTAATCATATGAAATT
Organism: Ottelia alismoides; assembly: GCA_037367405.1. Taxonomy (NCBI): domain Eukaryota; kingdom Viridiplantae; phylum Streptophyta; class Magnoliopsida; order Alismatales; family Hydrocharitaceae; genus Ottelia; species Ottelia alismoides. The sequence goes on from JAZKJV010002021.1 coordinate 47,958, forward strand.
AATGATCCAATTAATATCCAACAAACAATCTTTATTGTTACTTGAATTATGGTATTATCTCAAATATGCATTATTTCATATTTTAATAATTTAGAAATACATCATGATTTCTTAAGCATTATACTAACCCTACTCGCTATCATGGCCAGTGAGTGGGACAGGCCGCACACGGTGCAACCTGCTACCCCAACGCTCCCCGACTAGACACCATATCCACCTCAGGAAAGGATAATGCAAAATAGATCACTTTGTACTTGAGATGATCATCGGTTCTTCACCGAAATTATACCATGTAACAATAATCAAAACAATTTTGGTTAACATTATAATGAGATTTGTTAAACAAATCCCAAATCCTATTCAAGCAACATGTTTGTTGGAATGTAAACCAATTTTGTGATATAGATCACATATAATCAATTATTGGTTAAGGCTATGTCATTTAAGGAAATTATTATCATCAAATATTTGACAAATATTTATGTACAATTATTCCAGGAAATTAATCAATTTAAGTTCACTAATTGACTAAATCCAAATTAAGCAAAATAAGTTTCTCAAGTTTGCTAATTTTATTTACAACAGAACCTAAGTGGTTTGCATGCATTTAAAGGTGTTTTAAATCCACAATTAACATCTTAATTACGTTATGATCCGCACTCCCGGAAACAGTGGATACATGTTCACTAAAATGATCATATCTCGGGGATACAGAATCCAAATCACATAAACTCAGATCCTATGGTTTCCTTGTTTAATGAGGAACAAAAGATAATTTTCGTGTTTAAATAACTTAAACAGTTCCGAAAATAATCTCAAAATAGAGATGCGAAAATGAAATGCAAAAAAACTTTTGCAAACCCTAATGAACCCAAGTCATCCTAAGTTCATTGATCGCATCCAAAACATTACATGGATCTGATACCACTTGAAGGATATGGTTATATCCTCAAGAGCATCATGGAAGCGTGAGCGTCGTATCGAATACGATGAAGAACAACTAGTCCATAATAATTGTTCTATGCAGCGGAAATTAATTTTTTTTCATTCGACGAAACCACATGATCCAAGAACACTTCTCGGATCGTTTCGTCTAAACCACAAACAAGTAATAATACTACCTCTTGAAGCATGGTTGCAATCGAGTCTCTAAACGAAGAGACCTCCTGTCTCAAGTTCTATACAACGGAGGAGACGCTTGTGAGCGTGTTGATGAAACACGTGCTTCTCGCAATCCATGTTGATGATCCAAGTGACGAATCACATGATCTCGACACACGAGATCCAACATCTTCTTCATGAGCGAGGCACACCAAAGGATACGAAGATCCACGAGCAAACTATCGGGCAGCATAACGACGATGTTGCGGCGATGAAGAACCTCTCTAGGGCATCCATGGTGGACGACACAAGAGAGAGAGGAAGAGAGGGCGTGTAGAGAGAAAAAGAAAGAGAGAGAGCCCTATGTTCTCATTGTGTGCAAAGAAGAGCAAAGGGGTGCCTCTCCTTTTATAATATTTTGGGATCCATGGATTTCAATCCATGGACAACACAAATCCAATGGCTCTCATTGATTATGTTTCTTTTAGTGGCTATGATTTGTGTTGGTAAAAACCAGCAATAATTAATTTAATTTAGATTAAATATATATTTATAAGTCAATATAAATCAATCCCAGAATTAAATAAACAACATATGGAGATAATGGAAAGGAGAGTGCCTCCTTCCATTTATATGGAGTGTATGGCCACCCTTTCCTGATAGGAATTGGTGGTCATCCCTTCCATCCAATATGGAAGGAGGTTCTCAAATGTAATCTTGTTAGATTACATAATTCCATGTATCTCTAATTTTACAACAACAATTGTTGTAAATTATTCTACAAAAATAATTCATAATTATTTTGTGAATATTGCAATCTTTCCATTGGAAATTTGTGAATCACATTCACAACCAAAAATAAAATGTAAATTACATTTTCAATTTAATGTTCAACGTGAATCCAATTCACATTAACATTTAATTAACAAATATAAATTACAAATAGCTCTCTCTAATATATTATAAATCACATTTATAATATATATGATCGATAGTGCTATCCACATTATTCATATCCATGATAATTAAATCACATTTAATCATCTTAGATCTCTATTCTCTTGTTCTCAAATAATATGAATCACATTCACGTTATTCATGTCTTTGATGATAAAAACACATTTAATTATCTTAGATAACTCTCCTTATAATATGAATCAGATTCATATTACTCATGATAATTAAATCAAATTTAATTATCCATTTCTCAATGCTCGGATATATAATATCAACAATGGAATTATCCATGAACTCATTCAAGGATAATGCACTTTCTCCGCGAATACTTGGAGATAAGGACAGGGCGATTGGATTGTTCTACGTATAGTGACTTGGATATTGAGATCATATCTCCCATAGATGCTTGATTAAATCAAGAACGCAAATCTAATCTTCTCATTGCATCTGAATCACATTCAGATCAGTGTCCAACATTTGGACCAAGATCAGATTACTTCTCTACTGAGAGGACTCGCTAAAATCCAGACCCATTTCATCACTCCCTAGGAATGGAAGCGTCATGGTTATACAATCGTTTATTATCATATCACCCTTAGGTATTCCCAATACCTGTACATCCTGCATACTGGAAGACTCATAATAAAACCGAAGTATTAGATCCACATTACACTGACTACTTCAAGGTTTTTATCAGTAAGTTCCTCGATCGATCATTGGGAGTTGGTATCGATCATATACTTTCCAAAAGCATATATCATACCTAGGTCTTGATCATATACTTTCCAAAAGTATATATCAAACATATAAATTCAATCAAGCTTCCAAAGTGAGACCACCGTGCACAGAATTTGATTCTTCCCAATATCTCATGAGTGAGCTCATGTCTTCTATGAACCTGTATGATCCCTTTGAGAGATCGTATTCTTAATATGCCCTTACATGCATACTAACAGACAGGTGTATAGACCTTGATTAGGTCATGAACCTATTGGTCTGCTAAATGTACATACTCAGAAATATAGTAACACATATGTCTCTGGTCAGAGGATGTATGCATGTTTTGTGACAGCATACGATATAGGACTTTGTTTATCTCGATATCATTAAGTCAACTCTTTGACCTAACTCATCTAACACCTCCAAATCTCTATTCCTATATAGAGGACCTGCATCAAAAAGTCGGTTAGATATCAGCCTTGATGAGAATGGATTGACATCTCCTACTCAGGCTGGAGATCATCTCTTAATAATCATTTGACGGTGCTTGATGAGTCTTCAATCTAACTCTTTAGATATTCATCCAAGCACCAGCCTCTATGATTCAATAGTTGAATCAACAGTTGTATGATTATCAAGATGGCCATGGTACATAACCCTAATTGTACTAAGGGACCTATTATGCAATTTATTCATTCTTCATTTCAGATCAGGGAATGATATTTGCAATAAAATTTATTGCTTAATGGCTCGTCGTGGGCTCGCATGTCCAACATATAACAAGTAATTATTAACATTGTTGATTTACGATTCATCAGGAGGGAATAGTATTGTGTATTTTCTTCTCTTCCTCTAAATGGAAGAAGGATCCTTTAAAGTACCTTATTAACACTACAAGTATTTTTTTGGTTTGGTCAACGTGTCCTTCAAGAGAATGTTATGTCGTCTGCACTTGTTTTTTGGGAGTACAGCAGGGTGTGTCTTTTTTGAGTATATATCATACCTTCATCTTGAAGGCATGTATCACTATACAGTACTGAGCTTTTTTATGGTACTATCCCATCTCATAAAAGCCCAAGATTATGGTCGAAATGGACACTTTGAAAAGTTTGGGAGTGCTCACCACTAGTGGAAGCTCTTTGTATTCATTAGTACTGCATGAGCTTTTCGATAATTTTTTTTCTACTTCCACTACTTTTACTAAGGTTTGTGCACATTGATTAGTTTTTTATTAAATTCATCATGCCATGGTACTTACGCCAAATTCAAGAGACAATACAAGAACTTGTTCTCATACCGGTTAAGTTGTTGACGCTCAGGTTTCATGAAGCCTTCATTGAATTTATCCCATTCTCGAGTATCATAAAATCAGTTCGAAACTCAATTCCCCCATCCCAGTACCTTAAGTGAAACCTCAACTCATCACATAACATGTGTAGTCATGCATGTGAGATGTTGGTCATATTATTTAAGGTAGAGATTAAACATGCCGATATAACATGTATATCTTTCAAATAAGGGAAGTGTGAATATTTAAGTCATAGACCCTAATGACCAACGTTGGTTAACTTCAAATTATATGTCCACATAAACTAAGAGTTTTGAACATGACTAGCCTAATGTGAACGTATAAGTATCATGGATAGAATCAAATAATAATAATAATAATTTTCCATTTTTTAAATATAGATGTATTTATACAACAATTTATTAGTTTCATTTACACCATCAATTTGAAATTTTTTTAAAAATAATTTACAAACCATATCACACACACATATATATATATATGTATTTTTCAAAACATTCTACAAATGTTTTTCACTACTAAAAAATACAGTTTTTTTTACTACAATGGTACTAGTAATGTGGTGGTTCCATGGTACCAAAGTGGTCACAACAAAGGTTTGTGACCACATGTAATATCAAAATGTGTGGTTGGGCCGAGAAGGTCGATACCTTTTAGCGACCACATTGTAGTTGTTAGGTAGCCGTATATGTAATCCCTACGAGTCGAGATATAGTCATGCTTCGGCCATTTGTTTTCATCTATGTCGCTAATAAAGTGCGATCAAATTAATAACACAACTTCCGACCACGTAAAGACCACATACCACCATGATTTTATTATTGGCAATCGGCTTACGACTACCTTGCTAACACGATACTAATACCACTAAATCTATGACCACATGACTACTACATTGCTACTACCTTGGGAGCAAATCAGTAGAAATGTAGTCGCAACCTCTGTTGTCCAAATAAAAAATAACTAGCAACCACCTTCATTGTATAATTCTCCTGTAGCATGATACAAGATAATATAGTAGAAGCTAATATAATCAACCAAACCTCATGAGATCTTCCAACCTCTAGTTACAACCTAATACACTCGTCTTAAAGAAGAACCAATCTTACTTGTAAAAAGACAAAGTTCAACATGCACTTTAATATATATATATATATAAGCAAAATGATAAAAGTGCAAACATATTTAAAAAGTTATATGTCAAGACAATAGAAAGCTAAAGTTTGAAAAAAAAAATAAAAAGCTAACATCTAGACACTAAAGTTCTTAACATTACAAGTTTTGGTATCAAAACTTCTTTTTCTGCCATTTTGAAAAAACTCCTTCCTTTTCCATTTCCTCTACCTTTTCTTTCTCCTTATCCTTTCTCTCTTTGTCACTATTTTTTTATTCCTTTTTACTTTCAGCATATTCTGAGATCACAACCCCTTTGTGATGCGAGACTCCAAATGTGAGGCATCATCCTTGTCCTCAGTCTTTTCCTCTCTATGTTCCTCTTCATCCTCCTCTTGCATCTCATGACCTTTTGGAATTATAGTTCTATTATTTTAAGAAGTAAATGAAGACATTGTAAATGTTAGAAAGATGAATCGATGTCTATACTAAAATATAATTGACAATATAAGTAATACCTCAAAAAAGTTGCATCCTCCATTAAAGAGAGTATTCTAGAAGACAAGTTTTGCAATCCAAAAGACATGTTGCCAACAATATTGACAAGTGAATTCACAGCCTTTGATAGTTATCTAAACTCCGCTTTAGATACAACCGATTGAGATTTTGGTGTGTTATACATTGATGTCATTCTAAAATTACTGGAGGCTCCAATGGAATGAGTATAGGATGAGAACGTGGAGGCAAACCACCCAAAGTCTGCCTTCTATCAGGTCTCACATCACGCTCTGTAAGAACTCCTTGCCATAAGCTAGGGACAAGCTCCAATTTCTCTCCATATTTTGGCGCACCAAACCTTTTTGTATACATCTCGTTGTAAAGATACTACAATGTATATATATAAAGTTATTGACCAAACACCTTTAATTTCATACTAGTAGTAATATTCATACCATCATTGCCTTTGCTTCAGGTGTAGATCATTCACCCCCACGTGTACGCGTAGCAATCTACCATTTATCCAATGAGGGGGGATGTTTGTCAGTGGCACTCTATTGTTGTCAATATATTACTCATCAGTAGAAAGAAATTAAAACTTGAAAATAGCATACATACTTGTACATACCATTTCACTCATCATAGTTCCAAAACTTTTTGATCCAATGGTGGATCTGATTGTCTTATTCCCTTTGTTCATCTTCCCAACTACAAAACCATTTTAAAAATTCTCTTGTGTAAAGAGATCACAATAACATCCTTACTCGTCTAGTGTTCACCATGATGGACAACATGATTTTTCCCTCTCCCAATCTTCCATTCCATCAAGCTTTTTAATCGTAGCTTTTCTTACCCTGTAAACATTGTCTTTCACTTAGTATTTTGCTTTTTTTAGTAGGGTTGTTGATACATTCCTTTTCAAGGACAAAGCAAACCAATTATACAATTGAATTTTTCGTTACATTGTTATTCATATGAAAAATTTAAAATATGATTCTTTCAAAATAGTTCTAATGTTTACAACATTCAATATTCTCTCTTGTTCATTGGGAGTCATGAAACACCATCTGTAGTCTGAGCATTCTTGCATCGCATGGTGGGCCTTATTAATCGCTTGAGATACTACATGCTAATTTTCAATAGTGCATCTAAATATGGAAAATGGTTTTTATGGAATTTGAAATAAAGAATGTTGTGAACAAATTTTTCCAAAAATAATATACAAATAAATATGTTTTTTGTAAATACCCATGGCGTAGAAATGCAACACTCTACATGGATCCTACGGTGGAGTCGGGCCCTGAGACTATGGAGAGTCATGTGTGCTGATAAGACCTTGATAAAGTGGGAGAGGTTGAGAGGGTGGAGTTTAGATAGGGCCCTGAGACTCGCGAGGGCTATGATATTGACCAAAGGATTGTGGTTAGGGATGACGAGTATGTGTCACATCGGGAGGCATCCCTGTTCGAGGAATATGATGAGCATATTGTACAGGGGCATGTAGATCATTCTCTAGCATGTAAGAGTCAAGTTTTACAACCTCTTCATTACATTCATTCATGATAGAATTTGATTAATTGAAATAAACATATAACCATTGGGTTCCAGGGTATGACGATCATCCTAATGTAGACTACTATCCCTAGCACCTCGATCATGTGTCACATGTATTTTCTATATGCATTCACAAAATTATTAGTAAAAAAATCTTAGTTAAAAATTTTGTTGATACATAAATAAAAATAAACATTGAAAAGAGTATTACTTTAAGGATTTATTGCAACATACTGTAGTGTCTCGTATTTTGAAATAAGTAAATTTGTTTATGCACAATCCCCATATAGTTGTTCAGTATCATCGATATAAATGCGTGATATCTTTTTCAATACCATGAGACGATCATGTCTTTTTCATTTCTTCCCAACATTCGGTACATAACATAGCTAATCAACTTGTGTCCTAAGAATAAATAGTTCAAATCTTCGTATATATTTTCAAGGAATGCATCTACAATGTTATGTATGTGATCAACATCACACCATGTTGTTGATCATGCCAATCACATGAAAATAAGAAGAGTTTATTAGGGGATGACATATTATATTCAATGTTGAGCACCTCGTTGAGAATACCATGGTAATTCAGGCTATCCTCACCATAACAAGATCCCATAACAATCACGCTACAGTTATATGTAGTTAAGATGTTGGTCGCGTTGAGGCAATGAAATCTGTACATGTTACCTGAAAACCACTGTACGACATCACTGTATAATTGGGACCGAGAGCAAGATATTTTAGAATCTGGTATTTATGATCTGTTGGTTTGATAAGCTTAACTCTTTCCTTAAACCAAGATGGAAATGTCCTCTGAAATTTATCGAGCACTTCATCATCAGTAAAAAAGGGATATCCCATCCTTATTTTATCTCTATACTCCTTATAGAAAGGAAAAGAACTGATAAGCGTTGAATAAATTATATTATGTTCCAATGACAATGTGATATGGATTCATACTCTGCAAAAGGTGTCACTTCATCTGTATTATCTAAAATGTAAAGATCAACAACTTATTTCTCCTTGGAGCTCGTCATGTATGTCTTTCCTTTTTTTCCAAGGTTAACCACATGTACAAAAGCTTTTGATACCAACTATGCTTTCAATGTCATTTTACTCATTTCGCATGGGACGATTATGCAAAGTTTCAACATCATCTGACATATATCTAGAACAAAAGTTGGCAACTTCTTCTGAGATATACTGTGCACTTATTGAGCCTTCATCCCTATTTTTATTATTTACCTTTCTTTCCAAGAAAAACATATACATATAGGTAGGTCAACATACATTATTATATAACATGAAATTAATAATTTAACAATGTAAATTCAATGTATCATTTACCTCTCAAATGGATACATTCAACAATATTTAACAGATCCACCAACTCTAGCTTCATAGGGACGGTGTGTCATTAGGTGTTCCATTGAGTCAAAAAAGGCAGACGAAAAATCTTCTCAAGGTTACACAGTATAAGAATCAGACTCTCCTCAAGGTTTGCCATGTCTTCGAATAACAACTTTGTAGAGCATATGCATTTGAAGAAGTTACTCAAGTCAGTTATAACATCGTGAACTCCCTTCATAAATAATCATCTAAAATCAAGAGGCAACAATTTCTCCATAAATACATGAAAGTTGTGACTTTTCATTCCTTTAAATTTATTTTTGTCAAGCTAACATTTTTGGATATGTTAGAGGAGAAATCGTTTGGCATTTTTAATTTACTACCCCATTAACATGATCTTTCACTTGATCTGTGCTTAAGCAACGGTTTGCCTTCGTCATATAAATACAACCATCTTTAGAGTATATTAGGCCTAATTCAGGACGTTCATAAACTTTTCAAGATCTATACGTGCGTTTTCTATATCCTTTGTCTTGCCAATGTCATTAAATAAAGTGTGAAATACATTATAAAATACATTCTTTCATTATGTGCATCTCATATAAATTATGTCTGGTTAGTAGATTGGGCCAATATGGTAGTTCCGTAAAGATATTCACCTTCGTCCAATTATGAGTATCCCCAAAAACTGGAAGAGTTAGAACATAATCATCTAAATTCTTTAAATCCATTAGCATTCTGTATATCTCAAGTCTCGATAGCCTGATAGGTGGATATGAATCTTCAATTTTATATCTTTTGAATGTCATCTTTTGTTTCTATGGTAGTCAAAGAAGCATGGTTTTCGACCATGCTCAAGTCGAAATGCTTTCGTATTTTCCATACAATATGGACATCTTCTTTTCCCATTTGTGCTCCATCTCGATAGCATTCCATATGCTGGAAAGCCACTCATTGTCCACAATAAACACACTAGGATATGAAGTTTATTGTGACTGACAACATCATATGTCTCCTGGCCTTACTCCATTAGCTCCTTTAATTCATCGACTAATGGTCTGAGATAAACATATAAATTTTTTACAAGATGGTTTGGACCGGAAACAAGTAAAGTTAGAAATATATATTGCTTCTTGTTGCACAACCATTGTAGCAAGTTGTATGGTGTAATGATAACTGGCCAACAGGTGTAATCTTTCCCCCCACCATGTGGATAAATCCATCGGTTGATAACCCAATAACCACATTCTTCTTTTCCATAGAAAAAGCAGGAGATGACTCCATCAAACGCTCAAACAAGCTGAGAAAGAAGGATATTCCATAAAGGGTCACCACAGATATGATATTCTTTCTAAAGTAATATATTTAGCAATTTATTTGCAATAATAGAGTCTTCGTAATCGTGTTTCCAAAGTAAAGTAATCGGGTGCTTTCAATGGAATAATTGTTTTCATATTTATTTTATACCTAGGTTCACCGCATTGTGGACATTTAATCTCATTCTTATATTTGTACCCATAGTATATGATGTGATGGTTGGGGCATGCATCAATTAACTTTTCTGATAATCCAAATGTACTCATCATTATTTTTACTTTATAATAGGTACTGGATAGAGTATTTTCTTCCAAAAGCACTCTCTTTATAATTTTAATAATGGCATTGAAACTAGCATCAGTAATATTATACTCAGCTTTAAGTGTCAGTAACTCCGTAATAGAATATAGGAGAGAAAAAGACTTACAACATGCCATAATGCCTCCTCCACTTTTTGTAAAAATTCAATAACATATTTGGATTCTTTGTTGAATTCATCATTACAGCCCTATAGAGAAGGGTCAAAGTTCGAACATGTTGCATGTATAAACATCTCAACAAAAGGATTGTTTATCATTTGCAACCTCTCTTGGTAGATTGCTCGCACATCTCCATATGCATTTTAACATGTGTAATCATTAATAAAACCATTCTTGCATAAGTGTTCTGCCACAATGTCTCTAAATTATTTCTTCGTCAATCCACATTTCATGCATAGGCAAATTATCTTCCAATCTACGTCAACTATTCTTGTGCCATTTGTATGAGCGAAATTGAGAAAGCCTTCTACACTAATTAGAAATGGCATGCAAATGGATTCATTCACGACACGATTATAAATCCATCCCCTTGTCGAACTCATTGCTCTATCTGCAAATAGATCATAATAATTAATTACACACATAGGGTAATATGATGAGAATTGATCCTTTAATGAAGATAAAGCAACACTAACAAACATACACATAGACAAAGTCACTTATCATCGACCAATAGGCAACCACTACAAAGTCCCTATCAGAGTGCTCATACTTCTTTACCTGAGATTAGAGTCTCGGAGATCTCTAATAGTACCTGTGATCCAAGCATGTTCCTAATGTGCAGAGACCCTATCAGGTACATACTCATCATCCCAGTGTGACCCTATCATGTCCATGCACAATATGATCATTATATTCCTCGAGCAGGGATACCTCTCCATGTGACATGCACTCGTCATCTTACACCACAATCCTCTGGCCACCATTATAGTCCTCGCGAGTCTCGGGACCCTATCCAACCTCCACCCTCACAACCTCTCCCACTTTCTTACGGTCTTATGAGCATGCAGGACCCTCCACAGTCTCAGGGCACTCCTCCATCTCTGGATCAACATAGAGTCTTGTAGTTTCTCTGTGATGGGTATTTCCAACACACATATTTCTTTGTATATTTTCTTAGTAAAAACTTATTCATGGCCATGCTTTATTCATAATGTGCACAAATACCTTGGATCTAAGTGTGTTCCTAATGTGCAAAAACCCTAGCACTGAAAATTTTAGTAATGTAAATAAATCTTGGATGTGTATCTATTGAACCCATGAATTTTACAAATATGCCACACCTCTTCGTTGAGAACTAAATAGAATAGAAGGAAATATTCTCGCTCGTGTACACAAGAACATCCTCTCAAGTGGTTTTTTCCTTCAATTCAGAAGGGTTTCCACATAATTGCCCACACTCGCATTATTTTTTTTCAATATACAGTTCTTTTCAACGAGGATTATCAAAAAGAAAGATAGTTTGAGGAGCAGACATTCCTCTCATTAACATGGAACAATTAAGAACTGCTGATAAGGAAAAAATATTTCTTCTCATCTTCTTTCCTTGCCTTATTTATGTGAGTTCATCTTCCTACATCCATTTTTGATATACTTCTTATATCAATCTGTTCTGTAACTAGACAAACTAGAGAAAATGTCGGATTTCATATCATAACTCATATTGGTTAATTTACTTGAATCATGGATTTGCATACGAGCATTATTCTTTCACTCATCTTATCCACTACATTATTGTAATATACAAGGGTTTCATATCTCATCCAGAACTATCTTTCTATAAGCCTCCATGTATGCAGATGACTACAAAAAATGTAAGACCACTAGTATTTTGTTGTAGGGAGTACGAAGATGGTCCCATCTATCCGCACGATACTAACAATTGCATGATTACCTCAGAGGTAAGCTACTCGACTCATTACTTGTTACGGATATCTAAGTAAAAAAAGAAAGTCTTAAAATTCATAGACATATATGCTTCAGTCAAAATTTCATTTGCTTCATCCTAAAGATTAGAAAGCACAATCAATAGACACATTGAACTCCAAAGCATAGGTTAGCTTAAATGAATGTTCAAAGACTACCTTAGATAGGGTAAGAAATGACCGATATGCGGTGGTGGCAATCGATGGGTAGAAGTAGCAGTTGGGAGGTGGAGTAGGTGGTGGAGAGGGGAGATAACAACTGAGAGGCAGGGGATGTTATGGAGAGGGGAGGCAGTGATCGCAAGGAAGAGACTGTGGCTGAGAGATGGAGGAGGTGACGGAAATGGGAGGCGGTGACCGAGAGGCAGATGACGTGGTCGAAAGGGGAGGTGGTGACTGTAAGGCAGAGGTGGTAACAGAGAGGTGGAGTATGTGGTAACGAAGGGAGGTAGCAGTCGACAGGCAGAGGAGGTGGTAGAGAGGGTTGGTGGTGACCGCAAGGTGGAGGTAGCAACAGAGAGGTAGAGGAGGTGGTGGAGTGGGGAGGCAGTTATTAATAGGTGGAGTAGGTTGTGGAGAGGGGAGGTGAGGACCGAGGGTAGGAGAGTCAGGAAGGGGAACATGAGGTGCTAGATAAAGTTTAGGGCTTTGTGAGGGGGGTGATTTTAGGGCTCAAATCAGTTGGTAGGTCGAAAAATTTCGCCAAAATCTGCCACCAATTTGCAACTATCATGTGACCGAAACATAGTCACAACAATTAAGCACCACAGTAAGCAAATGCACATAGTCGCAAAATCAGTTGCAGAAGGAAGCAACTATATTGTAGGGGTAATGTAGTCGCAATACAATGGTTATAGAGTTTGCAACTAAATTGCAATCGCATTTAGAAGCAATAGTGTGGATGCAAAAATTGTATTTTCTTGTAGTGTTTCAAAACAATTCCCTATTTTTACAAACCAATATAAAACATTTTTTTCAAAATAATGTCACATAGATATAAAATTTTCCAAATCATCACACATGAATTATACCAAATAAGTTCAAAAGATACTTTACCCTTATCCCAAAATCATTTTCAAATTTTGAAAATATGAGCAATGACTAGTGTATATAAGCAATATATACTTGCCCTCCCCCCCCCAATACTTAGTTCTTACTATGCCCGCATAGCACTAAGTGATATGAAACCATGGCTCGAACTAAATATAAATGAATATATGAAAACTGACTCGGGTTTCCCCTATACTTGTGTTATAAATAACATAAGTATAAGTATAATACAAAGGAGTGGGTTGTGAAATCAATAAAATAATGAATTAGAAGAAGAGTAGGGACTAGAGTCCCCGATATAATTAGGCGAAAAATAGCCTAAGTAAGGATATGTGGAATGAAGAAGAATGGACCTGAGATGAACAATCGGAGTTAGGACTTGGTCCCCCTATACTTAGGATAAAGAGTAGCCTAAATATAAGAATATATAGATAAGGATGAGGAAATAGAGATATTAGAAGAGTGAATCTAAAGAGAGGATAAGGAGTCTTAAAGGTTTAAGAGAGGGGTTTAGAAAAGGTCAAATCAAAGCTCAAATCAATCAGACACCAAGCAAACACATGATTTCACCAACTCACACATCAATATCAATACATACCAATCATATTATCTTTTTAAATTTACTGGCGATCATCCAATATAAAATCCATTGTGCACATGTTTTTTGGACTTTTGACACTGTCCTAAGGATACATCACCCTTTACAAATAACAAACATGTGAACAATGTGGAGTTTTCTCTCCCATAATAAGATATTGATATCTACTCCATTTTATTTAAGTCAACTTCCATAGGTAGTCCAAATTTTAAGCTTAGGTTATCACTGAGATTTAATGTGAGCAAGCAAGAAATCGATGTCTACAGACCAGTCCCACTTCTTCTAAATTCTTAAGCTTAAAATCACTATCAAGAATTGAGAAAAGGTTGATGCAATTGAGAAACATGATTCATGCTCGAGAAAGAAATACTCACAGTGCCTCCAGCTCTCTTCCTGCAGATATAAGACTGAATAAATTAAATCTATCTGAAATGCATGCAAGTCAAAAAAATCCACACATAAACATGCTTCTACTAGCGGGAAAGATTGTTAAATCTGGCAAAATAAAGCAATGTTTATGTGCGACTAATGAGCGAACTGGCTGACTAGGGTTAAGTTGATTGATTAATATATCGTTGTCATCGAAGATAATTGAATCGAAATCGTGAAAATTATTCAACAACAAACAAATCAAGAAAATAAAAAAGTGGTCTAAGCTACTTTTATTAAACATGTATAGAGACTAGGGTCAAATTAGTCAAAACAAGAGATTTGGAGGATTGTTAATTTATTTTTGTGTTTTTAATTTCGTAAATTTTAATTTTTGAAAATAAGGAAAATAAAGACACGGAATAAAAGAAAAATAACACTCTTTTGTATTTTCCAAATAGGTTAAAAATAACTAGAAAAAATCAAGTTAAATTATTGTTTTTATTGATTTTTAAAGTATTTTGTAATTTCTGAAAAAACTTTAGATGTTTTCAGGATTCCATATAAATCAAAAACCAAGAAAATAACAAACAGTGCACAATCACGGTGTTTTTTGAATTAAAAATATGAAATATGCTCAAAACTTTTAAGAAAATTTTTTATTAAATATATAAAAAATGACCACGAACACAATTTTTGGATTTTTTTAAATGATTTTATATAATTTTTATGGTGTTCTTAGGGTTTTGCAAATTTTTAGAGTTTATAAGAGCACATGCAATGAAAATGGTATAGAAAATCAAATAAATCAAACAACTCTAATTTTTTTAGATTTTTATGTGATTTTTCGAATTTTTGTGAACTTTGTAAGTTAAACGGTGACTTTTATACAGTTTTTGAATTTTTAGTAATAGAAAATAAAATAAAAATAACAAAAAAATCACCACTTAAAGAAAATGCTAACAGTAATTGAACCTAATTTTTATGAAATATTTGGAGTTATTTTGGATCTTTATTGCAATTAATAAAACATATCAAAAATTAAATAGTGCATAGAGGACCTAGATGCAAATATTATAAGTTATAGGGTTAAATAATAACTAGAAATAGAAACCAGGGGCCTAAGATACAAAAAGTCCAAACAGAACGTGTGATACCCTTGCTTCAAATTTACAGGGGCATAGTTGCCAATATATAAAACTTCTTCTATTTCATTAAGCAACTAAAAGCTCAGAGTAAGTTCGCAAAATACCCACAAAAACACGTGTACAAGCATGTGACTTGAACTCAACTGGAATAAAATGCAAATACTAAAACTCTGAGGTCCTTATGTAAATAGTTTTAACTAATTATTAGAAATAATGTTCTAAAGCGAAATAAAGGAAATGGCATGGTAAAAAGTGCAATTTACCTATAGCAGGAATATGCGACACGAGGCTCTGAAACGATATGCCGGTGAGAAGGTGTGCCTCAGGCGTACAGCTCTAATCTAGACTGGGAAAGATCTGACAACTCAGAAGAATGTTGGGGATGTGTGTCTCAAATCTAAGGAGCAGGTACGTATGCAACGGTCTAGAAAGTAAACACTAACGCATGTCATGGATATGCCCTATTTCTAATCTGAACACCCATATTTTAGCATGAGTGGGTAGCTCAGATAAAATCTGGGACACTAGATTCTCATCGGATGGCAGAAGACGGTGCATGAAGAACATAAGGAAGGTCCCTCTGGCTGAGCTTCAATCTACAGTGTCTCATGCAAGGGTGCTCAGGTCAGCTATCTGAAAAGTCTGAGACGTAGGTGATGTTGTGCACCTCTAATGGGACACTCTAATTGGTTAGAGAAAGGATGGATAAGGATCTGGAGTTTGATTTGTTTGAAGCAGATCCACCACTGGAGTTGTTGATGGCTTTGATATTCTTACATACACCTACACCTGCAAAGGGATACAGGACTCGGAGGCATAGCTTCGGTTAATTTATTATGCAAAGATCATTATAGAAGCGATGTGGAATGAATGTTTTATATTTGGTGAATATGATGGAAGGAGGTCAGACCTAATCTAGCTCAGATAAGTGAGATGTAGGGGATCAGGATGTGTAGAAAGGTGAATGAGGAGCTGGCGAGTTGATCTGAATGGATGGGTGCGGAAGTGGAGCTCCGAACCTGATGGTCGGAGCAGTGAAGGTGGATGATGGCTGAGATGAAAAATCGAAAGGAAATGATGAAATGGAGAAGGAAGAAGGTTACCTGATGATGAGAGATGAGAAGGCAGAGTAAAGTGGAGGGATGGTGGGGTCATTGCCTCAACCCGACTGTGGAAGGTCGAGGAGGCTACACATGGAGGAGAGCTCCGACCACGATTGAGTTGTGATGGACTCATCACACTTACGAGCTCCAAATGGAAGATGTAGGATCCCGTCAATATCTCGAAGACCCGAGTGGAGTAGAGGAGGTGCGAGGAATGACCTTGGGCAAATCGGAGCTCAATGAGAAGATTTATAGGGTGCATCAGGTTCACGAAAGATTGGGAGAGTCTACGCAATCCGATAGAGATCCAGCAATGCCTAGGGATTCGTGAAGGTCAATGATTCCAGGGCATCAATCAGGAACAAAAACAAAGAAAATGGAGCTTGGAACCAAGTAGAGAAATGGGAGAAAAGAAGTCCGATGAAGCTCTGCCCGGATCGAACCTGGGAGAGGAGAGTTGATCTAGGTCAAAATATCGGGTTGTCCAATCATAAATGAAGAATATACAAAATAAAATAAAACTAAACTAAAGATAGTAAATAATTTTCAAATGAAAAGTTATAAACATAAAAAAATAGTTATTTTAAAGCTATTTTATTATGATTTTTAATAATTTTTCATAGTAAGCATGTTATGGTATATACAGTATATATTATTATCTTCAGGTATAATATACATATATATTACATACATGTATTTTTATTTAATTATTTTTGTGAAAATACATTGTATTTTATATTTTATTTCTTTAAAAAATAATGTAAAAAGTATAAAACATTTTTATTGGATTTTTTACAAATTAATTGCAATTTTTAATTAAATTAATATTATGCACATTATATACAATATTAGTGTTATTATATAATGAAGAGTTGGTTTTATTTTTATTTTATTTTATGTTTGATGAATTTTATTATAATATTATTTAATTATTAGGAGTATATACAAGTGTTTAAAAATACAATATATATGATTTATTTACAAAATAAATAAAAAATAAATACATATATACATGTATAGGTATTGTACAATTGGGCACAAATTAATTTTGAAATTATTATTTTATTTTTATCATGTTGTTATTTATAAGTTTTATTAAGGAAATTATTTTTTTTGAGTTTCTTTTTCTTAGAAGTAGAAATAGGTGAATGATATATACAGGATGAGTAGTGATGAATATATGCAAGATGAGAAGTGATGAATATTTATAGTGAATAAGGACCCTATCTCTCCCTATTTTATTCCTTGTCGATCTAGCCAATATTTGACCTTCTCTTGGGCTTCGGGTTAGTCTGTACTTATTGCATAATTACAATATTCTTTTATTTCTTTTCTTTTTTTTTCTTCTGTATTCTTTTATTTTGAATAAATAAGTATCAGATACATAATATTAACAAATGCATGCACAATGCTAATTTATTGGATTTGATATATATTTACTGGTATTTTGCAAAGTATTTTGTCTAAAATAAAAGAATAAAGGATGTGAATCATGGAATTATCTTTCCCCTATTCTTTAACTTTGTTAGTCCCTAGAAAACACTTATTTGAACAATACTGATTATTAAGCATGTCTTCATAAATTGGAATATGGATCTCGGTCATACCTTTGGATTATTAGATTTGTAAAACCTTACTAGGAAATGAATTTAAGACCTAACATACATTAAGTTCAATAAGACTCCTATTCAGGTCGCTTCAATAGTCAGGTCAAAACAAGACTACATACGCAAAATCTTATGACTATGAATATTTACTTGTACTATGTAAGTGATATATAGCTCTCCACCTTAAAAGTAGAAAAGAAACACCCTCCCTGTACAAGGTTACTCTAGTCCCCTGATCTAGCAACTCTTTCCTCGAGGAGTGGGGTATTCCCTTCTATGTTCAAGAGCACCAGCTAAATAAGAGGGGTGAAAGAAGAGAATGGACAGTGTGTAGTCACGTATCCCACAGAGCTTGACCAATGTAGCCAAGTCTCTAGCTTCAAGCTTCCTTGATATGAGATAACAAATCACATAAGCTTCACTTATTTAACTATATACACTCTGGCATGCATTTTATTTTCAATCAGTCATGCCTCCTTTTTTGGAGTTTTTGCATTTTTTTTCTTTTTCTTTTTTATGACCTATATACAACATATCTACAAATCACAACATGTACATAACGAGTTTTTCTTCTTTAGACACTAGACTATCCCTCTTTTGAAGCATTATTGCAACCCACAACATCCTGTCGTTAGACCTCAATATCATTGGACTAGGTTGAGATGCACTGCCCACCCTAGAGGAGGACGGATGGCTCCACTAGATTTTACACGCCTGAGTGCTACCCTAAGCCAAAAGATTCTGCCCCCTCACCACCTTATCCATGAAGAGTTACGTGTAGAGTGCTTGTCCAAGTTAAACCAGTGTCTAGAAGATTCATGTTTGTGTTGTTAAATATCTTACCTAGACCAATCAAAATGACATGTGAACAAAGTCTTGTGGACTCAGAGAATCAAATCGTTAGCACCTGAAAACTCTAAACTCCATTTATATAAGGTTCGACTTAAATTAAGTGTATTAAGGTCTTAATCAAGCTCCATTCTTTACTTTTATTCTAGAATATTTTAAATGTAAATATTATTATGACAAATGCATATGCATATGTAACCAAAAAGTATTTAAAAAACATTCTAAAAGAAAATAAAATAAAAGATAAACTCTTTTTAAAAAGTCTTTCAATGATTTTTTGCAAATTTTTATGGATTTTGTCCTTTTCAATTTTATGGTCTTTTAATAAGAAAGAAAAGAAAGAATGTTTTTACAAATATTTAAAAATATGTACATATTTACAAGAGTTTTATTTACAATTTTTATACAAACTTTTTACAAGTGGATATTATTTACAAGAATTTTATATACAAGTTTACAAATAATACATGTTTTATTTATAAATAATTTAAAACACTTATATAAAAAATTTATATAGCCATAATTTTAACCCATGTGAAAAAATATTTTTACAAACCATTTTACAAAATATTTCAAAAAGTTTTTTGCTTACTTTCACACTTTTTTCAAATATTTGTACCATATACATAGGTTTGATAAACAAAACAATTTACAAACATTTTAAAAACAAAACATTTTATAAACATTTTAAAAAAATTATACATAAATGACTTTACAAAGGTTTTTATAAATATTTTTTCAAAAAAATTGCAGATCATTTTACAAAAACATTCACATACATTTTTGCAAACATTTTTCAAAACATTTTTGTTCATGTTTTATAAATAATATCCATGTTATTAACCGCTAAAGTATGAGTTATGGCTAAAGTATATATTCAATATATATGACACTCCCCTATACTTAGCTCGAAATATGTCCTCGGAGTGATGAACAAAGCGACAACGGAAGACATAACTCTTGCTAAGTATAAAAAAGTGAAAAGAATCCTATACTACACCGACTCAAAGAATGAAGGAATGAATTGAATAGAAGTCAGTGATTACCCCTATACTTAGGATCAAATAATCCAAAGTATTGAAGGCAGTACAAACGGGGAAAACCAAGGAAGAGAATGTACATGTAATCAACAACTTGATTTGTCCCCCCTATACTTAAGGTAGAATATCTCTAAGTATAGAGAAGAATATCAACAATTCAACAAGTGAGAGAACAATCAAAGAAGTGAAAAACATATATTACCTCCTCTATATTTAGGGTTGGATGTCCCTAAGAATAGGCAACAAAATAGAGGTAATAAAACAAAAAGAAATACGAATAACACAGGTTCAACACCCCACTATACTTAGGATAAAGCATATTCAAGTATAACAAGAATCCTAACTGAGACCTAGGGTGTTAAACAGAATGTAAGAATGAAAGAATAAAATAGAAAACATGGATATACAAAGAGGTGGATGGAAGTATAAATTAGGTATGAGATACAAAAGATGAGAACCAAAAGCACAACTCCTCAAAATGAACAGCATCAATGGTCATCGGGTCATGATCAAGAAAGGGGTTCAGGTGTTGATCATTGACTCGAAAGATGGACTCAAAGACAACTTGGATATGTCAATGCTATCATTGACATGCATCTTTCTAGCTAAATAGGGAAATTTCCACTTGCTCTATAATTTCCCTGAAAATAATCAGAGTTGTGCATCAAATAGACATACTCTCTCATCAACCTCAAACTGCTTATGGTTGATGTGCGAATCATGGCATATCTTCACTCGGTCCTTATAGTGTAGGCTACGCGAAAAATATATATCTCTAAGATCCTGTAGGGCTGCCAATTCTGCTCTCCATTGATCTCCTATACTCTCTGGATCCAATAATATGTCTGTGACTACCCATCATGACGTGCTTAATCTCAATAGGTAAGTGGCATGACTTGCCATGACTCTTATGCAATATCGCCTTGATATCTCGATTCTAAACCTCAGCAGAACCATTCATTTGTGGATGATATGGAGTGGGAAATCTATGGTTTATGTTGAACTCGTTAGTAAGGACCCTTTCCTTGCCATTGATAAAATGATTCCCCTCGTTAGAAATAAAAACCCTAGGTACCCCAAACCATGGTATGATATTCTTCCTAAAAAATATGCATGCAGTCCTTGCATGGCTCAGGTAGGGATGTCCTCAACCCAACGACTCACATAATATACAGCCAACAAATGTACTCACATCCTTGACTCTTCAAAAATGAGCCCATAGAATCGATGCCTCATGTGTCAAAAACCTCACAGAAGTGAATAAGATGTACCCAAAGGTGTCTTGAAGGATGTCTTGTAGGACAAAAAGAGCGAGTCCAAAAGTTGTGACCAATACTTTCGGTCTAGGCAGACAATCTTCTGCAATATCGCCTTGATCTCCCGATTCGAAACCTCAACAAGACCATTCATCTGTGGATGATATGGAGTGGCAACTCTATGGTTTATGTTGAACTCGTTAGTAAGGACCCTTGCCTTGCCATTGATAAAATGATTCCCATTGTCAGAAATAAAAACTTTAGGTATCCAAACTATGGTATGATATCTTCCTCAAAAATATGCAAACAGTCCTCGCATCAGTGACTCAGGGAAGGATGGCCTCAACTCAATGACTCACATAATATACAACCAATAAAATGTACTCAAATCCCTGACTCTTCAGGAATGGGCCCATAGAATCGATGCCCTGCGCGTTAAAAACCTCATAAAAGTGAATGAGTTACATCAGCATCATATCTCTACGACCACAACTACCCATCCTATGACAGTTAGTACACCACTTTACGAATTCATCTGAATCCTTGAAGAGTGTTGGCCATCAAATGATGGATTGGAAAACTTTTGTGTTTATTGTCTCTTAGAGTGATGTCCTTCTGCCTCAAGGTTGTTGCAAGAGTGAGAACGTTGTGGTGTTTCTCCTGAATACACTGATGCCAGACACTATCCTCCCCTTTTTAGTAAAGGGTGGGATCCTCCCAATGGTACGACTTGACCTTCGTAAGGAAATTCTCAAGTTGAGGTCTAGTCCAACCTTGTGGATCTTTCATGGAAACACGATAGTTCACAATATCACCATACCATGAGAGAGAGGTGATAGCAATAACCGCCTCATCTAGGAAAGACTCAGTGATAAGTGTAGTTGTCTTTGAATCCTCATGATGATCTAATCAGGAGAGGTGATCCACCACAGCATTCTTGACTTTACACTTATTCTTAATATCAATATCAAACTCATATAATAGAAGGTCCATCTAGTCAATCGTGCCTTGGCATCCTTCTTAGCCATTAAGTACCGAATGGTGGTGTCATCAATGTAAATATTCACTCTAGATCTGATAATATAAGATCCAAACATATCCAAAGCAAAAACTACCGCTAGAATCTCCTTCTCTGTAAAATTATAATTCCGTAGGGTGTCATACAAAGTAAGGCTAGAGTAGTGAATGTCAAAAGGCAATACATCCTTCATCTGTCCTAGCACATGCCCTATGGCACAATCAGAAGCATACATCATGATCTTGATTAAGAGAAACCAATCATGTGGCTGAATGACAGGAGCCTCCACGAACATATCCTTGAGAGTCTAAAACGATGAAAGACAATTATCATATACAAGGAACTCAGTGTCTTTCGTGAGAGAACAAGAAGTGGTCGGGCAATACGACTGAAGTCCTGAATGAACCATCCGTGGAAACTGACATGCCCAAGAGAAGACAACAATTGCTTTAAATTAGACGGTGGAGTGAGCTTCTTGATGATATCCACCTCGGGTGGATCAACCTACATGCCCCTATTGGAGATGATATGACCAAGTATCATCCCTTGAGTCATCATAAAATGATTCTTCTCCCAAGATAAAACAAGGATGACCTCAATGCAGCGCTGAAGCACACAGTCTACGTAAGAAAGACAAGCATCAAAACCATCATCGTAGATCGAAAAATCACCTGTAAGACCTTTAAATATTCACACACCATGTCTGAGAAGATGGAAAGCATGCACCTTTGGAATTTAGCTGGAGCATTACATAATCCAAAGGGCAGCCATTTAAAATCATACATTACAAATGGACATGTGAATGTCATCTTATCCTGGTCTTCGGGCACAATGGCCACCTGATTATACCCCCAGTATCCGTCATAAAAGCTGTAATGAATCTTCCCAGCTAATCTCTTAATAAAATGATCAATGAATTGTAGCAGGAAGTGATCCTTCATGTGTCCTTACTCAATCGTCCTTAGTGCAACAAACCATCCAAGAAGTGAGTATAGAAGTAGCAATCTCCTCTCCATACTCACCCACAACTGTAGTGATACATGTCTTCTTGGGTGCCACATGTAATGGAATAACCTACTTGGAGTCAGAGATGGGGTAGATAAAATTGATGCTCCACCACTTGAATATTTCATTCATGACCACATCTCAAAGATTCAGTCTCAACCTATGTTGGAACTCACATGAAGTCTTGGTGTCATCCTTAAGATAAACTTGGTAGGAGCACAAGGTCGGATTTATCCCTCAGAGATCTGCTACAGACCAACCAATTGCCTTGAGGTTCCTATTAAGAGCCTCCATCAAATGAGATTCTTGATCACAGTCAAATCCACTAAGATAATGACTAGAAACATATCTGGCTTCCCACAAGGAATATGTACTTCATGTTCTGTGGTAAGATCTTCAATTCTGGGCACGTTGGAGTTAGTAAATCTGGCCTTTGAAATGTCTACATGAAATGCTATCAGATCTGAATGTGAGAACACTCACTGGTCATCTAAACTCAACAAATATAGCCCTACTGGTGTCTCTATCAACTACACTGGCACTATCTTTGTCCTGGAGGTATGTTATGTAGATATTAAACACGGAAAATACTCATCAGAATCTTGTTAATCAAAATATGTATCTCAATCTAAGGGGTCTGAATCTGACACAAAATTAAATAAATCTCGCTACCAGAATCTACATCATTAGCATCTAAAGTATCATGTGCCACAAATGTGCTCTATGAGCTCTCATCGGATGGCATCTGTGAATCTGTAGAGTCTAAAGGTGTGACAAGAGCGCATGAAATTGGGTCTGACCAAACTATCTCATTATATGTAATCATAAAATCACACTTGTGGTGGATGTATGTATTTGAATATGTCATGCGCTCCTATCCCTGCTCTGAGCTAGATGCATCTCTGGCTCTTAACTCCTCAATCATCTCTATTTATATACTCTCTCCATTGACGCAAAAGTATACCTTCTCACTATCGTGGTCAGATGTGACCTTTGCTATCACTAGGAACGATCATTTATGCACTCAGAGATCTCCATGTCCAACACAATAAAGTCCATGGGGAATTTCAGATCCTAAATGGTGACGACCATGTTCCTCAACAACTCATTCAACCTATTGACAGAACTATCTGTAAACTGAAGTACTGTCCCGCTCTATCGAAGAATGACAAACTTGAAACGATCAAGTAAGGTTGTCGAAAGAAGGTTAATCAAAGATCTACTATCTAATAAAGTACGATCGAACAAATGCTTGTTAATGTGGCATCTGATTTATGGAGCCCTTGCATCTGGTCTCTTGGTTGGCAATCAGTTCTGGATGGGGAAGCATATGGCACAGGTGAGCAAATGGATCTCTACACAACGGTTGAACCTCTTCTTCCTATGGATTGTGGTCTTCTCTCTAAGATTCTTCTGGAAGAGAGGGATGTTCTCTAAAGCCTCCTGAAAAGTCAGCTGGATATGAAGTCAGTCTATCATCTACCCATCGAACGCTAACTGCTGCCTACTTTGAGGATTTTCTATTTTTGGGACCTTCTGTAAAAGGAGTGCCTGAGGGAAAGGGATAGATGTACCCTCCTCAATAACTCAAGGGTTCGAAGTAGGAATAGGTCTCTGGACATGCAAATGGCTCGAATCCATGCAAGCATCATCACGTATTACATCATATAGACCAGAAGAAGAAACATAAACCTTTCCTTTATTTATATTTGTGTTTTTTTAAAAAATTTCCATTTTTTGTATTTGTCTATAAACATCATACTTAGGTACAGGAGTAAAAGTCAAAATAATTGGAGTTTCTATACACAGACTCTTGGTGGCATCACTACCACCGACAACATATGAAGAAGCGACCTCAGTACCACACTCAAGCCTGTTATATGGAATACTAGTGGCATCAACACCACCATTTACAGCATCTGGAAAAGGGATGAAATCGTCACTATCGACTAGATCATCTTCAAAGTGGGTGACAACAGCACCACTATCAACATCAATATCAATAGTATAAACACCGCTCTTTATCTCATATATCGCTCTTGAATGGGCATCTTGTCGTCACCTAGATGAGTCATTGTCGGACGACTTTCTACCGTTCCTAAGTGTCACAAATCAGCATCAAATAAATAAGGCGGACTCTATAAATTGTACCCACTCACACTTCCTCTTTAGATTGTTCAGGTTTGGATCGATCTGTGCAGGTATGGTTGACTTACCTTTGATGATCTCTCTCCATCTCTTGCCTAAAAGTAGTTTACTGCTTAGTAAGAATACAAGCGATATCCTATAAAGTTGGGTTCTCATACGAAGGTACATGAGAATCGTATGGGATGCCTCTCTAAAAGTGTTGAGATTTGCTTGCTGCTGGTAAGAGTGAGGGGGAGGCCGATGAAACTAAGAATGAGGTTGTTGCTACCTCCATTGCTGACCCTGGTACTGGGGTCGAGGTATGGTGAGTTGGGCGTATTGGGGTTGTTGCTGCTACGTACACTGCCCTTACTGTCCGAAGGCTGCTTCTGGGACTAAGCACCTCTACTAGACCATCTTAAGCTTGGGTAATCATGGCGGATACTGGGCTGTTGTGGGTACTATTATTACCAAATCCCATTGACTTCCGTCAATATCTCTGTCTACTCGTACATTGGTGGGGAATGGGACACGAATGGAGGATCACTTTAATACACCACCATTTATGTGTCTGGTGAAGGTAGTGGTGGCAACTAGTACTGGGTGCTTGTTGAATGTGTTCCACGTGAATGTGGTAGACCTCCTTGTGAGAGGCGGATGGTTGTAAAGATATGTTCCCCTGATCAGCATGTAACATGACTATGGCAAGGAAGATGTCTATGCCTCTTAAAGGCGTATGATCTTCATCTTAAGGTCACTCAAAGTCTGGGTTAGATCATCAATCTTGTCGAGCTTATCTTGGCCCTAGCACGTCTTCTTCTCTATATTCTCCATGCGGTCCAACTTATCGATAATGATGCACATGTATGCATCTGATGACTCTGCTAGTGGTGCTGATGTAAAAGATGAAGATGGACTGACCTCTATACATGTAACTATGCGGTGAGACAACGCATGTAGGGGAGTCTTCCCATGAGTGTAGACACGAGCCTAAGTCATACTAGAGTATTTCTCATCCATTCTCCTCATAGATGACCTAGACCTGTTCCTCATCCTAGGAAAAATAGGAGCCTACACAAGAGGCATTGACTAGCCCCTACGGCTCAGATGTCGCCCACAAAAGAAACTCTGAACAAGATTGGGTTTATTGATATCATGATGTGTACACCTATCAATGAGCTCTCTTAATCGATCACATGCCTTATGCAACAACTCATTTGGGATCACACTGAAATTGTTGATCATGGCTCTCGATGCATTTGTCTGACGGAGTGAATAGTACTTGTTGACATACTCGCCTTTGACTCATTCCGAGCATCTTGGGTTCCACGGGACTTGCCGCAACAGCAAAATGTTTAGATATATCATCGAAGGTATAAAGATATAACACATTACATAGATAAATAACCATAAAGTCATAACAAGAAAATGAGGTCAATAGAACTGTAAACAATTATTACAGAGAACACACAACCTAAAAAATACTAGAAACCACTATACTAAGTATCTAAACCAAATTAAATAAATAATTGAAGCAGTCCCACAGTAGCATCACCATCTGATGAATCATAAAATGTCTAATTTAATATCCTTATCATTATAGTACAAGCCAATGACAATATATTAAAACCACGATAATAATATCTCAGTTAAGATAATATCGCTTGAATTTATCCTGGATAAGTCCAGAGTTAAGCACAGGGACACAGGATATTAATGTACTTAATAAGATGATCAAATACTTATGTTTAGTGATCAATGAGTTTATTAAGATGAAATACACAGCATAATCTGTTTATGCATATTTATGGATTTTCTAATGCAAATTACATAAGTGGTAGAAAATGCAATGAAGTGAAGCTTTACAGTACATATACATACACATAGAATAATTGCATAATAACACTTTAAATTAAAAAGACATTAATGAAATCAAATTAATATAACTTAAGCCACTAAAATGTGTGCTAAATGCCCAATATCTAAGTAATTAATTCATGCATTTATTGAATTATGTACGTGATTAATGAATATGGATTTATACATTAATACAATGAAATCAATGGCTATATGACTTATCTGAAGTCCAGGAACATAAGGCATAATCATAGTTCATTTATTGCAAGTTGTTGCATTCAGATATTTTGCATTCAGCAATGAATAAACAAGATTTCTTCCTTATGTTTAATAGACATACATTAAGCAAATCAAAGAATTAACTGTATTAATTTAAAGAGCATTGAAGGGCTTTGAAACATGACTAAAATCACTCAATTAGATTCGTGGTTCAAAAGATATTAGTATCTCAATCCTAGGGCATAAATGCAATAAAACATAAATAATAAAACATAAAAATATCACAAATAAGTCTAGTAAGGGTATCATTGCAATAACCTAAATCTGCTTAAGTCTTATCTTGAAAAATTCCATGTGTATGGTAGAAATGTAAATACGATAATCTGATATGGCATTTGTGCAAAAATCACAAGCACACATGAGGCGAGGTATGCAAGGGTTGGACCGAAATGCAATTTGCAGAAGAAGTGGGTCATCGATTGCGAATTCCCCAGGAGGCACACACTTCTTGCGTATGACTCATATGTGGAGTGACACTCGATCAATGTAGGTGGTTCTAGCCACGTGGGTGAATTGGGTGCTTCAGAGCTGGCTCAGTTCCACTGAGGCTCTGATTTGTAATAACGGCTCATGTATAGATCGAGGCCAATAGATCAGATCAAGAGGATCTAATCCAACAGTGTCTGCTTCTTTTCGTTTAATTATGATTCGCCTTGCATGGCGGAAATGGATGGTCTCTAGTAAGAGCTTGGGATTACCTTCGTGATGGTTAATGAATCTTCCCAAGAGCCTCACGAAGATGAAGATGGCATGGGAGAAGGATGAGGCTGCCTGAAAAGATGGGTCGATGCACGATCGTAGGATGTGATGCTCTAGAATGGAGCAAACTTTGAATCTCTGACCATTGAAGGAATAGGGTACCTACAGTGTTAGGAAAGTAATCGAGGCATACAAGAGTGTGTGTATGTAAAGGAATAGGTGAACAAATGGTTGTCGGGGTGATAGAGATGAAGCCCTATTTGGGTTCCTCCTCATGTAGGAGGAGAAAGGGGTCGAGACAGAGGAAAAGATGGAGAATAGGAGAAGGTGACCAAATCCTTCGGCGTGGATCATGGATGCATGGTGGAGGTGGTAGAATGGTCAATTGAAGGTGAAATTGATTGTGTCTTCCTAATTAATTCAGAGAACATGAAAGAAAACACACAAAGAGAGATTACAAAGAAGTTAATGAAGGTCAGAAATGAGTATGTAGCCTGGGATTGAGGTCTTGAAGACCTCTAGTCTTCTCTTGACATGTATGACCTAAGCATAAAGCTCAAATGACACAAATCATGGATGTGAACATGACCCATTGGACATGGATCACATCAAAGATGCATCTATGTCTTGGCCTCTCAACCCATCTTGTATTATCACTAGAGGAGGAAAAGGGCTAGAGACCACCTCACGCAATGGTGGATAAGGGTGATCATTGGACAAAGATGGTTTTTATTTGGTGTCAATGGTGGCTCCATGAGTTTGTTTTAATCACCCACTAACACTGGAGCTGAGGTGGAGCAAGTGCACAGAGAGGTTGACGAAGGAGAGGGCCATATGGTCATCAAGATGGTACCGGAGTCGTGTCTTGAGGCCACATGGACAAACATGTAAAAAAATGGAGGAAACCACCATCATCAAGGGGTTGCATTACCTGAGGATAACAACTAAAGGTTGGCGACTAATAGGCATGATCCAACGACCTTGATAAGGGCATGAGCGGAGAGGCATGGGACGCTTGATCATTTGATCAAGAGGTTCTTATATGAAAGGGGATGGATGAATCACAGTCGCTTTATCATACAATCAGACAACCAAAAAATGGAAGTGGGGTACTGTGAAGTGACCGGTCACGTGGCGGGGCTCTAGTTGGGCAACGTGGCCCATTGAGATTATAGATAAATGGAATAAATTTGTAAAATAGGAACAAAAGAACTAATAAATTTGAAATAAAAGTTTTTAAAATGAATGTTGTAGATCTTTTTGAGACCTACAATTTTCTGGTAGAACTCAAAGTGAAATTACATCATTTATACATAATATTTTTTGGCAAGTACTTTTTAAGGTATAACATACTTTTTTTTGTTTCTTTTGTTATTTTTATAATTCTTATATGAATAATAATATACAATATACTACATACAATTTATACTAATTATATTACATACAATGTTATACTAATTTTTATGTGATTTTTCATAAGGGAAACACAAAAAATAAAGGAAACAATAATACATATATTAAGTACTTATTTATATACAATAATTAGACTTATTTAATTACAAGGGTTAAATGTTTAATATTTTGAATTAGTAGTTAAATGAATTAATATGTTCAAGATATTGGGATAAATAATATAAATAGAGATGATGAATATGGAATCCATCATTCCTCCACTTAAGAAAATCCTATTTAACAAAATTTTACATCATTTGTCTTTTCTAGGGGTTTAATTGTTGTTGTTTATTTGTAATTTGTCATAATAAAATTTTATAATCATTTCATCCATTTTTAAGCATTATCAAAAACTTTTCAAGATTTATTTAATTATTATAAATGTAAAGACATTTTTCTCCCTATTTTTTGAGTGTATTCGAGGCCTTGATTTGAGTCAGAGATGTTCTTTATTATATAAAACCCATGTTTCCAAATGAGTATTCACATTCATTCATCTTCACATTCATTTTTTATTTGCAAATAAAACCAAAAATGTCAAAAATGTCCTACTCTGATAAACTAATTATTTGTTGTTTGTGGTTGGATTTCCAAGCTAAATATGCCTCCTTCAAACAGACCTTTGGACTTGCCCAAGAAGTTTAAAAATGAACACCTGCCTTTTATTCCTATCTTATAGAGGATTTAGACAAGTTGCCTCCAATTAATACTACAAAAATGACCATGTATTAGCTAGGTTGGAAATAAACATATTAGGTTCCAATTATCCCTTGATAAAAGTAATGTAAAATTTGCAAGAAAATCTTCAAATACTTAGAAGGTACTTACATATATTTTGTTTTATGTTAGACCACTGAACCTTTAATTGAATGCTTATATTCATGTAGTTTATGCTAGATTTAGTAATAATAGGAAAATTGCTGGTGAGACATGTCATTCCACTTGTAAATCAGGTAATCATATGATTTTCTAAAAAAACCAAAATTATGTTGCCTTATAAAAATAGAATCTGCATATTATATATATATATATATATATATTCTTTTTCATGCTTGTTGATGTCGTACATGAAATAAATCTTAAACGAATTCCAATTAAAATTTAACAAGATTAAATTACTTTGTGACAGTATTAGTGCAATCAACCTATCTAAAAACCATGCGCTACACTCAAGAACAAAACAAGTTAATACATGACATCACTTCTTAAATGACTGTAAACTAAAATAAGAAATAACTATGGACTTTATAAACACCAATGATAAAGTTGATGATATATTCAATGTTGGTTTTTCCCAAACATTCACTGATGGTGCGAGTGGATTGTTGCAAATGATAAAATCAAACAACCACAACATTATGTCGCACTTTTGATTAAAAGATAAGCATCAATTACAAGTGTACTTCTAGTTAACATGGAAATCGTTTTAGGTAAAAATCATGACCAGAGTCTCCCGACTCAGGATTCAACCTAACCACACAGGTCTTCCACTAACATGAGTTGTTTACACTAGCAACCCAACATATTACAACATGAATTGATTACGCGGTCAACTCAACCATATAAATGTAAGAAATCTTAATAATCTTAATATCAAAGTAACTATGTAAAGAATAATATGAGACAAAATCAAAATGAACTTATAGTGAGGAATGGGCTTGTAAGATTAATCAAAGATCACCAGAGTTGTAGGCATAAGAAGAAGCAGAAAATAGCTCTTCAATCATTCTCTCATAGTATAGAGTGGAAAGCAAAGATAAGAGAACTTATTGTTCTGATTCTGTGTTGAACAAATGATATATGTGTATCTATTTATAGGGTACGGATTTCCATAACCATTGGAGACTGAAATAGTAAGAAAAAAATTCAAAATGCCAAATTCAAAAAATGACCATTCAGTGAAACTTGATAACCGATTAGAATTAAAAAATATGACGGGTCAGTGAAAACTTGATAATCGATCAGAATTCAAAAATATAATCTATTAATGAAAGCGTGATGTTCAATCAGATTCAAAATATGATCGAGCAGTGAAATTTGATGATCGATCAGAATTCAAAAAATATGGTCGATTGGTGAAAACTCGATGGTTGATCATTTTGACAGTTTGACATGAAAGTCAAAGTCAAATTCTGAGATCCAAGAAGCATGATTCTTGAGGTATCTACATTCTAAAATAATTACAAAAGTCATGACTCAATAACAAAAGACTTCACCTTCTTATTCAACTTGAGATCAATTCTTGAGCTTGCGTCAAGATTTTAGCCTTGAACTCCTTTGAGCATCTTATTGACTAAAGCTTGAACTTCTTTATGTCCAAGTAGCATTCCTTCTCTTGATTTAGCTATAAGATTTACACACATGTTTTACTATCATCAAAATGTGCATGCTCATACAATA
The DNA here is from genome assembly GCA_037367405.1 of Ottelia alismoides. Classification (NCBI taxonomy): domain Eukaryota; kingdom Viridiplantae; phylum Streptophyta; class Magnoliopsida; order Alismatales; family Hydrocharitaceae; genus Ottelia; species Ottelia alismoides. The sequence goes on from JAZKJV010002021.1 coordinate 79,981, forward strand.
ACAATCTCTTCACTTATACATGATTTTATAATATGTCTTTTTCTAGTGATGACAAAAATATTTCATGTGTTGCAAAATAATTATATGTGAGCAAACATTATTTTAAACAGTCTTTTCTTCCCCTTTCTGACATAATCAAAATATCCAATTTATAGTAAAAAATTATTAATAGTAATTATTGGATAAAGAGATAACTAACTCACGCTCCCTTTTTTGGAACATTATTTTTAATCTGAGCTCCTCATATACTAGATCTCCCCCTTAATCTTTGCTCAAAGGACCCCCTTAAAGATAAGATTCAAAGGCACATTGTCAATGCATGATATGCAGCAGCAACTTAATAAAAATAACAAGTTACATAGGTTCTTTGGAGGAGAACTTCTCTGGTCTTATTAACTTCTCCACGGCGATGGTATCTATCTATGATTTTGAAAGTTGTTTCGTCTTGGCGAGGTCCACCTACGATGTTGGTGCGGCCTCCTCTATCGTCCTTTTCCTTGGCCTTCGATACCTGAAATTTTTTATTTGGCACTCTTTCCTTTTTGATTTTTTTATGGTACGTTTGGATATGGGGTTATCTGGGATAAGTAACTTATTTTTGTATTTTGGTGTTTGGATAGAGGGTTTGGAGTTTAGAGGATTTTTTGTAATGTGATTGTACTAAAGTTCGAAAAAGTGACTAGTTTTTGTATGTGATTATACTAAAGTTTGGAAAAGTAACTAGATGTTGAGTATTTCGTAATTTTTGATGATAAGATGGTTTAGTATATTATTTTTTTGTTGGAATAGATGAAAGGAAAATGAATTGTTTGACGTGCTAAAGAAGAGAGAGTGGTCTTTGAGTGGACATCACAAGAGGAGTAAGGATATGGATTTTGAAGGAAAAGCTCCCCAAAAAGGGTTAAATCTCAACCCAAATGCACCTTTAGAGATATATTGCAATGTTTTCTTCTTGTATTTTTATCTGTTGTGTCCCTCTGAGATATTCCAATATTAGTCATGTCCCTCCCTTTTGGGAATATCACTTGTACCCCTAACTTCTTGTTATTCAATCACTTGCACCCCTCTATTAGTCTAACTGTCAATGAGTTGAATTTAACCATGGTTTTTTTCAAATCATTGTGCAGTTATGAGTGGCATCCAAACATCTTCTTTATCTTCTTCATCCATTAGTTCTTCTTTCTTTCTCTTCATATTTTCTCTCTCCTTAGTTACACCTTCATGCATCCAACAAATTTCTAATTTTTTTACATTTCCATGGATATATCACTTATTGCGGATGAAATGATGAATTTTATTGAATTTTCTAGTGATTTTTTATGAACTAGTTAATCAAAAAAATTTCTTAACTAAACAAATGCTGAAAGTCCTCTTTCTCTACTAGCCTCTAGGAGGAGCTTAAATCTCAACTTATAATATCTCAATGCCCCCTTCGTGGACTTATCCAGGTGGAAGTAATAGTGTAGGGAGTCACAAACGAGTGGGGCATGGTGTACGGCGATATGCTTCCCTCCAACATGAGGTCGAAGTGAATCAAGTCTAGTAAGTTCAAGGAGAAGGAGAGCTCATTCTGATTAGAGTTGGAGCTCCTCGCATGGCTACAACACAAACATGTCCAGGTGGAGGCTTCTACGAGTTGCACAACGAGCTATTTCTGATGTACAATGCCATGAAGAATGTGGACAGTGGGACAAAATGGTGCACCGTGTTACACTAGTAAATGCAGTAAAAAACAAACATTCTGTCCCATACTATGATGAATGTGGAGACTAAATAGTGCCTTCTTTTTTAGGCAAGCGGAAGTGGTTCAAGCTTACATGATCCGCAATCTTTTGCAAATCGCACCGGATTAAAAACACATACGAACAGAGTTGGGGATAAAATCGCATAAGTCGTCCCTACCATCGGTGCGTACTATGGAAATGATTAGAGTGACAACGATATTGATAGAAAATGGCATGTGAAGACCCCAACAAACCACTGAGAGATTTTCGTTCGTCACCTCGCAACTCATGTCACCTCTGGTTCTGGTCCGTGGCATTAAATAGTGGGTCGTAGATCTGCTTGGGGTGGAGGGGGAGGCACTGGTGTGGCAGGAGGAACTAGGGGGCAGAGGCGAGGTACATGAGCGGAGGGGATGTACGAGTGGAGGAGCTCGCAGCTGAGGGGGAAGCCGAGTAGAGAGGAAGGTGCGGGGGCAGAGGGGAGGTGTTGGGGGAGGAGGGGAAGTACGAGAGCGGAGGAGAGGTGTGTATGGAGGAGTTTGGGAAGAAGGTGGAGGTTGGGGACAACGGGAAGACCTGGGGGTGGAGAGGGAGGTGCAGGGGTGGAGGGGAGGAGCTCAGGGTGGAATGGAAGTGCAAGGGAGGAGAGGGTGGGGGGGCGGAGGAGCTCAGGGCGGTGGGGGAGGTACGGGGGTGGTGGAAGGAGTTTGAGGTAGGGAGGGAGGTCGGGCGACATGGGAGGAGGTGCTGGAGCCTGGAGGAGGAGTAAGAGGGCAAGGAGGATGAAGAGAAGGAAGGAAGAGGATAGATTTTTCAACCTACATTTTTAAATTTAATTCCCGATGTATCTCCAAAGTTAACGTCTATTTGCGTTAGGGTTGGATATTAACTAACCACCGAGGCACAAGTGATAAAATTGTAAGAAGTCAGGGGCTGATGAATCTACGATTCATTGCATTATCATGCCCATTTTTAGCCTTTTGTGAGCATTAGTGGATCGAGTTTGCATGATTTATGGTCATATCTTTGTGTTTATCAATTTTCCAATGTGATCACATACTTGAACTTAATTCTCTACACGGGGATCGGATTTTATATTCATATCGGTTTCTATCCTTTCACTGTTCCCAAATCCATCTTATCCAAAGCCCTTTGCATTAATACTAAACTACAGGGGTATACATGTAATCCATGCACATGTACGCAGAGAGTTCTCTACGTATAATTTCTTTTGGACTTTTATGCAAAATGCCCCATTACTTGAATGTGCATCATGGCTTAAATCCCTTTTAGTCCCATGCACGTAGAGACTCTCTACAATCCCATGTGTCCTATAGCTTACGAGAACTCATTTGTGGATTGTCGGATCCAGATCTGGACTCCTTATCTCCTCGACCTGAATTTGCACGTATTGCACATCATCTCGACTAAGTCATGATCACACTACCCAAGCACACTGGACATTCAAACCAGAGGATTGCTGACAATCCCGTGCACATGAATAGATAAAAATCCAGTTCTGATCCAGACTCTACCTTCCGTATATACCCGATTAGGATCAAAGCTTAATTGTTCTGTCACTAGAGAAATCTGCGTGAGCCGGTCAATTCTCAACGAGAGATTCTAAGCACACGCCCTCAATTCAAAATCAAAGAATTAATTAATAATTGATTCTCCAGCGAGAATTCCATGGTTGTCCATGTCACCACGTCATGATTAGCTCTACATGCCATTTTTTACCAACCGTTAACTCTAATCCACCCAATCATGCGTTCAATTTGGATCACGACTATTGTGCTCGAGAGCAACCATAAAAGGAGATGATTTTGGTCATTAACGGGGGGCTGGAAACCATTGGAAATCACACAGGTCCGAGGAGAGAACAGTGCAGTACGCTACTGGTGTGCAGTTCGCAACAACTGAAGCGTGCATATACCCTTCTCCTCCGTCCAGATCTCCTGATCTTCCCTCACCATTCGTTTCTTATCATTTTTTCCATGCATTGCGATTGTTATTCTGAATTTTAGTTTTTCTTACTTTGTTGCTTTTGTTTGCAGATGTGGGATGCATAATTCCATTCGTTGGAAAGAAAGATCCATTGCCGGTTTTGAATATGGATCATGAAGGAAAGAGGAAGCCGTCCGCAAATGGCTTGCTAGAATTCTGCATATCGGATTAATATAGGTGACAATCGTCCAAGTCTAGCCGTGAGTATACCTTGCTTGTCGTTAACGAAGGAGAACTCAAGAGAAAAGAAGGGACGTGTTCACTCGCATCAAACAATCTATAAGAGGGGAGTCCTATGTTTTTCTATGCCTTCGGAATTTCTAAGCGATTCTTGCACAAACCTCATCATGTTTTAGCTAATGTTTCTATCGTATCTCTCTCATGACTCCCCACTGATTATGGCTGTTGTCAAGGCAAAAATCTCTAAACCTCACGGTGAAACAAACTCAGATGTCATTGCAAGTTTTGATGCATTATATGTTGACGTCTACATTTACATCACATGATACTTTATTACCATTTTCGAGTATGGAATTTTAGATGGTGATACATTTGTCAAAGCAAAATTTTCATCTTAAAAATTACATCCGATAGTTTTTTTCTTTTGTTAATCACAGCACTAAAAGAGTAAAACATGAAGCATCGTCTCCACGCCTCCCTGTGATCGACCCGTGACTCTCCACTATACACACACACACATCTCATGTATGTTCTGTTAATTTGAGTTCGGATATAAGTTTTATTATTGATTCGTCCTTTATCTTGTGCACAACGACTCGGTTTTTTATCGATTTACGCACTCCGATTTTCGACGATCAATTTTTGGCGCCGTTGCCGGGGAGGCGACGCGTATGTGTCTGTTTTTCTTTTCATTTGCACTTTGATTTGCCAATCTGACGTCGTTTTTTTTCAGGTACCCGACGCTCGAAGGAATCTCGATTTGTCCGCGATGTGACCGGCAGTAGCCCGTCCAACAAGCTAGACAATCACCTTAGATCCGTTGACACCAGGCGTACCTATCTAGGATCGCACGTTGATTTGACAAAAAAAAATTTTACCGCCATTTCATTTCGTAGTTAATTTAAATTTCCCTGTATTTTTCTGTTGATCTGTAATTTGGATTGGACATTCTTCTCTTCTCAACCCCTCCATATTATTTTTTGTAATAACTTAGGTTTTATTTCTTGCACTGCATTTAGATTAGCTTGTTTGTAATCTAGGTGGTTTTCAAAACAAATTAAAAATTTTTCAAAAAAAACATCAAAAATACTTTTGTGCACGCATATTGCTAGACGTATCTAGGATCATAGCATTCTAGGACTGCATGTGCCTGATTAGATTTAAAATTTCTGTGAAGCATATTGCATAGTAGAGTGTGGGAGCCAGGTACGCAATTCTAACCCTGCACGCATCATTTGCATTTCTGTGGTTTTCTCTCCTTGCTTAAAGAACTAAGACCACTAAAACCGAGATTGTTTGAATCAATCTAATCTCACTCGAACCTCTCTTTGAAATCGAAATTAATTCTCAAGTGGTCGCCTTAAAAATCATCTCACAAAATATGTTTGAAACTTGGTTGATGCACTGTGGTTTGCACACGTGATTGTGATTGAAGCACAACGCATACTAGGTCACTAGAGCTCAAATCCCATATTTAGAGGTCCATTTTAGGATGCGTAATTGTGTTTTAAAGATTGGATGATAACACCTTAAAATTGAAAAGATAAGCTCATCAGAGCACATCACGTGTTGAGTGTGCAAAAGGAATTGTTTTGTGTTTGATTGTGTATGTACGGTCGTCGGTCCCAACAACCACGATTGTTCAACCCCAACTTCATCACTCCCACAAGATTTTCTACATCATCATCTAGATTTAGGATGGCACAACCACCTCCACCACCTGACTTTGATCAAATCGAAGATGATGAGTTTCAAATCCCAGGACCACCCGACTAAAATACAATTAATCAGCAGCTATTGGCAGGATTCAGCATAATGAGAGAGGAATTAGCTGCTATGCGATGAGAAAGAGAGAGAGAATGAGAGACCAAAGACCATCCGTGAGTATTATGATCCCGATCTCCATCATCTCACACCATGGATCCAACTCCCACCCATGGAAAGGAACTTTGAGTTAAAACCGAATACCATCTCTCTTCTCCCACACTTTTATGGAAAGAGTGTAGAGGATCCCATCCAACACATCCATGAATTTCTATCCATAAGTGACACCTTGGTCTACCATGACATAAGTGAAGACTACATCCGACTTAAGTTATTCCCATTCTCTCTAAAAGACAAGGCAAGTCAATGGTTGAGAAATTTTAGAAGGATCATAACTACATGGGAAGACTTAAGGAAGACCTTTGTGAACAAATTTTTTCCCATTGGTAGAACAAATGCTTTAAGGAGAGCCATTACGACTTTTACCCAAGAACCAGGAGAATTGTTTCATGAGTCATGGGAAAGGTACAATGACATGCGGAGGAAATGCCCACATCATGATGTTCCTCAGTGGCACCTATGTCAGACATTTTACCAAGGCCTTAGAGATGACTTAAGGAACACCGTAGATGCAAGCTGCGGAGGAAACTTTCTAAGCAAAGATGCAGAGAGTGCGTGGCAACTCTTTGAAAATATGAGCGAAAATTCTCTCAACCACGCCTCAATCAAAACATTTTGCAGAATCAACCCAACCAAAAACATCAAGACTTACACATCTGAGACTCGGGAGAATCTTTCAAGTTTAGAAATGGAATTAGTCTGCAAAAAGTTAGACAAAATGGATGTTATTGCTAAACAAGTCGAACAACTTACGAAATTAATAGAGGGAAATGTTAGCAACGTCCAGGAACAAACTTCATCTGCTCCACAACCCCCACAATCTGTCGTACTTGTACATACTCCAACCCATCCACCTGTTGTAAATACTCCACAATCTTATTCACATTTTTCTCCTAACCAAATGGTCTATTACACTAACCAACCTATTGTACAGACTTACACACCCCAAGAAGGTTCGATTGCCTTCCATTGTAACCCACCTTACCCTTCTGAGACACCACCTCAATCATATGAGAATGCCAATTGGGTTCAAGGAAATCCACACTCAAATACATACAACCCAGGCTGGCGCTCACATCCAAATTTCTCATGGAGACAACAAGGTCAAGACCAACACCAAGGGCAAGGATTTCAACAACAAAAGCTACCACCCCAACCTGAGTCCCGACATGCACAAACCCAAGGATCACAACCCACTACTTCAGAGGACCGTTTTGATATGCTGGCTAAGATGATGACTGAATTGCAAAGAGAAGTACAAGCATTGAAGAGACAGAATGAGACCCAATTGAAAAGTTCAGTCCAACTCACACAAGGAACTCTACCTTCACAACCTACTCCAAACCCAAGGAATATGCAAATTGCCCCAACAGGATTTTAATACCCCAATCAAAGACCTTCTCACAATTTTCAAAATTCAGCACAACAAAATAATGGAGCTGGATCAAGTAGCAATGCTAGTGCCCATGCCGTGACTCTTAGGAGTGGGACTACCACACAAGACCCACCACGAATAAAAGGGAAGGAAAAAGAAAAGAAAGACCCCATTGAGAACGAAGATGAAGAGATCTTAGGTGAAGACAATTGTATATCTGACTCACCATCTTCCCACACCATACCAGCTCCCTTCCCCGAGGCACTAAAAAAGTTCCATTCCAAGAAGAGCTCAATGGCCTCAAATGAGGAAATCCTCAAAGTGTTTGAGCAAGTTCAGATTAGCATCCCACTATTAGATGCCATCAAACACATTCCAGCTTATGCTAAATTCCTCAAAGAAATCTGCACACCCAAGAGGAATACAAAGTCCAAGAACCAAACACCTGAGCGTCACATTCTAACCCAAGAGACCACCAATGCCATCTTGCATCACTTGCCCCAAAAGCGACGTGATCCCGGAGCCCCAATGATTCGATGTGAAATTGGTGATACCTTATTTGAGAAGGCACTCTTAGACCTCGGAGCATCCATTAACCTTATCCCCACATCATTGATTGACCAATTCCACCTAGGTCAACCAAAGCCCACACCGGTTACACTCCAACTAGCAGACCGCTCGGTTAAGAGACCTAGAGGAGTGTTAGAGGATGTTTTAGTCAAGGTTCAGGATTTTCACTTCCCAGTTGATATCTTGGTCTTGGACATGGAAGTTCCCGAAAAGCTAAGCCACACTCCAATCATATTAGGAAGACCATTTCTAGCAACCGCTAAGGCTCATGTTGACTGTGAAAAAGGGACCGTTGAATTTTCTGTGGGAGACGAGAAGATAGAAATTGATGTAATGAAACCTTTATAAAAGAAAAAGGAAGAGGAGAATTGTCGATACATTGAATCTTGTCAACAATTGGATTTGATTGAAGAAGAAGTTATCCAAACATGTCTGAACACTGAACTTATAGAAGGATCTCCAGTGAAAGACCATGACCCATTATTAGAGGAGCTAAGCACTGATCTTGATCAGCTCCTATTCACCCCATGTGATATCGAGAAGGACTTAACTGAATCTGAGAACACTTTACATTTATCTGAAAACTCCCAATTAGAGTTGAAACCTCTCCCTGAGAATTTGAAATATGCCTTCTTAGGTGAGCAACAAACCTTACCAGTAATTATAAGTGCTCACCTAACGAGTGATCAAGAAAATCGATTGTTGGATGTTTTGAGGAAGAATAAAAAGGCAATTGGTTGGACACTTGCTGATCTCCGAGGTATTAGTCCTAGTTACTGCACACACCACATATACCTTGAAGATGGAGCTCGACCTTCCCGCGAGATGCAGAGAAGATTGAATCCGAATATGCGGGAGGTCGTAAAGAAAGAGATCATCAAATGGTTGGATAATGGCATCATTTATGCCATCTCAGACAGCCCATGGGTAAGTCCTGTTCAGGTTGTACCCAAGAAAGCGGGGTTGACTGTTGTCACCAATGACAAGGGCGAATTGGTACCAACCAGAACAACAACTTCGTGGAGAATTTGCATAGATTATCGGAGACTGAATACAGCCATGAAGAAAGACCATTTTCCGCTCCCATTCATTGATCAAATAATTGAGCGATTGACAGGCAAGGAATATTTTTGTTTCCTTGATGGGTACTCGGGCTACAATCAGGTGGCCATTGAACCCATGGACCAAGAAAAGACTACATTTACCTGCCCCTATGGTACGTACGCTTTTAGGAGGATGCCATTCGGACTTTGTAATGCTCCCGCCACTTTTCAAAGATGCATGCTTGCGATTTTCACTGAGATGGTAGGAGATTTTGTGGAGATATTTATGGATGATTTCTCAGTGTTTGGACACTCTTTTGATTCTTGTTTGGAGTATTTAGATCGAGTCCTCCAGAGATGTGTGGATGTGAATTTGGTTTTATCATGGGAGAAAAGCCATTTTATGGTCACCAGTGGGATTGTACTTGGACACATTGTTTCTAAAAAGGGGATGGAGGTAGACAAGGCTAAAACTGATTTGATTTCAAAAATGCCACCCCAACAAATGTCAAACAATTTCGATCATTTTTGGGTCACGTCGGTTTTTATCGACGTTTCATAAAAGACTTTTCAAAGATAGCAAGACCTCTTACTGAACTTTTAGCCAAAGATCATGATTTTAACTTCGATGGAACATGCCTTGAGGCATACAATACTCTGAAAAACATGGTGACCCAAGCCCCAATTCTCCAACCACCCAATTGGTCCCAAGACTTTGAGATCATGTGTGATGCCTCAGACTACGTAATAGGGGTTGTGTTAGGGCAAAAGATTGACAAGCTACCTGTCGTGATCCATTATGCCAGTAAGACCTTAGATGATGCTCAAAAGAACTACACCACCACAGAAAAAGAATTACTGGCAATTGTCTTTGCATTGGAAAATTTTCGACCATATCTTTTAGGCTCAAAAGTCATTGTGTACTCAGATCACACAGCACTACGACATCTTTTGGTGAAAAAAGATGCCAAGCCTCGTCTCATTCGTTGGATACTCCTCTTACAGGAGTTTGATTTGGAGATCAGGGATAAAGCAGGAAAACAAAATGTCGTAGCTGATCATTTGTCACGACTCACATCTAATGCACAATCACTGTCCCCACCACTAAGTAACACATTCCCAGATGAGAGGTTGTTATCTGTAACCCACCTACCATGGTACGCAAATATTGTCAACTATCTTGCTGCTAAAAAGATGCCAGAAGGATTGAACAAGCAGCAACAAGATAAATTGATTTCGGATTCCAAATATTATGTGTGGGAGGACCCTATTCTGTTTAGGATATGCGCTGATCAGATTATCAGACGTTGTATTCCGGAGGATGAGATACAGAGTGTTCTCAACCTTTGCCATAGTTCAGGATGTGGCGGTCACTTTGCTGCCAAGAAAACTGCTGCCAAGGTCTTGCAAAGTGGCTTTTTTGGCCAAATCTGCACAAGGATGCTCATATGTACACTACTGCATACCAGCGGTGTCAGACCTTAGGAGGAATGTCCAAGAAGGATGCGATGCCTCTAAACCCCATATTGATTGTGGAGATTTTTTATGTCTGGGGTATAGATTTTATTGGACCCTTCAAACCCTCACAAGGATTTCAATATATCTTGGTAGCTGTGGACTATGTGTCCAAATGGGTGGAAGCTATTCCTACAAGAACCGCTGACAATAAGGTTGTTTTGGATTTTATAAAGAAAAATATCTTTTCGCGGTTCGGAGTTCCACGCACGATCATTAGTGATGGTGGTTCTCATTTTACAAATCATCAATTTGGGAAGTTGTTATTTGAGTACGGGGTTACACACAAAGTATCCAAACCATATCATCCCTAGACCAATGGACAGGCTGAGGTATCCAACAGGGAAATCAAGAAGATCTTACAAAAGACTGTACGATCAGATAGGAAAGATTGGTCACAAAAGTTGACAGATGCATTATGGGCCTATAGGACGGCGTACAAGTCACCACTTGGCGTGTCTCCTTTTCGGTTGGTTTATGGTAAAGCATGCCATCTCCCTGTTGAGATAGAACACAAAGCTATGTGGGCGATTCGAGAATGCAATCTAAACCTAGAGGCTGCGGGAGAAAAGAGAAAATTGCAACTTATTGAATTAGATGAATTTAGGAATGAGGCATATGAAAACTCCCGCATCTATAAGGAGAAAATCAAAGTCTGGCATGATAAACACATTTCTAGGAAGACATTTGAGCCAGGTCAAAAAGTTTGGTTATTTGATGCTCGTCTGAAGTTGTTTCCTGGTAAATTGAGGTCTAAATGGACCGGCCCATATATTGTACGTACAGTTTTTCCTTCGGGGGCCGTCGAGATTTGTGATCCTTCTACTCAACATACCTTCTCTGTTAATGGGCAGAGACTTAAGCCTTGCATTGAAACTATCTACTCTCTACCCAATACTCCATCTGAGATCTTGACCGACCCTTAGGGGTGTCTCACGTCTGGCTGCAGACATAAAATGTAGCGCTTTATGGGAGGCACCCCATAGTTATCCTTTTTCAATTTTGTTCAGCTTTTTATCTTGTGTCTGCACCTCAATTATGCTAACTTATGTCCCTTGGGACTAAGTCACGGATAAGCAGAAGGGGGTGATCCAGACACCCCCTTCTTCCTTCTTCTTCATCGAACTTTCGCTTCTCATTTTTTTTCTCTCTCTCATTCACTTGTATATATCTCCATTCACTTTCGTTCTTCACCAAAATCCCATAAAAAAAGAAAAAAAAGAAAAAAAATCCATCAAAAAGAATTCCACCCATCTTCGTCCATCCTTGTACATAGCTTGTGCATTTTTTAAAAAAAAATCAAAGTTTGCATGGAACCTTGGATCTCCAAACCACCTTGCCTCGTCTACATTCTAAGTCCTCTATTGTGTTTACCTTCCATATAGTTCACCATGAGGACACGACACATCTCAAGCATAAGGGGGGTAGTTAGGATTCCTCGAGTCTTCCTAACTCTTGGTTCGATTTTTTTGTTTTGTTTTACAAAAAAAATCCAAAAAAATTGCAAAATTTTTCAAATTTTTTTCCAAAACTTTATCTTTGAGCCAAAAATCTTTCTGATCTATCTTGTTTTCCAGTTGGGCACATCTATCTTCATTTTTTTTACCCAAGCATGTGATGAGATTTTGAACCATGAACTTATGTTGAGGACCCCGTCTCACCTTTATATAGGAAACTCAAGAGGTCGATGTAACTTAGGCCATTCAGGCTACTTTAGCTTAATTACTCGAGAGATAAATTGGATTAGAAACCAGATGACCTTGAGTCTCTTGTTAGACATGAATAAAACCATCTGAACAACATGGTCAAGTACACTTGACACTTCTATCAAATTGAGGGATCCTAGAAAGACAAGTGTTCAACCCTTAACACCCATGACTCTTGGCCCGTATACTTAGGGAGTAGGGCCCTTCCAAGGGAGAAACATGACCCCAACAGCTATATCTTTAAGTTGGCAAAGCTAAAGTATCCGTACATTGAAGGTATTTTAAAATACCTCCACACATAATGTAAGTACGCTCTACTTTTAACAATAAAAATGCTTCCACTACTCCTGAGCAGTGCCAGAATTGGTAGCAAACTAGTGCTAATAGTCGAGGCTGTTTAAAAATCCACAGGAGCAGGTGGATAAAGGGCATCAGTAGGGCCAGAGTTGGCGTATCTCGAACGCAGATGGTCGAACCCTACTCAATAAAGCTTACAAATGCCAACCAAATCATTAATAAAGCTAACGGGGGTGATCCGACTTGGAAGGGAAGTTGTACCTCCCGCAGTTAGTGTCAGTGCTAAGAGAATATTGGGCTTGCACACGGACCGAGCGCTTGGCAAATTGGGAAACTTCAAGTTATAGATCAATACCGTTCATCATGGTCTGAAATAATGTCAAATGAGAATTCATAGATCAATTGGATTCTAAGCTCAACTTGATACTAGGTGTTGTTTGACCTAAGCGACATCCATCTTTAAAGAATCCATCATCATGCTATATGTAAATAAATCGTCCTCACTCTTAGTTCAAGATTAAAAAAAATCACATCCATTGCTCGGTAGAGAAATATGAAATGGGTTTACTCAATGGAAAACCTCAGAAGATCAGAGTTCCTTCATTCCGGTTGTTTGGTTTTTCAATAAATTGTCTTGCTCGGGACTAGCAAGAGACAAGCATAAGGGGGTAATGAATCTACGATTCATTGCATTATCAAGCCCATTTTTAGCCTTTTGTGAGCATTAGTGGATCGAGTTTGCATGATTTATGGTCATATCTTTGTGTTTATCAATTTTCCAATGTGATCACATACTTGAACTTAATTCTCTACATGGGGATCGGATTTTATATTCATATCGGTTTCTATCCTTTCACTGTTCCCAAATCCATCTTATCCAAAGCCCTTTGCATTAATACTAAACTACAAGGGTATACATGTAATCCATGCACATGTACGCAGAGAGTTCTCTACGTATAATTTCTTTTGGACTTTTATGCAAAATGCCCCATTACTTGAATGTGCATCATGGCTTAAATCCCTTTTAGTCCCATGCACGTAGAGACTCTCTACAATCCCATGTGTCGTATAGCTAACGAGAACTCATTTGTGGATTGTCGGATCTAGATCTGGACTCCTTATCTCCTCGACCTGAATTTGCACGTATTGCACATCATCTCGACTAAGTCATGATCACACTACCCAAGCACACTGGACATTCAAACCAGAGGATTGCTGACAATCCCGTGCACATGAATAGATAAAAATCCAGTTCTGATCCAGACTCTACCTTCCGTATATACCGGATTAGGATCAAAGCTTAATTTTTCTGTCACGAGAGAAATCTGCGTGAGCCGTTCAATTCTCAACGAGAGATTCTAAGTACACGCCCTCAATTCAAAATCAAAGAATTAATTAATAATTGATTCTCCAGCGAGAATTCCATGGTTGTCCATGTCACCACGTCATGATTAGCTCTACATGCCATTTTTTACCAACCGTTAACTCTAATCCACCCAATCATGCGTTCAATTTGGATCACGACTATTGTGCTCGAGAGCAACCATAAAAGGAGATGATTTTGGTCATTAACGGGGGCTGGAAACCATTGGAAATCACACAGGTCCGAGGAGAGAACAGTGCAGTACGCTACTGGTGTGCAGTTCGCAACAACTGAAGCGTGCATATACCCTTCTCTTCCGTCCAGATCTCCTGATCTTCCCTCACCATTCGTTTCTTATCATTTTTTCTCTGCATTGCGATTGTTATTCTGAATTTTAGTTTTTCTTACTTTGTTGCTTTTGTTTGCAGATGTGGGATGCATAATTCCATTCGTTGGAAAGAAAGATCCATTGCCAGTTTTGAATATGGATCATGAAGGAAAGAGGAAGTCGTCCGCAAATGGCTTGCTAGAATTCTGCATATCGGATTAATATAGGTGACAATCGTCCAAGTCTAGCCGTGAGTATCCCTTGCTTGTCGTTAACGAAGGAGAACTCAAGAGAAAAGAAGGGACGTGTTCACTCGCATCAAACAGTCTATAAGAGGGGAGTCCTATGTTTTTCTATGCCTTCTAATTTCTAAGCGATTCTTGCACAAACCTCATCATGTTTTAGCTAATGTTTCTATCGTATCTCTCTCATGACTCCCCACTGATTATGGTTGTTGTCAAGGCAAAAATCTCTAAACCTCACGGTGAAACAAACTCAGATGTCATTGCAAGTTTTGATGCATTATATGTTGACGTCTACATTTACATCACATGATACATGCAACTGAGTTGGATACAATTTTATTACCATTTTCGAGTATGGAATTTTAGATGGTGATACATTTGTCAAAGCAAAATTTTCATCTTAAAAATTACATCCGACAGTTTTTTTCTTTTGTTAATCACAGCACTAAAAGAGTAAAACATGAAGCATCATCTCCACGCCTCCCTGTGATCGACCCGTGACTCTCCACTATACACACACACATCTCATGTGTGTTCTGTTAATTTGAGTTTCGGATATAAGTTTTATTATTGATTCGTCCTTTATCTTGTGCACAACGACTCGGTTTTTACATCGATTTACGCACTCCGATTTTCGATGATCAGGGACATGTCTAATATTCCAAAAAAGTTGCAATATCTCAGAGGAGCACAACTGATAAAAATTAGTAGATAAAAAGTAATTTTCTTTTTTAGCTCATCATTTTTTTAAATAACTAACTTTAAACTACCAAGATCTTTTTTAAGAAACTTATTTTCCTTTTTCAATATATCTAAGACATTAAGTAAAAGAGATTTATCTTCTACGTATTTCTTATTCACTTTTTCAAGCTACATATGTTCTCTAAAAATATCTTGAGGGGTATTGTAAAGCTCAGTATACGAAAGTTTACTTACTTCCATGTAGGAATATGAGTCAGATGAGTTGGATTCGACCATCCCAATAAATCTCAAGTAGGTGCTTTCTCTTTCTTCCATGCTACTGCTCGATTATTTTCCCATGATGTCTTGCATATATTTATTCTTGTACTTCTCCTCGAACTTCTTTTTTCGTATTTGAAGTTCTTCTACAGTCGATGCAGTCTATCTTCGCGTACCTCACCTTGTTGCATTGGAAGCACGTGATTTCTTTTTCTTTGTCCTTTTCTTCTTGACAACGGTCTTGAATTGCTGGGTCATAAATATGTTTTGTCATCACAATCAAATCCCTCAGTTTGTCCCTTGTTGGTTGCTAAGGTTAGATTATTTTCTATCTTTTCTCCTCCTTTCTTTTTATACTCCTTTTTTATTCATATGTTAGAAAGTTTCCTATTAAATCTTCAAACAAGGTTGGAAAGAAATACAACAAACATCAATGAAGTGAACAACCCAAGCCCCTTGATCTTGCATCTCAAAAGAAATACAACAAACATTCATGAAAAAATCTTGATGTCAGGGGCATGGACCGCTCATATAGAAGGTTTTTAGGGACCCTCGTAGGGTCCATCTCCGCTAGGGAAGCAACCGAGTCTCTCTTTTCTACAACTTGAAGGTTTCATACTCAAGTGAAAGAATTGTAAATTGAGATTCCTTGACTTTAGTTGTGCCTTTGTGAGTTGTCTCCAGCAATTAAATATCTTGTAGGAAGTTATTTAGTTAGAGAGTAGATCAAACTCAGCTTCAAATAGGGCACAATAAATAGAATCTATTGCCTTGGAGGTAAGAGCCATCTGATTTAATTCAGTGGTGGTGTAGCCTATATCCTTCTCCTCTGTAAACTTGACATCCTTTCTCATCATATTCCATAATGTGGAATCCAATGATTATATGAAGATCAATATATTGGCCTTCCAACAGGAGTAGTTCCTCTCGTTGAAGAGAGGCGAGAGTGTTGGACATGCGAGCCTACGACGAGCCATTATGCAATAAATGTTATTGCGAATATCATTCCCTGATCTGAAATGAAGAATGAATAATTTGCATAATAGGTCCCTTGGTACAATTAGGGATATGTACCATGTCCATCTTAATAATTATACATCTGTTGATTCAACTATTGAATCATAGAGGCTGGTGCTTGGATGAATATCTAAGGGGTTAGATTGAGGACTCATCAAGCACCGTCAAACGATTGTTAAGAATATGATCTCCAGCCTGAGTAGGAGATGGCAATACTTATCTCTAAAGGCTGGTATCTGACCAATCTCTTGATATAGGTCCTCTGCATAGGAATAGAGATTCGGAGGTGTCAGATTAGTTAGGTCAAAGAGTTGACTGAATGAGATCAAGATAACCAAAGTCCTATATCGTATATTGTCATGATATTGCACGCATCCTCTGACCGGAGATAGATGTGTTACCATATGTCTGAGTATGTACATTTGGCAGACCAATAGGTTGATGACCTAATCAAGGTCTATACATCGGTGCCCTGGTGTGCATATAAGGGCATATGAGTAATACGATCTCTCAAAGGGATCATACAGGTTCAGTTACTGAACCGGAAGGCATGAGCCCACTCATGGGATATTGGGAAGAATCAAATTCCATGCGCATGGTCGTCTCGCTTTGGAAGCTTTACTGAATTTGTAGGTTTGATATATACTTTTGGAAAGTATATGATCAAGACCTAGGTATAATATATGTTTTTGGAAAGTATATGATAGATACCGACTCCCAACGATCGAATGAGAAACTTGCTGCTATAACCATGAAGTAGACAGTATAAAGTTGATCCAATACTTCAGGTTTATTATGAGTCTTCCAGTATACAGGATGTACAGGTATTGGGAATACCTGAGGGTGTTGTGATCATAAACAATTGTATAACCATGACGCTTCTATTCCTAGGGAGTGATGAAATGGGTCTGGATTTTAGTGACTTCTCTGGGTAGAGAAGTAAACTGATCTTAGTCTAAATGTTGGACATTGATCTAAATGTGATTCAGATGCAATGAGAAGATTAGATTTACGGTCTTGATTTAATCAAGAATCTATGGGAGGCCCACGATCTGGATTTGAGATATGATCTCAATATCCAAGTCACTATACGTGGAACAATACAATCGCCCTGTCCTTATCTCCAAGTATTCGCGGAGAAAGCGCATTATCCTTGAAAGGGTTCAGGATAATTTTATTGTTGATATTTTGTATCTGAGCATTGAGAAAATGGATAATTAAATGTGATTTAATTCTCTTGAGTAATATGAATTGGATTCATATTATAAAGAAGTTATCTAAGATAATTGAATGAGATTTAATTATCAAAGATATGAATAATGTGAATGTGATTCATATTATTTGGGAAAATGATAATAGAGATCCAAGATGATTAAATGTGATTTAATTATCATGTATATGAAAATGTTTGTTGGATAGTAATATCCATATTAATCATACATATTATAAATGTGATTTATAATAGATAAGAGAGAGTTATTTGTAATTTACATTTGTTAATTAAATGTTAATGTGAATTGGATTCACATTGGACATTAAATTGAAAATGTAATTTACATTTTATTTTGGGTTGTGAATATGATTCACAATTATCCAATGGCAAGATTGCAATATTCACAAAATAATTATGAATTATTTTGTAGAATAATTTACAACAATTGTTGTTGTAATAAATTGGAGATATATGGAGTATGTAATCAAGGGAGATTACATTTGAGAGATGCTCCTTCCATAGGAGGGACGACCACCTATTCCTATTAGGAAAGGGAGGCCGTCCACTCCCATTATCTCCATATTTGTTGATTTAATTTTGTGATTAAATTTTGTTGATTTATCAACATAATTGTTGTCGATTTTACCAACACAAATCTTAGCCATTAAAAGAAACACAATCAATGAGAGCCATTGGATTTGTGTTGTCCCATGGATTGAGATCCATGGATCCCAAAATGTTATAAAAGGAGAGGCACCCTTTGCTCTTCTTTACACAATGTTTGAGAAGCACATCTCCCTCTCTCTCTCTCTCTCTCTCTCTCTCTCTCTCTCTCTCTCTCTCTCTCTCTCTCTCTTTCTCTCTACACGACAGTCCTCTCTCCCTCTCATGGTCGTCCACCATGGATGCCATAGAGAGATTCTTCATCACCGCAACGTCATCGTTATGCTGCCCGATTGTTTGATCGTGGATCTCCGTCTCTTTCGGTGCACCTCACTCGTGAATAAGACGTCGGATCTCGTGTGTCGAGATCAGGAGATCCACCGTTTGGATCATCAACATGGATTGCGAGAAGTACGCGGTTCATCCCCGCGCTCGCAAGCTTCTCCTCCGTCAGATCGGACTTGAGATAGGAGGTCTCTTCGTTTAGAGAATCGATCGCAACCACGCTTCAAAAGGTAACCCTAATACTTGTTTGTGGTTTAGACGAAACGATTCGAGAAGTGTTCTTGGATCATGTGGTTTCGTCGCATGAAAATTTTTAATTTCCGCTGCATAGAACAACTAGTGCGACTAGTCGTTCTTCGTTGTATTCGATACGACGATCACGTTTCCATGATGCACTTGAGGATTATAACATATCCTTCAAGTGTTATCAGAGCCTTAGGTCGGTGGTTTTGGATACGATCCATTAACCAAGGACGACTTGGGTTCATAAGGGTTTGCGAAAGTTTTCTTGCATTTCATTTTTGCATCTCTATTTTGAGATTATTTTCGGCACTGTTTAAATTGTTTAAACACTAAAATAATAACTAAACTTTGTTCCTCATTAAATAAGGAAACCGTAGGATCTGAGTTTACGTGATTTCGATTCCGTTTGCTCAAGTTATGCTCATTTTAGTGATTATGTATCCACTATTTTGGGGACTGCGAATCATGATGTAATTAAGATGTTAATTGCGGATTTGAAATGCCTTGAAATGTGTGAAAATCACATAGGTTCTGTTGTAAATGAAATTAGCAAACTTTAGGAACTTACTTTTCTTAATTTGGATTTAAATTGATTGAGATAAGGTATTTTTAGTAAGTGAGTGCCACTGCTGGAAATACTTTCCTAATCAAGAACCTAGTGATTGTCATTTAATCAATTAGTGAAATTAAATTGTTTAATTTCCTGTAATAATTGTGCATAAATATTTGTGAAATATTTGATGATAATTATTTCCTTAAATGACAATGCCTTAACCAATATTTGATTAGATGTGATCTAGATCACTAATTGGTTACATGATCTACATGATCTACATTTCAATAAACATGTTGCTTGAATAGGATTTGGGATTCGTTTAGCAAATCTCATTATAATGTTAATCAAAATTGTTTTGATTATTATTATATGGTATAATTTTGGTTGAAGAACCGATGTTCATCTCAAGTACAAAGTGATCTATTTTGCATTATCCTTTCTCGAGGTGGATATCGTGTCTAGTCCAAGAGCATTAGGGTTGCGGGTTGCAACGTATGTGTCCATCCCACTCTCGTCGGTACTGGCCATGACAGCATGTAGGGTTAGTATAATGCTTAAGAAATCATGATGCATTTCTAATTATTAAAATTTGAAATAATATGTATTTGAGATAATACCATAATTCAAATAACAATAAAATATTTGTTGAATATTAATTGGATCATTAATTTAATATGATTAGATTAATTGGAATTCAATTAAAATTAAAACAGTCTATTATGAATAGAGATGTTATTTCCCTTGGAAGAATTAATCATAATGGATATGATTCATAGTGACTAATTAGAATTTGAATATGATATGGAGGATCACATACGTGACATCCATGGTCTCCCGTCAAGGCGGAGGGTTCCATCGCCAGGGATTGTATATAGGAGATGCCTATACGAAGTGACAGCTCCTATATGCAAGCACATCTGGATCGGGCTCTTCGCTTCTCGAAAGAGTAAGGACGTACGCGTAGTGACCCCAATATCGGGTCCTCATATTATTGGGGCGATATTGGATTGCGCATAGCGAGTTGTATTCCTGTTGACGGTTGGTTCAATTAATGACAGGTCAACATCGCCTTAGGGGTGGTGGGCCCGGGTGTAAAAGACCGAATTGGGAGATGCAGTTGGACTTGCAAGGAGGAATGTGTTCCCGCTTCTTTTTATCCGAGTTGTAGGTTCTCATATTATTGGGATGCAACAAAGATGAGGAAGGAGATCCCAGATCTTGCTTGAGATATAATGGTAAGTATATCTTTTACATGGAAAGTGATTAAGGGAATGAACTTTCGATGTTGACAAGGCAAGACAACTTTGATATAAAAATTCCTAATTCAAAGTAAAATATGTAAACATATAAATATGTACACTTATGCAAATTTCTTATTTCAGATAATCCTTCATTAAACCCACTCAATGTTATACTCAATGATAATCAGTATAATATAATGGATTGGACTCATGATCCATATATTGTGTTTGCAATTGGACACATAATGTATGTGGTTGAAATATGCAAATCTCCTCATACTAATGAGGAATGACAATTAAATAGATAATAGGACTATATGTCTCTATAGTCTTGATCTCTCATCGAATGTACTTTGGAAGTGACATGTCGATGATGATCGCAATTGTCAAATAATCCTTATAAAATCAATGAAGATATTCTGGCATACATATGTGCTCTTGAAATTTAATCAAGAGTGACATGGTTCTCTGCATCATGTAGAATGGTAGCTCCATAAGAGATGATGTATTAAAATTGTTTGAATACCTACCTGAGCCAATGTTTCAAGAGTCTAGATGGATGTAGACATGATGAGTGTCATCATTCTATTGTCTATACTCTAGTCATTCTTGCAGCTTCATAATATTGATATTGTATAAATTTAATGAAGCATGTATAAATATTGAAACACTTTTACATTGAATTCTTTTGAATTTAATGTAAGAGATCCTTAGCCTTAAGCAATGGTTGTTTATAGATAGGGAGCGCAGTGGAAGCGTGGGTCGGACCCGAGTAAGAAGGAAAGTCAAAGAGTTGGCCTACTTCTGTGACTTCCAGATATTTGGATGAATGCCAATACTGCAATAAGTTGGTGTGTTGATAGTATGACTATCAAGTCTGTCTAGAATCCTTAAAGAAGGACTCGGATAGAGCATCAGAATAATCTACATAAATTATTGATATTGACTTGCTTATTAAATAAGATAAAGTCTTAATATTGTATATCAATCTTCTAACAACACTTGCAATGGGTTGCATATGTTTTAGAAGACTAGAAAATTTGATCTTAAGGTCTATAGTTATCCACGTGGATTTTGATGCAATTGTTGCAACAATCTCTGTTGGACTGATAGACTTGTTAATTTTAGCGGGAGAGACCTTAGTCTTAAAGAATGTCTCTATGACCTAGATATAAGAATACACTCATTGTTTGTTTCTAAATGTTGGAAATAAACATGAATTCTGAGATAGAACTATCATAAAGAGTTGTGATGGACATATTTCAGATAGTAATCTAATATCTATGGACTCCACAAAATTAGAAAATTAATGAATGGTTCATTAACATTTCTAAATACTGAAATTAAACCTTAAGATCAATAGGAGGATGAAGATCATTTGACAATGATCTAGCATCAAGCCTTGGACATTTGTCTATTGATTTGATCAATAGACTAGTAAGAGATGAAACTTTAGAATGTCTAAAATTTCAAAACTTACATACTTATGAATATTGTATTCAAAGTAAAAATGTCCAATACACCCTTCTTTGGGAATGGTGTAAGATGTCAAGGTATTCGGGATCTCATACATATTGATGTATGCGGATCATCTATATCATAGTAAACATTATGGATATGTGATATCTATTGATGATTATGTATGATATGAGATTTCTTCTCTTCACCTAAAGAAACCTTTGAAATGTTCAAAGATTTCATTATTTTGGTTTACAACCAAAGTTTGAAGGAAGATAAAATGAATTTGATCTAACCTAGGTAGCTTGTACCTGTTAGATGAATTCAAAGGATACCTTATGGAGATATGAATATCATTTCTATCTCAATCCGCCTAACACACCTTAACTCAATAGAGTTATAGAGAGATACAATTGGATCATGTGTGACATGATTTGATCAATGATAAATTTTAGCATAATTTCCTCTTAGTATCCAGGTATATATGTAGTAGAGACTACATTGTATATACTTAATAAGATTCCATGCTAGTAACCTGGAATTGAGCACTATAGAGTGCTACTTCATTAGGAAAATAAAGGACGGTATTGGATACCTACTTTATGACCTTGAGATTCTTAAAAAATCTCATCTCTAAGAATATGATTCTTACAGGATGAGACTGCTGAGAATTAAAATGAAAATGAAGTGTAGGAACTCATTTAATCTTGAGAAGATAATGAGGCTCCTGAAATTGGAAACTAAGAGGACAATTAAAGATGAAACACTAATACCTCTTCAAATGAGTTTGAAGATGGATTCCATGTGTCAGAGAAATCTGACAATGATCGAACTTCATGTGATAAAGCTTATGAAGATCATAGCATGGATAGATGGATGTTAGCAATAAAAGTCTAATGTAGACTTCATATACAAGTGTTGTATATGGACCCTCGAGGATCCACCTATATAGGTAAGATCTATAAAGGTGTAAATGGATCTTCAAGAGAAAGGGAACCTGATGAGAAGGTAGAGACCTTCAAAGCACGATTCATAGCCATGAGCTACACACTAGAAGAGAAGACATTGCTTGCAAGGATACTTGCTCCTCGGTGACCATGCTTAAAACTATCAGAATATTGCTAAACTTAGCTACACAACTTGACTATTGCATCTTTAAGATGTAAGTCAAGATTGTATTTCTCTATGAATACCTCTTTGAGGATTTTCACATGAAGAAGCCCCAGGGCTTCATGGTTGAGGAAAGCAAGATGTGCAAACTAAAGAAATCCATCTATGGACTCAAATAAGCTTCTTGAAGTTGGAACATAAGATTTGATGAAATTATAAATGTTATTATTTCAGATAGAATCTTGATGAACCTTATGAAGCTTAGTGGGAGTGCCTTTGTGTTCATCGTGCTAAATGTAGATAATATCCTAATCATTTAGAATGATATAAGGATGATAATAAGTGTTTTATAGACTGGCTGTTCCATAACTTGATATATGATTTCAAAGATACCTCTTAGATCTTGGTTCTGAAGTTGTTCAGGAGCAAAGAGAAGAGGGTATTGGGATTGTCACATTAGTAGTACACCTTGGACATATTCCATTTTATGGAAAATTCCTAGAAAGGCTTCCGTCCCTTAAGATATGGTAATGACCTATCTAAAGGGATAGCAACTCAAAGATTTGAGGAAGTGAATGCTAGAACTACTTGCCCTTAGGCATCAGTTCTGAGAAGTCGGGTGTGTGCTAGATGTGTACAAAATCCAGATGGCTGCCATGCAGTGGGAGTAGTAAATTGTTACTAATCCTACTATTGAAATAAAACACTTGGCTGCAGTAATAATAAAATATTCATAGATGACAAGAATTTTGAGATAGTGACCTCAAAGTCTTATCTTCAAAAGCTTAAGACTTTACAGATAGAGATCTAGAAAGTCTTAACTGTGGATACCTTAAGAGATAGTGATCTCCAGGAATAAGGGTATTCTGATAAGGATTATGGAAATACTGGTTATGATAACGTTAAGCTGTAGTGTCAAGGACATTGTAACTAACAAGATTGAGCATTGGTTGCATAAAATGCAACATTCGCATTAGACGAGCACTGTTACTGGGGATATGCAAGTGTCGTAAAAGGACTTGGCGTAGTCTCGCGGGAACAGAGTGACTGATCAGCTTACCTAGATATTTTCTAAATAGCCTATGATTGTCACATGAGTGTGGGTTTAAATGATTAGCCCATTAATGACTCTTTGGGCAAGTAGGAGATTGTTGGACATGCGAGCCCACAGCGAGCCATTATGCAATAAATGTTATTGTGAATATCATTCCCTGATCTGAAATGAAGAATGAATAATTTGCATAATAGGTCCCTAAGTATAATTAGGGTTATGTACCATGGCCATCTTAATAATCATACAACTGTTGATTCAACTATTGAATCATAGAGGTTGGTGCTTGGATGAATATCTAAGGGGTTAGATTGAGGACTCATCAAGCACCGTCAAATGATTGTTAAGAAGATGATCTCCAGCCTGAGTAGGAGATGGCAATTCTTATCTCTAAAGGTTGATATCTGACCGACCTCTTGATGCAGGTCCTCTACATAGGAATAGAGATTAGGAGGTGTCAGATTAGTTAGGTCAAAGAGTTGACATAACGAGATCGAGATAACCAAAGTCCTATATCGTATGTTGTCATGATATAGGCACGCATCCTCTGACCAGAGACAGATGTGTTACTATATGTCTGAGTATGTACATTTGGCAGACCAATAGGTTGATGACCTAACCAAGGTCTATACACCAGTGCGCTGGTGTGCATATAAGGGCATATGAGTAATACGATCTCTCAAAGGGACCATACTGGTTCAATTACTGAACCGGAAGGCATGAGCTCACTCATGAGATATTGGGAAGAATCAAATTCCAAGCGCAATCGTCTCGCTTTGGAAGCTTGACTGAATTTGTAGGTTTGATATATACTTTTGGAAAGTATATGATCAAGACCTAGGTATGATATATGCTTTTGGAAAGTATATGATCGATACCGACTCGCAATGATCGAATGAGAAACTTGCTGATAAATCCATGAAGTAGACAGTATAAAGTTGATCCATTACTTCGAATTTATTCAAAGTTTTCCAGTTTGAAAGATGTACAAGTATTGGGAATACCCGAGGGTGATGTGATCATAAATGATTGTATAACCATGACGCTTCCATTCCTAGGGAGTGATGAAACGGGTCTGGATTTTAGTGACTCCTCTCGGTATAGAAGTAATCTGATCTTAGTCCAAATGTTGGACATTGATCTGAATGTGATTCAGATCCAATGAGAAGATTAGATTTACGGTCTTAATTTAATCAAGCATCTACGGGAGGCCCGCGATCTGGATTTGAGATATGATCTCAATATCCTAGTCACTATACGTGGAACAATACAATCGCCATGTCCTTATCTCCAAGTATTCGCGGAGAAAGCACATTATCCTTGAAAGGGTTCAGGATAATTTCATTGTTGATATTATGTATCCGAGCATTGAGAAAATGGATAATTAAATATGATTTAATTATCATGAGTAATATGAATTGGATTCATATTATAAAGAGACTTATCTAAGATAATTGAATGAGATTTAATTATCGAAGATGTGAATAATGTGAATGTGATTCATATTATTTGGGCACATGAGAATAGAGATCCAAGATGATTAAATGTGATTTAATTATCATGGATATGAATAACGTGGATAGTAATATCGATATTAATCATACATATTATAAATGTGATTTATAATATATAAGAGAGAGCTATTTGTAATTTACATTTGTTAATTAAATGTTAATGTTAATTGGATTCACATTGGACATTAAATTAAAAATATAATTTACATTTTATTTTGCGTTGTGAATATGATTCACAATTTTCCAATGGAAAGATTGCAATATTCACAAAATAATTATGAATTATTTTGTAGAATAATTTACAACAATTGTTGTTGTAATAAATTGGAGATATATGGAATATGTAATCAAGGGAGATTAAATTTGAGAGATGCTCCTTCCGTAGGAGGGACGGCCACCTATTCCCATTAGGAAAGGGAGGCCGTCCACTCCATGTATATGGAAGGAGGCATTCTCTCATCCCATTATCTTCATATTTGTTGATTTAATTTTGTGATTAAATTGTGTTGATTTATCAACATATATTTAATCTAAATTAAATTAATTGTTGTTGGTTTTACCAACACAAATCTTAGCCATTAAAAGAAACACAATCAATTAGAGCCATTGGATTTGTGTTGTCCCATGGATTGAGATCCATGGATCCCAAAATGTTATAAAAGGAGAGGCACCCCCTTGCTCTTCTTTACACAATGTTTGAGAAGCACATCTCTCTCTCTCTCTTTCTCTCTACATGACAGCCCACTCTCTCCCTCTCATGGTCGTCCACCATGGATGCCCTAGAGAGGTTCTTCATCGCCGCAACGTCATCGTTATGCTGCCCGATTGTTTTCTCATGGATCTCCGTCTCCTTCAGTGCGCCTCGCTCGTGAAGAAGACGTCGGATCTCGTGTGTCGAGATCAGGAGATCCACCGCTTGGATCATCAACATGGATTGTGAGAAGTACGCGGTTCATCCACACGCTCGCAAGCGTCTCCTCCGTCGAATCGGACTTGAGACAGGAGGTCTCTTCGTTTAGAGACTCGATCGCAACCACGCTTCAAGAGGTAACCCTAATAATTGTTTGTGGTTTAGACGAAACGATTCAAGAAGTGTTCTTGGATCATGTGGTTTCGTCGCATGAAAATTTTTAGTTTCCGCTGCATAGAACAACTAGTGCGACTAGTCGTTCTTCGTCGTATTCGATACTTGAAAATTGATGATCAAACAGAATTCAAAAATATGATCGACCAAAGAAAACTTGATGATCGATCATAATTAAAAAACATTACCGATCGATGAAAATTTTATTATCAATCATTTTAACACTTTCACCTGAAAGTCAAAGTCAAAGTCTAAGATGCAACATACATGATTCTTGAGGTCTTTTATATTCTAAGACAATTACAAAATGGAGGACTCAATAAAAGAAAAGACATTATATTCTTCTTCAGCTTGAAATCCTCTTATGATCTTGAGAAGGAATTCCTTAGCCTTAACTCTTTTGAGCTTCTTCTTCACTTAAGCTTGAGATTCTTCTTAGTCTAGTAGATTTCTTACTCTTGACCTAGCTACAAGTTTTACATATAGGTCTTATTATTCATCAAAATTTGCATGCCCATGCACTAACAATCTCCCTACTTATACATGAACTTACAATACTCACCAAAGCAGTAATTGTTGAAATTTTTCCATCTTAAGAAGAAGATTGGGCTTATGCAAACTTAATGGTGTTTCTTAAAATCTTTTTTAAAATACATGGTATCAAAATATATGGAATTAGCCAATAAACATCTTTCATAATATACTTTTAGGTAACGATTAGAATCTAATGATAGATGCATCAAAAAAGGAGAAGAAAGAAAATTATTTATTAAATTTACTAGATAAAGGGATAGAGAATAAATAATAGATTCCTGAGAGATAATGGATACCAAGTTATCTGTTTGTGTAATAATAAAAAATTGGGGAGAAGAGAACTTGAGAAATTAATATTTGATTAAGGGAAAGATAGTCTAAAAGGTGAAAAAATCTATCCAAAAACAAATGTAAGTTTTGTCACTACAATAGAATGGGAGATTGTTAGCATCTTAAATTTTGATAATGATAAACATTTGTTGCTATATTTATTTTTACTAAAACTAACTTTTTGAGTAGTGGGAAACTTGAGGAAAAAGTTCTATACTTATGAACATAAGAAAGAAGAATAGAATCTATGAAGAAAATGTTACATATCATTCCCTAAGCTACACTAATCAAAACATCGTGAAAATGGAGAATGAAGTAGCAAAGAATCAAAGTTTAAATTATAAAAATCGATATTTGAAGTCTTCAATGCTCTAGAACATGTTGAGAAGAAGCATTGAATATTCAATAAAAATCACAAAGTTGGGCTATTTACTTAGTTTTTGTTTTTTGGAAAAATATTTGATAGTTATCATATATTCTTGATGCATATGAAAAACTAAATCAAATACAAGTCAGTCAGTAAGTTACTGGTTATGCCACTTGATCTCACCTCAAGTCGATTACTGAGTTTTTTCTCGTCAACTATTCTTGAAAATCTAAAAGTCACTTTCTAGATTTTATTTTTAGACGATCAACTTTTCCCTGAATTGACTAAATTTTATTTCTATCAGCTAATTTATAATTCAAGTCGACTAATATATATTGCAGTAAACATACTCATTGTATGTGTTTTCAGTCGACTAGGGTGAGATTTCAATCCGCTATAGTTTTACCTCCATTGTCATACTCTGATATGTTAATCATAATTTCCAATGTAAATTAAAGTCTTTGGTTGGTTGACCTTTTAGACTATTATTAATCTTCACTTCAACCAAATGATGAATTATATCAATCGACTAATTTGTTTTGAAAAGCTTTTTTTGACAGTAGTCATTGGTGTTCATCCATCTAACCCTATTTAATTGTACTAAATGGGTAATAAGACTACTTAAACCTATAAACAGAACTTCTTAGTCCCTTTTACTCCGTGAATTTATCTTTATAACTATGAAAGACTCTACATTCTTTCTCTTCTTTGACACTTGTGGATGATAACAAACTTGGTCCACTTGTAAAGCAAGAATAAATGGTCCAAATATGCATAAATTTCCTTTGTATAACATCAACGATGTTATTCCTCTTATCAATCTAGTATAAAATGAATCACCATGGACAAAGAAGTCATCCATGAAGAATTCCACGAAATATCCCACCATCTCGCCAAATACTACAATCATGTACCATTGGAAAGTCCCCGGTGCATTGCATAACCGATAGGGCATGCACCTGAATGTGTATGTATCGAATGGACATGTAAATGTGGTCTTCCTCTGGTCCTATAGAGCGATGGCCACTTGTTTGTAGCCTGAATAATCATCCAAAAAACAAAAGAATTCTTTCCCCGGTAGTCGCTTCAAGATCTGTTTTTTGAATGGTAAGGGGAAAAGATCCTTTTTCATCGCAACATTCAAGCATCTGTAATCCACACAAACGCGTCATGACGTGTGTACTCATGTCGCAATATCCTCTCCATCCAAGTTAGTGACCGTCTGAAGTCTCCCCTTCTTAGGGACTACAAAAAGTGGTGCCACCCACATGGAAATAAGAGATGGGATATATATATCTCATGTCACACTATTTTTCAATCAACTTCTTGACCACATCTCATAGGTTTGGATTCATCCTATGCAGGAACTCGCAAGAGGGTGTAACACCTTCCTCAACGTAAATATGGTGTGAGCACAGAGTAAAGCTGATCTCGTGAAGATTGGACACACTCCAGCCTATTGCCTTGTGGTTCTGTTCAAGAATATCTAGTAAGTGAAATTATTGTTCTCCGGTCAAGATAGAATGGATAATGACTGAGAACATTTATGGTGGGCCCGCAAGGAAGGCATACTTCGAGGTCGGGGTAGAGGTTTGAGCTTGAGAATGGTTTCATTATCTAGTAGAGTTGTCTCAATTACCTATGAATCTGGCTCTGTGGTGGATGTGGCTAGATCTACAGTGATAGTAGCCATCAACTAGTTCTGCTCAGGATTCATATCACAATAGGTGTCCAAACAATCGGCAAAATCTACATCCGACTCGTCATCCTAATCCTATGATTGACCTAAAGGGAATAGGTCTGACAAGCCTAAGTGGCTTCTAAGTCATTGAAGATGTAGGGATCTCTTGTGGGTAAGGTCTGATTATGCAGGATCTGTCGATCTAACTCATCTACATTGTCCTCCCCAGGTGAGAGGGACTCGTCAACCCAAGCTGATAGCTGCATCTTGAGATCAATTGTGTGAACTCTGTATCACTCAGCCTCTAATGAGAGACACACTCTACTGCTCTCTGAATCAGGTCTCTACTATTTCGTTTGTTGCATCTCTAACTCTAAACTTTTATCATGTGCATGAAAGCATATATTTCTCAGAGTATAATCAAATATGGTTGTGTCCGTCTTCAGAAAATGGTAGCCAAGGATAACACAATAATCTTTCCATCTTCGGGCACTATCCATATCTAGAACCATGAAGTCCACCTTGTACTGCTTCCTCTCGATGTCAAGGATAGCGACTCTCAACATTCCTTTAGGCCTCTTAATAGATATGTCTGCAAACTGTAGGAGTTCTCTTGATCTCCTCAAACGGCCTAATCCTAGATCATCTAAGATGGAATATGACAATAAATTGATTGAAGATCCATTATTGAGTAGATTACGATCAAAGGATATGTCAGCTATCTAACTGGTGATGAAATGTGCTCCTATATCTCTCTTCTTCATTGGAATCTCGTTGTGGATCGCATATGTAGTGGCTTTGGAAAAAATATTACTTCACTTTTCGAGTGTTCTTTTTCCTGCTAGACCTAACAGATGTACATCTCATTTTTAGATACTTCTTGATTGCATGAACCATATCCACGAATTGGAGGAAAGGGATCTCAACTTTTACATGTTCTCTACACGTCATTTCTATCTTCAAAACATCAAGATCATTTTTTGATAAATTTTCTTCTTTCACTTAGATAAGGTGAGAGGGAAAGGGATTATTGGGGGCTCACAATGTCAAATAGAAACATCATCATCTAAGTTCTTATTGAAATCAAAATTAGATGTACATGAATCAGACTCGGGCTCAAACTCTGTACAGGAATCGTCTGACATGCATGAAATGGAACTGAAACTGAAGCTGAAGCAAGAAAAACTGCTGGTGTTGCATCCGAGGTGGTATGCTTATCTCCTAAAGATCCACTATTCATTGTCGTGCTTGATGTCACTTTATTCTTGTTTTTGTATTTCCTTTTTTTTATTTTTATTTTTGGGGATTGGCATCCCCTTGGTGATCTTGAAGGTGGTGTTGCTGGTGATGCTATTGATGCTTGTAACGATCCTCATCCTTTGAGATCTCCACAATGGTTGTTTCATCGGTATCCTCTGCTCCACGTCGCCATGACAGATCAGTGGTCTACATGGTCCCATCATTCATAAGAGTAATATGGAAAACAATATTCAATAGAATCACATGATATGATTATAAAAATCAGAATAGTATACCTGATCTTTCTAGCGATTCTATCATTGGTTTAGGTTGTTGGGGTTAACCTAAATCTGTGCTAGAATGGAGTTCCTAGGAGTGTTGAACTCATCACGCCAATGAGAAATATTATTGATGATGTCTCTTTGATCATATTGCTCATTACGGGTGAGTTTGAGCTTGCCGAGGATCCTATGAGGATCAGAGGTATCCAAGGATGAAGCTCTGTGGTCCTACTTCTGAGAATGTTGATGATGAACTTGATGCGGTTTTTTAGGCCTCTACTAGACATGCTAACAGTACTAGATCTATTGAGGGGGATTTTGTAGAACTGAAGGGTTACCTGATGGCCCGACTACTTTTGCTGAGGGGGTCGGAAATGGTGGTACTAGGATTGAGGGGGGGGGGGTATTAGGAGCATTGTTATTGCTATCACTGGGTGACATTAGGAGCATTTGTGTACCAATTCCCATTCATCTCCCATATCTGCGAGGTTCCTCCAACACTGTCTCATTCGTTGTCTCTGTGAATTGCCGCTCATGGATCTCTGGCTGACCCTGAGTCCACATGTTGTGAGGCCCCTACACGGGCTACTCCTAAATGTGGTGCACTTAGTAGATAGGAGTGGGGGGTGTAGACGGGGCATGTGTATTAATCTTAGATACCCGATCAGCTAGCTCCTTCACATGTCTCGATAGATCTTTGTGACCCATTTTGGGGAGTAGGTGATGGATCTCCATTTCATCACCTTTATTCTTTCTTTTTGGCCTTAAATCCCTAGATAAATGCACGTATATATTATAAATTAGTCAAAATAAGCACTCTTTAAATTATATAAAATATT
This sequence comes from Ottelia alismoides, assembly GCA_037367405.1. NCBI lineage: Eukaryota > Viridiplantae > Streptophyta > Magnoliopsida > Alismatales > Hydrocharitaceae > Ottelia > Ottelia alismoides. Next base: position 111,884 of record JAZKJV010002021.1, read on the forward strand.
GTATATTTATTGCATTAAATTTAAAATTTAAATAATAAAGGAAGAAAAGAAAAAGAAAGGAAACACCATAGGTGTTGAGTGAACCTTACCCCGAGACCCAATCATCATGATGACTTGGTCAACAAGGAACAAAGTAGTGGGAGATATGGTAGAATCATTGTACAATGACGTGCAGGAAACAATACGTAAAACCCTAATTTTAATTTAGCTATAATATATCTTTGTGACACATATTATTCTTTATTATTTATATGTCAAATAAAGAAACTTTGTACATGAAAGTTATAGATAAAAATATATAGAAAAAAATCATATAAAAATAATCCATATTATTCTTATGAACTCAAAATGCATTAAAATCATCTTTAATTGTATATAACTTTTTATTAGCTATTTAATGATGGTGGTTTCATTTCATTTGGAGTTAAGATGCAAAAGTTAGGTTTTGGACCCCTTTTATATATCTTACTTGAATCAAATATTCATTTTATTTATTCTTTCTATTTTTCATAATTTCATATTTTTATAGCTATGTAAATATTCTTTATAGTTTATGTACATTGATAGAGTACAATAAAATCATTAAAAATATACTAAAATAAATAATCATATAAAAGACATATATGATATACTTATATATACACTTGTACAGTAAAGACATACATTAATTTAAATGTACAAATAAACTCAAAAAAATATAATAAAAATATGTTTATGTATACTTAAATAAGTTAGAAATATATGAAGTAAGATATAAAATAATAAAATCAAAATTAAAATAAAAATAAAATATTCAAAATATAGGTCAGTATACATATAATTATACATGTAAATAATAACCTACAATAAATATCCTCAAAAAAATAAAAAATAGGAATTAAATACTATAGAAATTTATAAAGTTTTCTATTTAGAAACCAAAAATTAATTGATTCGTTTGATGTTTGTTATTGAATTTACAGATGATTTTTATTATCTTTTTCCTGGTAGGTCAACGTGGACCAACGAGAAAGCTCCATTCATTGATCCAAGGTCAACTGTACTGACCTGCCCCACCTCCCTGCCAGAACTCTCTAGCAGACCGTCTTCTTGCATTTTTCATGCCTCCTCCTTACTCCCACTCCTTACGAGAACTCCACCAACATGTAACCCCTATGTCCTTGATCCTCTCCTATGTAAGAATTTTGACCTACCACCTTTGATCCTAGCGTCATCTCTCCATCCTTTTTGTTGGAATCCACCCTATAAATAACTCCCTCCGGTCTTCTTTCTTGTTTTGATATCTTTTGGCCCATCGTTACCTCCAGTTGCAGCCATTGTTGAGCTTCGTGTGACAGCAGGCACCGCTTCAAATAGTTGCGGCATGGATAAGATGGAGTAGGAGCTGATCCAGGTTAGCTACCGCCCGTCTCGGTGACCATCTCTACTCCAAGATTCCTCAGCTTGTTGAGATACTATGGTAAGTTCTTTAGCTTGCTTTCAATTCGAGTAGTTTAGTTGTATGAAAAATTAAAGCTTTCCATTTCATCTTTATCTGAATTAAAAAATAAAAAATTCATCAGAGCCTCTTCTCTGCCCCAAATTCATTGTGTTTTAACAGTTACTAGACCCACAGACCCTCAATTTTCCATCCTTGCCACATTCTCCACAAAACCTCTCATTGACCATCCTTGATTCTACATGAATCGAGGCATGACAAAGCTCCCCTCCTTCGATATGCCAGAGCTTCACTATCATCACCATCCATGCAGCTCCAACTGCTCGTTTTCGGAGACCTTCATCTCGAGCCAGTTGATCTTTTAGTGCTGGTCATAAGGGTTGATACCCCTTAGGAGCAAGAATTCAAAAACCACCAAGAGCTCCAATTACCTAGGTACTTCAAATGACCCTCGAGTCTCGTTCAAGGGGACTTGGATAATTAGCTATTTAATGATGGCATTTTCATTTCATTTGGAGTTAAGATACAAAAGTTAGGTTTTGGACCTCTTTTGTATATCATACATGAATAAAATATTCCCTTTATTTATTCTTTATATTATTCATAATTTCTTGTTTTTATAGCTATGTAAATATTCCTTATAGTATATGTACATAATTAGTATACAATAAAATCATTAAAATATACTAAAATAAATAAGCATATCAAAGACATATATGATATACTTATGTATACAACTATATAGTAAAGACATCCATTAATTTAAATGTACAAATAAACTCATAAAAAATTAATAAAAATATATTTATGTATTTTTAAGTAAGTTATAAATATATGAAATAAGATATAAAATTGTAAATTATAAAATATAAAATAAAAATAAAAATAAAAATAAAAATTCAAAATATAGGGCAGTATACCTATAATTATACATGTAAATAATAACCTACAATAAATAACTCAAAAAAATAAAAATTGGAATTAAATACTATAGAAACTTATGAAGTTTTCTATTTAGAAACCAAAAATTAAATGATTCGTTTGATGTTTATTACTGTATTTACAGATGATTTTTTATTATATTTTTCCTGGTAGGTCAACGTGGACCAACGAGGAAGCTCCGTTCATTGACCCAAGGTCAACTATACTGACCTGCCCGACCTCCATGTCATAACTCTCTGGCAGACCGTCTTCTTGCATTTTTCATGCCACCTCCTTACTCCCACTCCTCTCGAGAACTTCACCATCTTGTAACCCTTCGTCCTTGAACCTCTCCTATGCGAGCATCTTCACCTACCACCTTCAATCATAGCATCATGTCTCCATTCTTTTGTTTGGAATCCACCCTATAATAACCCCTCCAGTCTTCTTTCTCATTTTGATCTCTCTTAGCACATCGTAACCTCCAATTGCACCCATCATCGAGCTCCTTGTGACAACAGGCACCACTCCGAATAGTTATGGCATCGATAGGGTGGAGTAGGAGGTGATCTAGGTCCGTCGCCGCCCATCACGACGACCATATCTACTCCGAGCTTCTTCAGCTCGTTGAGATACTAGGGCAAGTTCATTAGATTGCTTTCAATTCCACTACTTTAGTTGTAGGATAAATTTAAGCTTTCCATTGCATTTTTGTCTGAATTTTAAAAGTAAAAATCATCTGAGCTTCTGCTCTGTACCCAAATTCATAGTGTTCTAACTATTTTTAGAACCACAAACCCTCATTTTTCCATCCTCCCCACATTCTCCACAAAACCCCTCATTAACCATCCTTGATTCTACAAGAATCGAGACTTGACGGAGCTCCCCTCCTCTGGTATGTCAAAGCTTCATTATCATCACCATCCGTGCAACTCCAGCTGCTCTTTTTGGGACCGAGATCTTCGTCTTGAGCCAGTTGATAATTTAGTGCTGATCGTAAGGGTTGATACCCCTTAGGAGCAAGAATTCAAAGCCCACCAAGACCTCAAGGTGCTCAGGTACATCAAATGACCTCGAGTCCTATTTGAGGGGACTTGTGTTAGCAATGTGAGCCCCGGGCGAACCATTTCTACAATAAATGTTATTGTAATGAATAAATTATCAATAAAAGTTATTGTTTATTTTTCACTCCCCTTCTGAGATTAATGAATGAATGCACTATAGGGTCCCTCTGTACAATAAGGGTTATGTACCATGGCCAACTTGATGATCATACAGCTGTTGATTCATTGGATGGATCATAGAGGCTGATGCTTGGATGAATATCTAAGGAGTTAGATAGAGGACTCATCAAGCATCATCAAATGATCATTAAGTGATGATCTCCAGTCTGAGTGGGAGATGGCAATCCTATCTCATATGACTGATATCTGACTGACCTCTAGATGCAGGTCCTCTGCATGGGAATAATGATTCAGAGGTGTCAGGTTAGTTAAGTCAATGGGTTGACTTGACGAGATCGAGATAACCAAAGACCTACGTTGAATACTGTCACAACATAGGCATGCATCCTCTGACTAGAGACAGATGTATTGCTATATGTCTGAGTATGTACATTTGGCAGACCAATAGGTTGATGACCTAATCAAGGTCTATATACCGGCGAGCTGGTGTGCATGTAAGGACATATGAGTAATACGATCTCTCAAAGGGATCATACAGGTTCACTTGTGAACCGGGAGACATGAGCTCACTCATGAGGTATTGGGACTGAACAAATTCCATGCATGGTCGTCATGCTTTGGAAGCATGACATGAATTTGAAGGTAAGATATATGCTTTGTGAAAGCATATGATCTATACCAAATCCCGATGACCAAGATTGAGAAACTTAATGATCTAACCCTGAAGATGACAGTATAAAAGTGATCTTTATCTTCAGGATGATCATGAGTCTTCCAGTATGTAGGATGTACAGGTATTAGGAATACCTGAAGGGTGATTTGATCATAAACGATTGTATAACCATGACGCTTCCATTCCGAGGGAGTGATGAAACAGGATTGGATTTTAGTGACTCCTCTCATTAGAGAAGTGACCTAATCTTAGTCCATGAACTGGACATTGATCTGAATGAGATTCAGATGCAATGAGAAGATTAAGTCTACGGTCTTGATTTGATCAAGCATCAATGGGAGGTCCATAGGATCTGGAGTTGAGATATGATCTCAACATCCAAGTCACTATACGTGGAACAATACAATCGCCCTGTCCTTATCTCCAAGTATCTGAGGAGAAATAGCATTGTTCTTAAATGGTTTAAGAACAATTCCATAAGATCTAAGCAAAGAGAATTTGATAATTAAAAGTGTTTTAATTATCATGATGTATGAGAAATTATCCAATATGATTAAATGTGATTTAATTAGTTTGGATAAGAATAATGTGGATAGAGATATCCAATTATTCATGATATATTATAAATGTGATTTATAATGTATTAGAGAGAGTTAATTATAATTTATATGTGTTGATTAATTATGATGTGTATTGGATACACATTGTGTAATTAATTAACAATATGAATTACATGTTGTTTTGGGTTGTGAATATGATTCACAATTATTCCATGGCTAGATTGCAATTTCCTCAAAGATAATTATGAATTATTTTTGAGAAATAAAACCCAAATTATTTTGTTGCAAATAAATAAGGGAGATCACATGGAGATTTGCAATCTCATGGAGATTGAAATCTCCATGCCATCCATGGTGGACGGCACACCACTCCTAATTGGAGTGGGTGTGCGCCCACATGGAAGGCACATGGAGATGAGATCTCCATGTGTCTTCTCTCCTTATTTGTTGGGTTAATTTAGGAGCAAATTATATTTGATTTTATCAAATATATGTTGACCTAAATTTGTTGCTTTTGACAACAACAATCTCAGCCATTGGATGAACATAAATCAATCTCATCCATTGATTTTATGTGTCCCATGGATTGAGATCCATGGATCCCAAAACCCTATAAATAGAGAGGCATTCTTGGCTCTCTCTTTACACATGCTATTGTAGCAAAACTCTCTCTCTCTTTCTCATATACACGACAGCCCTCTCTCCCTCTTCTTCTTGGTGGCCGTCCACCTTGGTGGAGAGGAAAGTCGACGCCCGCGCCATCGTGCTGCCGCTTCGACTCTTTGCGGTTCTTTGTCTTCTTGGAGTGCTTCACTCACGAAGGAGACGCTTGATCTCGTGCGACGAGATCAGGAGCAACCGCGCTTGGATCATCTTGGATTGCGAGGACACCGCGACTCATCTCCGCGCTCGCAAGTCGTTACTCCGACGATCGGACTTGAGACAGGAGGTCTCTTTTCGTAGAGACTCGATCAACCACGCTTCAAGAGGTATTGCATTATACTTTATGTGGTTATAGATGAAACGATTTGAGAACGGTTCTCGGATCATGTGGTTTCATCGGTTTAAAAAATTTAAAATTCCGCTGCTCCGAACAACTAGTGCGACTAGTCGTTCTTCGTCGTATTCGATACGACGATCACGCTTCCGTGATGCGCTTGAGGATTTCTCCATATCCTTCAAGTGGTATCAGAGCCTTAGGTCGACGGTTTCGAATATGATTCGAAAAACCGAGGACGACTTGTGTTCGTTTAGGTCGCGAAAGTTTTCATCGCATTTGATTTCGCAGATCTGTTTAGTAAATAAATTCGGTACTGTTTAAATTGTTTAAACACGAATTTAATACTTGGATTTTGTTCCCCATTAAATAAGGAAACCATAGGAACTGAGTTTGCGTAAATCGGATTTCGTATGCTCTAATTATGGTTGTTTTAATGGACATGTATGCACTGTTGCGGGAACAATAGATTTTAACATGATTAAAGAGTTAATTACTGTTATCATCTGCCTCGAAATGCGTGCAAATCCACTTAGGTTCTGTTGTAAATCAAGTTAGCAATCTATGAAAATTGAGTTTGCTTAATTTGGATTTAAATTGATTGAGATATGCCAATTTTAGTGAATAGGGGTCATTACTGAAATTGCATTCCTAATCTAGAACCAAGTGATTGTCAATTGGTGAAATTAATTGTTAATTTCGTGAAATAATCTTGAATAATATTTGTGAAATATTGAGACATGATTATTTGCCTAATTGACATGGCCCCAACCAATTAATTGATTAAGATGTGATCTAAATCATAAAATTGGAAACAACAATCTTCAAACTTGATGCTTGAATAGGATTTGGGAATTTGTCTAGCAAATTTCCTTATAATCAAAAATGTTTTGATTATTACTATATGGTACAATTTCGGTTGAAAAACCGATGATCATCTCAAGTACAAATTAATCAATTTGGCATTATCCTTTCCCGAGGCGGATATGGTGCCTAGTCGGAGAGCATTGGGGTTGCGGGTTGCAACGTATGTGGTCCGTCCCACTCTCGTCGGTACTGGCCATGACAGCGGGTAGGGCCGGAATAATGTCCGAGGGATTAAGATGTATTTTTCTAATTATTAAAATTCGAATTAATACGTATTTTGAGATATTACCATATATGTATTCAAGTAAAATAATCAAGTTTGATTGATTGAATTGGATTGATAATTAATTTAATATGATTAAATTGATTATGTCCAATTGAAATACTCTAATATGATTAGAGTTATTAATTCCCTTGGAAGAATTAATTGTGTGAATGTGATTCACGATAATTAATTAAAATTTGAATATGAAGATGGAGGATCACATAAGTGACATCCATGGTCTCCCGTCAAGGCGAAGAGTTCCGTCGCCAGACATCGTATGAAGGAGACGCATGTACGAAGTGACAGCTCCTGCATACGATCCATTTGGATCGGGCTCGTCGCTTCTCGAAAGAGTAAGGACGTATGCGTAGTGACCCCAATATCGGGTCCTCATATTATTGGGGCGATATTGGATTGCGCATAGCGAGTTGTATTCCTGTTGACGGTTGGTTCAATTAATAACGGGTCAACATCGCCTTAGGGGTGGTGGGCCCGGGTATTAAAGACCAAATTGGGAAATGCAAGTTGGACTTGCAATGCGGAATGTGTTCCCGCTTCTCTTTATTGGAGTCATAGGTTCTCATATTATTGGGATATGACAAAGATAAGGAGGAGATCCCAGTTATTGCTTGAGATATATTGGTAAGTATATCTCTTACTTTGAAAGTGAATAAGGGAATAAACTTTCAAGTTTGACATAGCAAGAACAATTTGATTTAAAATGCCTTAATCAAATATTATAAATTTGAATATAATTTTTATATTCTAATATAGTGCATTCTTAATTTCAGAAAAATGAAGTCTTTGAACCCACTTAGTAGGCTTCTTGAGGTCAACCAATTGACCGGCCCAAATTACTCGGATTGGATCCGAAATTTGGAGCTTGTTCTCTCTGCTGAGCGCATAAGTTATGTGCTATCCGAGGACAAGATTGAGAACCCTAAGTCCAAGGAAGAAAAAGCATTTAATGACAAGTATGATGAAGATCATGTCTTGGCTAGGTGCTATATCCTAGGTTCTCTCTCCAACGTGCTGCAGAAGCAACATGTGGAGATGAATACCTGTCAGGAAATAATGCAGAATCTTAAAGATATGTTTGGTGACATTAACCGCACTCAGCGGTACAATGTTATGAAAGACCTCATTCGTTGTAGAATGCAGGAAGGGACTTCGGTCCGTGAACATGTACTCAAAATGTTTGGGTACTTGTCGGAGCTGGAGACTCTTGGGGCAACGATGGATGCAGACATGCAAGCTGACTTCATTCTGCAGTCATTGCCCAAGTCTTTTAATAACTTTGTAGTGTCATTCCACATGAACAAGTTGGAATTGACAAATGCTGCTCTCCTTGCTTCATTAAAATCCGCAGAGGACGTAATGAAGAAGGATGGTCCCAGTGGCAGTGCAATGGTTGCACAGGTCAAAGGGAAGCGCGGTCGGAAGCATGGTTCTCGGAAGGGCCCGGCCCAGAAGAGAAAGAAGAAGGGACAAAGTGTTGCCTCTTCTTCCAATGCATCCACTCTCATGGCGTCGAAGAAAACCGACGTCTGTCACCACTGCAAAAAGCCGGGGCACTGGAAGCGTAACTGCCCAGATTACCTGAAGTCCTCAGACAAAGGTAAAGCTCCAGCAGGTATAAAATCTACTTTCATCATTGAAACTAGCTTTCTCGTCGGACGAGAAGGAAGTTGGGTTGTAGATTCTGGTGCTTCTGTTCATGTATGCAATTTGTTGCATTTGTTTCAGGAAACTAGAAGTCTTGAGGAAGGGGAGATAGTCATCCAGATGGGATCTGATGCAAGTGTTGCAGCAGTCGCCGTCGGGACATGCAGACTATCATTATCTAGTGGAAGAGTCCTAGTACTTAAAGAGTGTCTTTATGTACCTGAAGTTAGAAGGAATCTGATATCTGTATCTAAGCTAGTTAGAAGTGGATATTCGTTCATGTTCTGTAATAAATTAGTCATAAATCATTATGATAAATATATTGCAGAAGGTGTTTTAACTTCTGGAGGACTCTATGAATTGTGCATTAATGAGAATGTCATGAATGTTACAACCACTAATAAAAACCCTAAGAGATCCAGGGAGAATAAAAATCATTCAAATATGATTTGGCATCAAAGGCTTGGTCATTTGTCTGTTGATAGGATCAACAGATTGATAAAGGATGGACCTTTAGATTTCCTACAGGTCCAATCTTTGCCTACCTGCGAACATTGCATTCGAGGTAAAATGACTAGGATGCCTTTCCGTAACAAGGTTACAAGATGCGAAGGTATTATTGACCTAATACATACCGATGTATGTGGTCCCTTCAGTACCGCGACTCGAAATGGATACCGATATTATTTGACGTTTATTGATGACCATTCGCGATACGGGTTTATCTTCCTATTACGTCACAAGTCTGAAACCTTTGAAAAGTTCAAAGAATTCAAGGCTTTGGTTGAGAACCAAACCGATAGGAAGATTAAACGAATTCGATCTGATCGAGGTGGCGAGTACCTATCAGATGAATTCAAGGAATACCTTAAGGAGAATGGAATTGTTTCAAATCTCACTCCTCCTGGAACTCCCCAACTTAATGGTGTTGCTGAAAGACGCAACAGGACCATCATGGACATGGTCCGTTCAATGATGAGCAAAGCACATTTACCTCTTAGTTTCTGGGGATATGCAGTAGAGACTGCAATATATATCCTGAATAAGATTCCTAGCAAATCTGTACCTAAGACTCCTCATGAGCTATGGTATGGAACCAAACCTAGTGTCAATCACTTAAGGGTTTGGGGTTGCTTGGTCCATGCGAAGAACGTGGACGCAAGTAAGCTGGAATCTCGCACTCGTGAGTGTTACTTCATTGGGTATGTTAAAGATGGTATTGGATACCAGCTTTATGACCCTGAGACCCAAAAGGTTTTTGTCTCTAGAGATGTAAAGTTTCTGGAGGATGATTTCCTTAAAGGTCAAGATAAAAATGAAGTAGAGGAGCTCATTGAATCCCAAGAGGATTCTGAGCTCCCCAGACCAGAAACTGAAGAAGTAAATAAAGATGAAACACCCATACCTCTTCGAAGGAGTTCGAGGGTGGTTGCACCACCTGAAAGGTATGGATTCCATGTGTCAGGTGAAACTGACATTGATCCTACTTCATTTGATGAAGCACTCGCGGATCAAGACATGGATAGATGGATGCTAGCAATGAAGTCAGAAATTGACTCCATGCATAAAAATGGTGTATGGACCCTAGAGGATCCACCTAAAGGGGTAAAACCCATTGGGTGTAAATGGATCTTCAAGAGAAAAAGGGGACCTGATGGGAAAGTAGAGACTTTCAAGGCACGGCTCGTAGCCAAGGGCTACACACAGAGAGAAGGCATCGACTACGATGAGACATTCTCTCCTGTGGCTATGCTTAAATCCATCCGGGCATTGCTAGCTATAGCTGCATATCTTGACTACGACATCTGGCAGATGGACGTCAAGACGGCTTTCCTCAATGGATACCTCGAGGAGGATATCTACATGGAGCAGCCCCAAGGCTTCATGACTGAGGATGGTAAAGTATGCAAGCTGAAGAAATCCATCTATGGGCTCAAGCAAGCTTCTCGTAGTTGGAACATCAGATTTGACGAAACCATAAAGAGTTATGATTTTGTGCAGAATCCTGATGAACCTTGTGTATACAAGAAGCTTAGTGGGAGCGCCGTTGTGTTCATCGTGCTTTATGTAGATGACATCCTTATCATTGGGAATGATACAGGGATGATGACCAGTGTAAAGATTTGGTTGTCCCATACCTTTGAGATGAAAGATCTTGGAGAAGCCTCTTACATCTTAGGCCTGAAGCTGTTCAGAAACCGAGAAAAGAGGATTTTGGGATTGTCACAACATGGATACATTAAGAAGATTCTTGAACGATTCCGTATGGATAGTTCTAAGAAAGGATTCCTACCCTTAAGACATGGTATCCACCTGTCTAAAGGAATGGCTCCTCAAACTGTTGAGGAAAAGAAGGCCATGGCTGGATGTCCTTATGCATCAGCCGTAGGAAGCTTAATGTATGCCATGATGTGCACTAGGCCAGATATCTGCCATGCAGTGGGAGTGGTAAGTCGTTACCAATCCTGCTATGGAGAACAACACTGGAATGCAGTAAAGAACATATTCAAATATCTAAGACGGACGCAAGATTACATCTTGGTCTATGGAGATGGTGATCTCCAAGTCTTGGGATATACAGATTCTGACTTCCAATCGGATGTAGATGATCGAAAGTCGACATCGGGGTTCGTGTTCTTGTTGAATGGTGGTGCTGTGAGCTGGAGAAGCAAGAAGCAGGACACTACTGCAGATTCAACAACGGAAGCCGAATACATTGCCGCATCGGATGCTGCAAAGGAGGCGGTGTGGTTGCGCAAGTTCGTGGTGGAGCTTGGCGTAGTTTCCTCTGATACTCCCATCCCGTTACTCTGCGATAACACGGGAGCCATTGCCCAGGCAAAGGAACCCAGATGGCATCAAAAGAGCAAGCACGTGGAAAGGAAATACCACATCATTCGGGAGATACAAAAGCGTGGTGACATCATCATCACCAAGGTGGCCTCTGCCGACAACGTTGCTGATCCTCTTACCAAACCTCTGACACAGAAGGTTTTTGACCAGCATGTAATGAGTATGGGTTTAAAGATTGTACCTGAATGGTTCTGAGGGCTAGTGGGAGATTGTTAGCAATGTGAGCCCCGGGCGAACCATTTCTACAATAAATGTTATTGTAATGAATAAATTATCAATAAAAGTTATTGTTTATTTTTCACTCCCCTTCTGAGATTAATGAATGAATGCACTATAGGGTCCCTCTGTACAATAAGGGTTATGTACCATGGCCAACTTGATGATCATACAGCTGTTGATTCATTGGATGGATCATAGAGGCTGATGCTTGGATGAATATCTAAGGAGTTAGATAGAGGACTCATCAAGCATCATCAAATGATCATTAAGTGATGATCTCCAGTCTGAGTGGGAGATGGCAATCCTATCTCATATGACTGATATCTGACTGACCTCTAGATGCAGGTCCTCTGCATGGGAATAATGATTCAGAGGTGTCAGGTTAGTTAAGTCAATGGGTTGACTTGACGAGATCGAGATAACCAAAGACCTACGTTGAATACTGTCACAACATAGGCATGCATCCTCTGACTAGAGACAGATGTATTGCTATATGTCTGAGTATGTACATTTGGCAGACCAATAGGTTGATGACCTAATCAAGGTCTATATACCGGCGAGCTGGTGTGCATGTAAGGACATATGAGTAATACGATCTCTCAAAGGGATCATACAGGTTCACTTGTGAACCGGGAGACATGAGCTCACTCATGAGGTATTGGGACTGAAAAAATTCCATGCATGGTCGTCATGCTTTGGAAGCATGACATGAATTTGAAGGTAAGATATATGCTTTGTGAAAGCATATGATCTATACCAAATTCCGATGACCAAGATTGAGAAACTTAATGATCTAACCCTGAAGATGACAGTATAAAAGTGATCTTTATCTTCAGGATGATCATGAGTCTTCCAGTATGTAGGATGTACAGGTATTAGGAATACCTGAAGGGTGATTTGATCATAAACGATTGTATAACCATGACGCTTCCATTCCGAGGGAGTGATGAAACAGGATTGGATTTTAGTGACTCCTCTCATTAGAGAAGTGACCTAATCTTAGTCCATGAACTGGACATTGATCTGAATGAGATTCAGATGCAATGAGAAGATTAAGTCTACGGTCTTGATTTGATCAAGCATCAATGGGAGGTCCATAGGATCTGGAGTTGAGATATGATCTCAACATCCAAGTCACTATACGTGGAACAATACAATCGCCCTGTCCTTATCTCCAAGTATCTGAGGAGAAATAGCATTGTTCTTAAATGGTTTAAGAACAATTCCATAAGATCTAAGCAAAGAGAATTTGATAATTAAAAGTGTTTTAATTATCATGATGTATGAGAAATTATCCAATATGATTAAATGTGATTTAATTAGTTTGGATAAGAATAATGTGGATAGAGATATCCAATTATTCATGATATATTATAAATGTGATTTATAATGTATTAGAGAGAGTTAATTATAATTTATATGTGTTGATTAATTATGATGTGTATTGGATACACATTGTGTAATTAATTAACAATATGAATTACATGTTGTTTTGGGTTGTGAATATGATTCACAATTATTCCATGGCTAGATTGCAATTTCCTCAAAGATAATTATGAATTATGTTTGAGAAATAAAACCCAAATTATTTTGTTGCAAATAAATAAGGGAGATCACATGGAGATTTGCAATCTCATGGAGATTGAAATCTCCATGCCATCCATGGTGGACGGCACACCACTCCTAATTGGAGTGGGTGTGCGCCCACATGGAAGGCACATGGAGATGAGATCTCCATGTGTCTTCTCTCCTTATTTGTTGGGTTAATTTAGGAGCAAATTATATTTGATTTTATCAAATATATGTTGACCTAAATTTGTTGCTTTTGACAACAACAATCTCAGCCATTGGATGAACATAAATCAATCTCATCCATTGATTTTATGTGTCCCATGGATTGAGATCCATGGATCCCAAAACCCTATAAATAGAGAGGCATTCTTGGCTCTCTCTTTACACATGCTATTGTAGCAAAACTCTCTCTCTCTTTCTCATATACACGACAGCCCTCTCTCCCTCTTCTTCTTGGTGGCCGTCCACCTTGGTGGAGAGGAAAGTCGACGCCCGCGCCATCGTGCTGCCGCTTCGACTCTTTGCGGTTCTTTGTCTTCTTGGAGTGCTTCACTCACGAAGGAGACGCTTGATCTCGTGCGACGAGATCAGGAGCAATCGCACTTGGATCATCTTGGATTGCAAGGACACCGCGACTCATCTCCGCGCTCGCAAGCCGTTACTCCGACGATCGGACTTGAGACAGGAGGTCTCTTTTCGTAGAGACTCGATCAACCACGCTTCAAGAGGTATTGCATTATACTTGATGTGGTTATAGATGAAACGATTTGAGAACGGTTCTCGGATCATGTGGTTTCATCGGTTTAAAAAATTTAAAATTCCGCTGCTCCGAACAACTAGTGCGACTAGTCGTTCTTCGTCGTATTCGATACGACGATCACGCTTCCGTGATGCGCTTGAGGATTTCTCCATATCCTTCAACTTGGACCACATCTGTACTCTCTTACAGAGGTAGATGTCTTTTAGGAAGCTGTTAGGACTGTTGGTGAGGAGAATAGAGGCCGATGAAGGAGTCAACGACTGAAGCAAGGAGGGCACGTTCATCCGTGTTCTTCCTCCATACCTCAAAATTGTCCGATCAAAAAGGAGTGCATGGTTTTATCACAACCCTTGGATTAAATTGAAACGAAGCTCTCCTCCACCAACAAATCAGTCATGTTTCTGCATAAGAGCTGCCCTATCAGCAGACATGAGTAATTTATAGCGATGCCCCTCCACATTTTTGTAATTACTAAATGGTTCTGTAAATATTTTAATATGCTAAAAAAGTATTGGACAAATTACATGTATGCCCTTCAACTATTTTAAAATTGTGCTTTAATCCCCTACCACGTAACCTCATGTGGCTGCCAAGTGCATGGGTATTTTACGTGTAAATCCTTTCTGGTTCTTATAATTAGAGTTTAGTTTTTACTTTTGTTTTTAATTCAGAACTTTTGAGTAATTTTGCATTATCTCTCTGACTTTTAATTACAAATATGCCTATGTTAGTTAATTAATTGTTGTGTTGTTTTCGATTTTCTAAAAATATCATCCATGCTCCAAAAATCATGAAAAACATAAAAAGTGCATGATTACTTGATCTTTCATGCCCTAGTTTTTATTTCCATTTTTCGCATTTTTTCTTTTTATGAAAAAAAACCACATAGATATTCCTATTTGCTTTAAAAAATCCAAAAAATATATAATTGCATTCAAAATTTACAAAGACTGGTACAAGCTTATTATTATATTTTATGCCTCCAGACCAAAAATATCTAAAAATGAAAAATAAAATGATATAAAATAAAAAAGTTCTAATGTCCTTATAAAAAATATAAAAACTCTTCAAAAATACAAAAATAATTCTTTCTATTCTATATGTCTATTTATACATATTTGAATATATTAAATTTGATTTGGAGAAATTTATACCCCTTTACTATTTTTAATTCTAAGATCAGTAATGCCTTATTACAAACTTTCTGTATTTCGGACTTTAAAAATACCTAAAATTTTGAAAAAATTTCCTAAAAATCACAAAATGTAAGTAGAATATTAAAATACAAAAATATTTTCTTTTATGATTTTTGACAATTTTTTACTTATATTTATAATTATATTACCCTAAAGTAAATTATACATATATATATAGTTTTATTATAATAATATTATTAATTATTATAAATATTTTTTATTTATTTTAAAAACAAAAAATAATGAATATAAAAAATTATAAAATTATAAAATTATAAAATTATAAAATATATAAAAAACTAAAAACCCATAAAAAACCTAAGTATATAGTGTGCATGTCTATATACATCTAGACACATATTATTTATTCGTAAATAATATTTTGTGCTACCATGTAGAGTTTACCTACTGCTGACTTATCTGCTACATATTCATCGTAGGATATAATAAATTTTGATTCAAACTACTTATTTATTGTCTGATATTGTTGTGGGGGTTAAATGTTGTTTTAATCGACTGGTCCTTGTGAGAGGTAAATTCAGTGACTTCACTACCGCCTTGTGTGGAGCGTACAACTCTCTCCTATAATTTTACTGGTCTAAATATTAGGTCATTCGCTAGATCAATGGCATATATTCTCCCCACCTCCTGATGTACACAAGAGGGAGTTGGCTTATTATAAGCCCTACTAGGGGATGTGGCGCAGTTGGTCTCTACCATATGCTCTAAAAATGTCCAAACTATGTCAGCACCTCTTTTCAAATAGATTCCTTCACAAGCATCATTTTGTAATCCTTAAACCTCAGGAGTCAAACCGTTGTATAGATTATGGACCAAGATAGGTCAGACGATATCGTGACCTGGGCCCTTCTGAATTAAGTCCTTGAATCTCTCCCATGCCTCGTGGAAAGCCTCATGGAATATCTACGTGAAGCTTAATATATGGGACCATATCTGGTTGGTCCTACTCAACCGTTGACGAACATGTCCTTCAATGCATCCTACATCGTGACTACCATCCCTAAGTTATTTAACCAATAGGCAGCTTTGTCTGCTATAGCAAAGGGAAAGGCTCTAAGACATATGTAGTCTTGTGATACACGAGATCATCCTAGATTGTCACATACCATTTCAGACTCCTGTAGGAACATGTATGGTTCCTCTATTGCATTGTTATAAAATATTAGCAGGAGTGTTAAAAAGTGATGCTTTAATTCTCTAGCATTTGGTGGTACAACCGACTGAAGCCAGTTCTCTTTCTATGTGGAACTAGGATTATCATTGATCCCCCCTCATTCCTAAACTAACCAAGTCCATGTCTAAGTAATTTACTTCTCAACTCAATTTGTGCAATTATGGCTCTGGCTCGGATGTCCTTCAATGGATCATTATCTCCCTCATCATATGGGCTCTTCTTAGGAGGAATATTCTTATATAGGTTCTCTTAACCATCACAATACAAAGGATTGGAATTAATATAGTTGTAAGAAAGCAAACAAGAAGCATTGAGGTGAGAGTCTTCCTCGATGTGCTTAGAGAAGAGAGGGTTGATCTAGGTCTGACCGCCCTCAAGAATGATGAGCAACTAATTGACCTTAAATACATGTTAAGAGTCACCGAGGGGTTCATAGGAAGAGTGTCTCTGAACCTGTGAGGACAGCTGATTTGGAGTGGTTGATGAGAGGTACGTGAAGTCCAAGCAAAAATCACCCCAATCCACCATTATTTATGTCAAGAGATTCGAATCAAGAGAATGATGTGAAAAAAATGACTGATAGGAAAGGCACTAAGAGCGTAAACTTTGAACATACACCCCTAAATACAAACACAAAGCAAACCCCAACATCACCACGTGCAGATGGTGAAGGATGTAAAGGTTCGATCGAATTATCTTATCAATTTTAGTTGGTGATAAAATAGTCTTATGATTCCATTACACACAGGTTGTCGCCTTATGCCTAGCGGTGCTCCTAAGTGCTCCCAATCAATGAGGTGATCTTCCCAAGCTGTTGGGTTCAATATCACACCCCAAAGGATACACACATGTTTACAAAACCAAAATGTAGTCTAAGGTTGAAGGCAAGTCCTTGCTGCTCCAAAATCTGTGAGACTCAAAAATGGAGACATACAGGGGAAACTCTAGGGATTTGGGATCTAACCTTAGTAGTTGCATCCTTGCCAACTCTGTTTGGAGGTAAGTACATGCATACAAGGATGAGGTTGCTCTCCCAAAATTAATTCCAATTTTACTTCAAATTTTTGGTCGAAGTTATATTAGTAGTCTCGATTTTAAGTTTGATGTTAAATGAATTAGATCCACCACACAAGGCACACCTAACAAATAATCATGATTTCCTTTTATCTCAAGTTGTAAAACCAAGGGAAATAGAAAAGTTGATGCAACTATAGAATCAGTGATGCATGTCTAGTTCAGAAGACTAGCTATGATCCTCACACTCTACATACGAGATGCAATCCAAATTTGAAAGTTTTATATTGTATGAAATGCAAACAATGAAACCACACCTAGCAGAAAGTTCTATTAGCAACGAAGAAATTATTTCAGTTTGATTAAATGGAATGATATAAAGTGGGTATTATTAAGTGACCGTGTGGTCCTAATTTAAACAAGCACAAGCAATGAATATTTGACCTAAATAAAAGCTCTAAGAGCCGTGTGTGCATGTATAATCTACAAGACACTCAAGTCGAGCCCCACCCTCACCGGACAGTGAAACAGGTTTCGACACGCTACAAAAAAAAGTGTCCACTTACACATAGAAGATGTCAAACGGAATCTGTTATAAAAGTGCAATTACCTAATTACTAAAATTAATTGCAAAAAAATAAAATAAATGCAGAAAAATTATCCTAGACTCTACACTCTCTTATGACTCAGCTCGATCTTAATTTTTATGCATTCTTTTTGTCTTCTTATTTCCCAAAAAAAATTGGCCTCCAATGCTCCTAAGATGCCCGGACACCTAAGTAGCTACTCCGTCATGTCGGGTCCCTAGCACAAAAATAGACGGTGGTCAGAGAGATGGACAAAATAAAATAAAACAAAATTAAAGTAAAGGAAACAAAAATGCAAGAAGACAAAGAGAGTGATAATTAGAAGAAAACTAAGGGTCATATTACTTGATGTGTAAAATATAATGTCTAAATTTTCTAAAAATCAACTTAAGTCATGCCTTGCTGGGAACAGTGTCATTTGACAAAATGCTAAACACTTTGATTGATGTTCCATTTATGTTGTAGTCTTTGTGCACTTATCATTAATAAAAAAGACCACATAATTAATTAATCAATTAAAGCAAGTGATCAAATTTTTATTTTACTTGGGCAAGCTCAAGGTCAAATTTAGGGAGGCAATTGTCTCCTTAAGTTAATTAATGGTCCATCTAGAACCTAGATTTTTAGAGAGGTTTTCAAAAAAAAATATGCAGTTAAAAATTACATGTATATTCGATCAAATTTAGGAGCTAAAATGCATTTTTTTCTAATGAAGTTCATAAATCCAAAAACTTGTCTATAATACGAAAAATGATTAACTTAATGGAATATAATTTCTTTGTAATTGTTGCATTCAAAATGATTTTTTTATGAATTAATGATGCATGTAGGTAGATTTTTTGCAAACCAATTTTAATAATGAGCAAATCAAATTGTTTCTTTAAAATAAAACTATTCTAAATAAATATATGTGAGAGGAATCGAGGAAAATTTATAAATACTAAAAATAGTTGATATACAACCTATTAAAATCAATTCTTCAAATCATCAATTAATTTATTACAACCTCAATATGCAAAAAAATGCAATGATTTTTAGGCACATCATAAAACTCACTAAAATCTATCTATTGAGAAATTTTGGGAGTTTTTAGAGCAACAATTAATTTAATTTCAATTAAATATCACACAGTAGGCAAATTATGCAATTTCCAATGAAAATAATTATATTAAATCAACCATATTCCACAAAAAATTAACCAAACATCCATATGATAGAGAATAAGTTGTTATACAAAATACTTTTTTAAAATGCTAAAATGATGCAAAATGAGTGCTCAAACATAGGATCAAATACAAGATTCTAAATGCAAAACAAAAATAAAATAAACAACTAAAAATTTTGATAAGGATTGAATGGAAATTACCAGAACCCGATGGGGTTTTATTGCAAAATGCGTAAGAGGTTGTGTGTAGCACGGGTGAGCTCCAAGAGGTGGGGCATGCTTGGTATTTGTTGGAAGATGGTCGGGTGCGAAGTAAATTTCTCTAATGGTAAGTGCCTTGCACATGCCCTTGCTGAGGAGGACATGTGCATGATTGTGGAACTGCATAGGGCACAAGCGTAATATTCCCCCCACCACACATGCTCCTCACAGTAGTGGCAAAGTTGGCTGAGGGCATCTACAAAGTGAGGCATGATTGTTAGAATGCAGTCAAGCTACAAGAACGGAGTTGCCATGGCTGAGACATTGCTAAGGAGGCGGAGGGAACAATGACGCTCTCGGGTAGGCGGAGGAGCGGTGACCTGAATTAGAGGTGGTGGAGGAGGTGAGACGATGGCGTGGCCTCGACAGTCAAAGTCCAATGCAAGAATGAGCCGCTGCGAGGCGGTGATGGGTTGTGCTCCTACGTGATGGATGACTACGATGCCCGAGGAGCGACGAACTAGAGGGTGATAATCGAAGTATAAGTGTGGCAGAGTGGATAATGGAGTCAGTGGCGAAGGATTCGAGGTGGACTAGGGTGGGGAGCACGATGGATATGAACTGGAGAACATGGGTTGAAGGAGAAGAAAAGAGGACGATGATGCAAGAGGAGGAAGAAGAAAGTAGATGAGAAAGAAAAGAGAAGAGGGAGGGGCAGAAGGAGTTTTACCTAGAAGGGGGTCTTCAGTGGGAGAGGAGGAGTCTTCCTTCATCGTCGCCTCAAGCATGTGGCAGAGCACGTGAGGCTCAAAAACTATCAAGAGGAGGTGCAACAAGGTTCTTAGCCCTCCTTAGATCTTGCTGCACAAGGTTTTCTGGACATCATCTCCGCCCAATCAAGCCATTGTTGTCACCTTGGGTCAAAGGGGTTTGGGTCACTTCAGATCATGCAAAGGCGGATTGTCGGGATGGTTACCATGTTCGGCCCTTTATAGGCGATTGCATGTCATGCTAGCTAGAGGGTATCGGTTCTCACAAGGGTGATTGTTGGGAGCGAGAGAGGCGGGTGAGGTTGGGAGAGAGAGAGAGAGAGGGGGGAAGTCAAGCGTAATCCGTAGGAAGGTGCGTCGTACTTTGCAGCAAGAGGCGGGGCGACAGTTGTAACCACACAGGAGGTGGAGGTAGTGGACGGTGTGGAGAGGGAAGGAGAGTGGGACCATGTGGCAAGCCCTAGGGCTACCACGTGGCGAAAAGTTAAAAATAAATTAAAAATTAAAAGATAAAAATATAAGTAAATTTAAAATAATAAATTAATAATATAAATAAATATGGATAATAATAATTAAAAAATTAAAACAAATCAAATAAATAAAATAAAATAAAAATAAACCAAACAATAAATAAAATAATAAAATAATAAAAATAAAATAATAGAATAATATTGATTAAATAAAATAAAACTAAAAGAAAACAATAAAGAAAATGGGGGTGAGACGTGGCGACTCTAGTGTCTACCATGTATCGCTCCCAAAAAATCGAAAAATTAAATACAAGGAAAAATAAAAAATAAATAGCAAATGAAGTAAAATCAAAACGTAGTTAAGATGAAAGTTGTTTGCTCATTGATATATACAACTTTTACGATGAACCAAAATAAAAAAAACATCTGTAAAAAAAGTATTTTTGGTAGTATCATATAGATATAATATACTACTTTTTTATCTTTTACAATTTTCTTTGTCTTTTTAAATAATGTAAATATCAAAATAAAATTACAAGAAATAAAAAATAACTATTTATAACTTAATCTATTTTTTAAAATTTATTAATTAATAAAATAAATGAATTTCATAAAAAGAATATTTGTGTAAACTATATATACATACCCGAGTTGATTTATTTTCTTTGACTTTTGCTTCAATTTTTACTTGGATTTTAACACATTATCTTAAAACAATAATTAGAGAAAGTAAATGCAAACAAATAAGTCAAAAACAATCATTTTTATATATAAAATAATAAGTTCAAAATAGATCAATATGTACAATATACAATAGGGGTTCAAAACCCAGGCTTCACATGTGAACTCCAACTCTTTTGAATTTGGTCTTGTTATAATGTAATGGAATACACATTAATTCAAAAGTGATTAGGGTCCATAGGAGACTGAATGAGAGATATATTTATATTCTAAGAGTTTTAGTCTAAAACTAGATTTTAGGTTTTATTGGAAAATTTTACAAGTTAGTATTTTTTTGTATTTTTTACTAAATGTTAATAATATATTTACTATAAAGTTGAATTTATTCAATTCTGCATTAGTGAAAAGTAATTAAAAATAAGGGAGAAAATGGTAATATACATGTGATTTTTACGAGGGAATA
Source organism: Ottelia alismoides (assembly GCA_037367405.1). NCBI lineage: Eukaryota > Viridiplantae > Streptophyta > Magnoliopsida > Alismatales > Hydrocharitaceae > Ottelia > Ottelia alismoides. Next base: position 133,600 of record JAZKJV010002021.1, read on the forward strand.
TGGCTTCTTTTTTAATATAAATATGCATGCTAAATGCAGATATTATCTCTAAGTGCATGAATGGCAATAATGTAGAATAAATGGAGAATGCAGCTAACTACTCTAGAAAAAAGTTTTATTTTCAACTTTTATAGTGATGAATCACAGATTCATTCAGTGCGCCTTGCTATTAAGTCATGGCTCGATGAGTCAGGCTTGGGCTCGGCTCGATAAGGGCTCGTAAGCTGGGCTCATTAGGCTATTGAGCCGAGCCCGAGCAAGATTTTTGCGCTCAATAGCTTAACGAGCCAAGCCTAAGTCGAGCCTTGTCAACTTGATAACTCAATAAGGGGCGATAAGGAATACATTTATATATATTCTATTTGTGAAATTGTAATGGTGTTTATTTTACTTGCATTAGTTTTTCAATTGTGGACTATGTGTCTATATGGTATATGTAACGACAATATTTTGTAGATTATGCAGTTGACTTGGATTTTCTACACTTATCTATGTTAATCTAGGATATAATTAGATAATTAATATTTTTTCCTTTTTTATTAGAAAATAGAATGTTACAATTTATATTATAATTTAACTTTTATATACAACTCGGATAGTGGTCTGCTGGTAAGGAATGCCGTCTTCAAAGAGAGGGTTGCAAGTTCGAGTCCATGTAACAACACTTTTCCACCAAAAAAATGCATATTTCCTTAATGAGCTTGAGTAGGCTCGAACCCAGACCAGGCTCGATAAGGGGCTCAGGCTCGATAACGGGCTCGGCTCAAGTCTTATCGAGCTCGAGGTGGCTTGATCAGAGGCTCGCGCTCACCGAGCCTTAGCCAGCTCTATTGATCTCAAATGAGCTAGAGCTCGAGCACGAGCCCAGCTGGGCTTATTGAGCCCGAGACCGAACCAGGGCCAGGCTCGGCTCGTTGGGCTTAATAGGCTTCCCGATGAATCATCATTTATGAGTCCAAATTTTCATCAGATATAAAAAATAACATGTGAAAAAGTCCGCCTTTAGTAAGGCTTGAATACTTACAGAACTCCATAGTCGGGACCTTCGAACTAAGGAACGACAACATAAATGTAATATCTAAGGTCACATTACATCGTACATTTGTAAGTGCAACATATGAGACTGTAAAATGATCTTAAAATAATTATTCATTTACATTGATCGGGCATTTACGTATATTTGGTTGGTACGCATTGGGATATTAACCTATGTGACCCTAAATTAGTTTCTAATTATATCATTTAAATAATAATTAATGAAAGTGTACCTTCAAAAAATATGTTTCCACCTACTCACATCAAAATCATTGACCATTGGATCATGATATCTCTTCTGGAGTTGAGCCCAATAGTACTGCGAAAATTTAACATAATTGGAAGTGATTAAATCGTCTAATGTTTTGCACACACCTCTCGATGTGTAGGGCTGCACGTTACCCAATGTGGAGGGACACACTTTGTATGATTGATTTTTCATGATTTAATAATAAATTAATATTTGACCTTACTATTTACCTAACTACAAGTTAGTGTCACTTGGACACACTTACTAAAATTTAATGAGATTAAAAGTTATCACAACATAATTATTTATCTTGAAATTATCCTGTATGCACACCCATACACCTACATAGTTGTAGTAACACACCTCCAACTCCCCATCCATAAGAAATTCATGCACACACCTTCACATAGACCGCTTCATATTGATATAAAAAAACTTCACCCGCATATAATTTTAGTTGTCATCGACATATTAGAAAACTCCCAAATTAAACTATTTTATGCACTATCATGAAATACATGAATATTCGAAATATATATTAATTGTTGTCCTCCTTTTGTTTTTTGGAAGCATGTGATAATGATACATCGTGTAGAATTCTTTTATCAAATCATTGAATCTGAAGATGCTCCACCGTTAACCATCGAAGTCTAGAATCTCAAATGAAATCCGGTAACTCAATAAACCACCGCAACTTTAACACTCTTTGGATCACAATGGCCCTAGTTCTCAGGAAGTCATCTGCGGAAGCGATAAATAAGGATAAGTCCTCCAAAATAAAAGTTTGTGCTTTTAAAGTTTGGTAGGTTATATCAATCATTCCAAATCCTTGCTAGTAATTATCAATCGAAAGGATATTACATCCCCCACAAAGTAGAAGTTCATATTTTAATAGCCCAACCCCTTCCATTAGAGGATCCAAATGCGCTATGCCAACACAATTAAAAATATGTGAGTCTGAACAGGAAGGGTTTAAGCTCAGAAACATGCATAACTAATGCGAAATCCGATGCATGGTCCAGTTTTGGATACAAAAACATATTCCTTTCGGAGATTATCAAAAAAATGAGTCCAATGAAGTTCTTAATACAACACGCAATCAAGGATCTTTCTTGTACTACGACCCATTTCTAATTACATGCACTCTCATAAATAATAACTCCAACAAGAATGGATATAACCATCAAAACTTATTATCATCCTTACAATATAAAGGGACATAAGTTGTTTTATGAACTTCAACAACAAAGATGTTCTAGGAGACTTATGTTGCATACCTCATGAAAGTACATTAATTTATCTTAGTCTCCTCTGCTTAAGGCGCTTGCATGAATTCCTCATAGAGGTAACAATATTGATATACTCAAACGTATCAAAAGAACCTTCAACATAGCTCTATGTTATAGGCATGAAAGATAAAATTATCCTCCCAAAAGTGCTCTTCACAATGGCATGTTCTCTAACACATACTCGCAAAAATCATGTCTTCAACATCATCATTTGATGGAGTCGTACGACCCATTATCCTTTTGAAGGGAAAGATCAGCTCTCAAAATTCATTCTTGCCTCTCCTTCCAAAGATGGGTAACAGAGTTTGGTACGGAAGCGACGGAGCACTATAAGGGACCATTGCATACACCAACACACACATACAAACATACACACACACCCACTCACTCACTCACTCATACACCCACTCATATACATACATTGAAATACATACACCAACACACACCACTACACAAACACACATTTATACACATGCCAACACACATATTATTAGACACGAATATACATAGTAGATTATGATTGGTTTGGTATAATGAAGAGGAATGGGTTATATGCCAAATTTTCATCATATATAAACAATGACATATGACAACGATCGCCTTGTAGTAAGGTTTGAATCCTTGTAGAACCCCATAGTCCGGGTCCTCTGAACTAAGGAACGACAACATAAATGTAATATTTTATGGTCACTTTACATTATACATTTGTATGTTCTACAAATGAGACTCTAAAATGGTCTTAAGATATTTATTCATTTACATTGATCAGATATTTTATTTATATTTGGTTGGTTGACGTGGAGATATATGGTCCTATGTGTCCCTAAATTATTTCCTAAATAAGCATTTAAATGATAATTAATGAAATTGTACTTACATAAAAATATTTTCCTACCTACACACATTAAAATCCACAATCGTTGGATCGAGATATCTCATCCTGATGTGAGTCTAATAGTACTGTGAAAGAAAAAAAATGTAAACAATTAGAGGTGATGAAATCCTCTAATGTTTTGCACACACCTCCCGGTATGAAGGGCCACACACCAACCAATGTGGAGAGGTGCACTATGTGTACTTGAGTTTATATGATTTAATAATAAATTAATATTTTGACCTTTTAATCTACTAAATATAAGTGAATGTGACACACTTGGCCACATTAACTAAAATTTGATGTGATAAAAAAGTACAACAACATAATTATTTATCTTAAAATTATCATGTATACACACCCATACACCTAGTAATTGTAGGAACACACCTCCATCTCCCCACTCATAAGCAAATCCATGCACACATCTTCGCATATAAAGCTTCACAATTATATCATACAACTTCACCCACATATAATTTTAGTTGTCGTCGTCATACTAAATACTCATAAATGAACTTATATTATGCATTATCATCAAATACATGAATATTCTAAATATACACTAATTGGGGTTCTCCTTTTGTTTTTTGGCAGCATGTGATAATTATGCAGCGTATAGAAATCTTTTTTCAATTCGTTGAACCTAAATATGCTCCATCGTTAACCACCAAAGTCTAGGGGGCCAAGTGATGTTTTGTAACTCAATCAACCACCATAACTTGAACACTCTTGGGACCACAACGAATCCTATTCCCATGAAGTCCACATCCGCATAAGTGATGGATGAGGATAATTCCATCAAACTAAAAGTTTGTGCTTCCAAAGTTAGGTGGGTCATATCAATCACTACAAATCATTGCAAGTAATTATCAATCCTAGGGATATTGCATTCCCCCATGAAATAGAAGTTCATAATTTCATAGCCCCTCAGAAACCCTTTCATTGGAGGATCCAAATGAGCTATGCCAACCGAATAGAAATCTGGGAGTCTAAACAGAAAGGGCTTCAGTTCAACAACTTGCATATCTAATGCGAAATCCAATGCATGATCTGTTTTGGATATAAAAGCATATGTCATTCAGAGATAATCAAAAAACGAGACCAAAGGAGTTTATAGTACTACATGAAATCAAGGATCTTTCTTGTACTACAATCCACATCTAACCAGCTACGCTCTCATCGATAATAACTCTAGAAAGTCTGGATGTAAACATAAAAGCTTATTATCATCCTTCCAATATAAAGGGATATAAGTTGTTCCATGAACTTCGACAACAAAGATGTTCTAGGAGACCGATGTTGTATGGCTCGTAAAAGTACATTAATTTTTCTTATTCTCCTCTACAAAAGGCAATTGTATGAAATCCTCATATAGGCAAGAATATTGATATAATCAAACATATCAAAATAGCCTTCAACATAGCTCTACGCTACCTGCATGAAAGAGAAAATGATCCTCCTATAATGCACTTCACGACAACGTGTTCTCTCACGCATATTCACTGAAATCCTGTCTACAAAATCATTTGATGGAGTCATATAACCCATCTTTCTTTCGAACTCTGAGGGAAAGTCCATCTCTCAAAATTCATTTATGTCTCTCCTCCAAAAAAGATTGATAACAGAGATTCGTAAAGAAGTAGAGGAGCACGGTAAGGTACCAATGCACATGCCAACACATGCATCCACACACACACACACTCACACACACACACACACATACCTACACTCACATACTAACACCATCACACACACCACCACACAAACATGCATTCATACACACACACCAACATACACATCATTACACATGAACATACATGTATTGAATATTTACTATTTATCTAAGTCATTTCATCAAACACATACATTACGTAATAAACAAACATACATACATGGAATAAAAAACCTATCATTAACTAATTGTATAGTTTAAAGAACGAACATCATGTATTTGAAGGATACGAGGAATCCTCAAGCGCATCACGGAAGCGTGTTGATCGCATCTCATGTGATCGGGGCGACTAGTCACAAGGTGCAGTGGAATTTAAAATTTTAATTCAAGCGATGAAACCACATGATCACAAGAACATTTCTTGGATCATTTCATTAAACCACAAAGTATTAGAAATACCTCTTGAATCATAGTTGCGATCACGAGATCTATAAAGTAAGAGATCCTCGTGACTCAAGTCCAATCCACGAAGATGGCACTTGCGGGCACGATGATGAGACGCGTTCCTCCCGCAATCCTCGATGAAGATCCAAGGCTTGCATCCCCTGATTCCGTCCAACAAAATCCGTCGATGGAGATCCACGAGCAATCGAATCGACAACACAACAGCATGGAGATGATTGTTTGTTCTCTCTAAACATAAGGTGGACGGCCACCTTAGAGAGAGAGAGGATGAGAATGAGAGACGGAGAGAAGAGTATGAGTGTACAACTCTTAATAATGTCCCATAGAAGGGCTAGGGCTGCTCTCTATTTATATTAGTTTGGATGTCCATTGATCACAATCCATGGCATATACAAAATCAATGGTTAGATTGATAAATCAATGGCCATGATTATTGTTGTTTAAAAAACAGCAACATATTAATTTATTTTAAATTAAATATATGTTGCATTATCATCAACATAATTTAATTCAATAAATAAATCAATAAACACAAGATAATAAGATAATAATAAAAAGATGATAATTCACCCCCAAAAAATGGGGTGTCACCCATGACCAAGTCATGGGTGACGCCGCCTCATTTTGGTGGTGTATTATACACAATTTATTTCATCTAATTATAATTTAATTATTAGAAACATTATCCTTTAAATTAATTCCAAATTAATTAGTGTATATTTATTGCAAAAATATCCACTAAATTAATTCCCAATTAATAAGTGAATATTTCAATCATGCCATTGAAAATATGTGAATCACGTTCACAACCCAAACTAAATTGTAAATTGCATTTCCAATTAATTGCTTAATGTGAATCTAATTCACATTAACAATTAACAAATGCTATTTACAAAGGTGCTCTCTCTCTCTAATATATGATAAATAACATTTATAATATATAGATATCATGGATAACACTATCCATGATCTGTAATCCTTATACTTGATAATCAAATCCTATTTAATTATCTTGGATAATTATTCTCACAATATGAATCACATTCATATTATTCTTGATAACTAAATCTCATTTAATTATCATTATCTTGTTGCTTGGATACATAATTCATCAAATGAATTATTCTTGAACTCCTTCAAGAATAATGTGCTTTCTCTGCGGATACTTAGAGATAAGGACATGGCGATTGTATTGTTCCACGTATAGTGACTTAGATGTTGAGATCTCATCTCAAATCCAGATCTTACGTACCTCCCATAGATGCTTGATTAAATCAAGACCGCGAATCTAATATTCTCATTGAATCTGAATCTCATTAAGACCAATGTCCAACATTGGACCAAGATCAGATTGCTTCTCTACTGAGAGGAGTCACTAAAATCCAGACATGTTTCATCACTCCCTAGGAATGGAAGCGTCATGGTTATACAATCGTTTATGATCACATCACTCTCAGGTATTCCCCAATACATGTACATCTTGCATACTGGAAGACTTATGATCAACCTGAAGATCAAGATCAATTTTACATTGTCTTCTTCAGGGTTTAATCACTAAGTTTCTCAATCTTGGTCATTAGGAATCTGTATCGATCATATGCTTACCCAAAGCATATATCATACCTTCAAATTCATGTCATGCTTCCAAAGCACGACGACCATGCATGGAATTTAATTGGTCCCAATACCTCATGAGTGTGCTCATGTCTTCTGGTTCATAAGTGAACATGCATGATCCCTTTGAGAGATTGTATTACTCATATGCCCTTACATGCACACCAGCACGCCGGTGTATAGACCTTGGTTAGGTCATCAACTTATTGGTCTGCCAAATGTACACACTCAAACATATAGTAACACACCTGTCTCCGGTCAGAGGATACGTGCCTATGATGTGACAACATTCAACATAGGACTTAGTTTATCTCGATCTCGTTAAGTCAACCCATTGATCTAACTAATCTGACACCTTCGAATCACTATTACTATGCAGAGGACTTGCATTAAGAGGTCGGACATATATCAGCCTATGTGAGAATGGATTGTCATCTCCTACTCTGGTTAGAGATCATCTCTTAATGATCATTTGAAGGTGCTTGATGTGTCCTCTATCCAACTATTTAGATATTCATCCAAACACCAGCCTCTATGATTCATTTAATGAATCAACAGCTATATGATCATCAAGATGGCCATGGTACATAACCCTAATTGTACAGAGAGACGTTATAGTGCATTCATTCATTTAGTTTCAGAAAAGGAGTGAAACATCAATAACTTTTATTGATAAACATATATATTACAATAACATTTATTGTAAGAATGGTTCGACCGGGGCTCACATGTCCAAAAATCTCCCACTAGCCCTCAGAACCATTTAGGTACAATCTGTAAACCAATACTCATTACATGTTGGTCGAAAGCCTTCTGTGTCAGAGGTTTGGTAAGAGGATCAGCAACGTTGTCGGCAAAGGCCACCTTGGTGATGATGATATCACCACATTTTTGAATCTCCCGAATGATGTGGTATTTCCTTTCCACGTGCTTGATCTTTTGATGCCATCTGGGTTCCTTTGCCTAGGCAATGGCTCCTAGTTTATCGCAGAGTAACGAGATGGGAGTATTAGAGGAAACTACGCCAAGTTCCAAGATGAACTTACGTAACCACATCGCCTCCTTTGTAGCATCTGATGCGGCAATGTATTCACCTTCTGTTGTTGAATCCACCGTAGAATCCTGCTTCTTGCTTCTCTAGCTTACAGCACCACCGTTCAACAGGAATACAAATCATGATGCTGAATTTCGATCATTAATATCCGACTAGAAGTCTGAATCTGTATATCCCAAGACTTGGAGATCACCATCTCCATAGACCAAGATGTAATCTTGCGTCCGTCTTAGATATTTGAATATGTTCTTTACTGCATTCCAGTGTTGCTCTCCATAGCAGGATTGGTAACGACTTACCACTCCCACTGCCTGGCAGATGTCTGGCCTAGTACACATCATGGCATATATTATGCTTCCTATAGCTGATACGTAGGGGAATCCAGCCATGACCTTCTTTTCCTCGACACTTTGAGGAGCCATCCCTTTAGACAGATGGATATCATGTATTAAGGGGAGGAATCCTTTCTTAGAACTATCCATACGAAATCGTTCAAGAATCTTCTTAATGTATCCATATTGTGATAATCCCAATATCCTTTTTTCTCGGTTTCTAAAAAACTTGAGGCCTAAGATGTAAGAGGCTTCTCCATGATCTTTCATCTCGAAGGTATGAGATAGCCAAATTTTCACACCGGTCATCATTCTTGTATCATTCCCAATGATAAGGATATCATTTAAGTAAAGCATGATGAACACAATGGTGCTCCCACTAATCTTCTTGTACACACAAGGTTCATCAGGATTCTGCACAAAATCATAACTCTTTATGCTTTCGTCAAATCTGATGTTCCAGCTACGAGAAGCTTGTTTGAGCCCATAGATGGATTTATTTAGCTTGCATAATTTTCCATCCTCAACTATGAAGCCTTGGGGCTGCTCCATATAGACATCCTCCTCGAGGTATCCATCGAGGAAAGATGTCTTGAAGTCCATCTGCCAGATGTTGTAGTCAAGAGATGCAGCTATAGCTAGTAGTGTCCTGATGGACTTAAGCACAGCCACAGGAGAGAACATCTCATCGTAATTGATGCCTTCTCTCTGTGTGTAGTCCTTGGCTACGAGCCGTGCTTTGAAAGTCTCTACTTTCCCATCAGGTCCCCTTTTTTCTCTTGAAGATCCATTTACACCCAATGGGTTTTACCCCTTTAGGTGGATCCTCCAGGGTCCATACACCATTCTTATGCATGGAGTCAATTTCTGACTTCATTGCTAGCATCCATCTATCCATGTCATGATCCACGAGTGCTTCATCAAATGAAGAAGGATCATTGTTAGTCTCACCTAACACATGGAATCCATACCTTTCAGGTGGTGCAACCACCCTCGAACTCCTTCGAAGAGGTATGGGCATTTCATCTTTAGTTATCTCTTCATTTTATGGTTCAGGAATCTCATAATCCTCAAGGGATTCAATGAGTTCCTCTACTTCATTTTTGTCTTGACCTTTAAGGAAATCATCCTCCAGAAATTTCACATCCCTAGAGACAAAAACCTTTTGGGTCTCAGGGTCATAAAGCTGGTATCCAATACCATCTTTAACATACCAAATGAAGTAACACTCACAAGTATGAGATTCTAGCTTACTTGTGTCCACGTTTTTCGCATGGACCAAGCATCCCCAAACCCTCAAGTGATTAACACTAGGTTTGGTTCCATACCACATCACGTGAGGAGTCTTGGGTACAGATTTGCTAGGAATCTTGTTCAGGATATATATTGCAGTCTCTACTGCATATCCCCAGAAACTAAGAGGTAAGTGTGCTTTGCTCATCATTGAACGGACCATGTCCATGATGGTCCTGCTGCGTCTCTCAGCAACACCATTAAGTTGGGGAGTTCCAAGGGGAGTGAGATTGGAGAAAATTCCATTCTCTTTAAGATATTCCTTGAATTCATCTGACAGGTACTCACCACCTCGATCAGATCAAATCTGTTTAATCTTCCTATCGGTTTGGTTCTCAACCAAAGCCTTAAACTCTTTAAACTTTTCAAAGGTTTCGAATTTATGACTTAGTAGGAAGGTAAACCCGTATCGCGAATGGTCATCGATAAACGTCAAATAATATCGATATCCATTTCTAGTCACGGTACTGAAAGGACCACACACATCAGTATGTATTAGGTCAAGAATACCTTCACATATCATAACCTTGTTATGGAAAGGCATCCCGGTCATTTTACCTCGAATGCAATGTTCACAGGTAGGTAAAGATTGAACCAATAGAAAATCTAGAGGTCCATCCTTTATCAATCTGTTGATCCTATCAACAGATAAATGACCAATCCTTTGATGCCAAATCATATTCGAATGATTTCAATTCTCCCTGGATTTTTTAGGGTTTTTATTATCAGTGGTAGTGACATTTACGACACATTCATCAACGCACAATTCATAGAGTCCACCAGAAGTCAGATCACCTTTCGTAATAAATTTATCATATTGATCAGTGACTAACTTATTATAGATTATGAAGGAATATCCAAGTCTAACAAGCATAGATACATATATCAAGTTCCTCCTGACTTCAGGTACATAAATACACTCTTCAAGTACTAAGACTCGACCACTAGATAACGATAGTCGGCAGATCCCAGTGGTGACTGCTGCAACACTTGCATCAGATCCCATCTGGATGACTATCTCTCCTTGCTCCAGATTCCTAGTTTCCTGAAAAAATGCAACGAATTGCATACATGAACATAAGCACCAGAATCTACAACCCATCTTCCTTCTCGTCCAACGAGAAAGCTAGTTTCAATGATGAAAGTAGATTTCGTACCTGCTGGGGCTTTGTCACCAGACTTCAGGTATTCTAGGTAGTTACGCCACCAGTGCCTCGGCTTCTTGCAGTGGTGACAGACATCGGTCTTCTTCGATGTCAATAGCGTGGAAGCACTAGAAGATGAACCAACTCCTTGATTCTTCTTCTTTCTCCTCTGGGTTGGGCCCTTCCGAGAACCTTTCTTCCGACCACGCTTTCCTCTTACTTGTGCAACCATTTCACTAGCAGAGGGGATGTCCTTCCTCATTACAGCTTCTGCAGACTTCAACGCAGCTAAAAGCCCAGCGTCAGTGAAATCTCCTCTGCTCGTGTGATAGGACACGACAAAGTTGTTGAAAGACTTACGGAGCGATAGGAGAAAGAAATCATCCTGCATATCAGAATCCATGTAGGCTCCCAGGGTTTCCAATTCAGAGAGGTACCCAAACACTTTGAGTACGTGTTCTCTGACAGAGGTCCCTTCATGCATCTTGTAGCGAATAAGCTCTTTCATCACATTGTAGCGCTGTGTGCGGTTTATGTCACCAAACATTTCCTTCAGATTCAGCATAATCTCTTGGCAATGGTTTATTTCCACATGTTGCTTCTGAAGCACATCGGAAAATGAGCCAAGGATATAACATCTTGCTAGATTATGGTCTTCATCATATTTCTCATTAAAAGACATATCTTCCGCAGTCTTAGGATTTGATATCATGTCCTTGGATAGCACATAGGAGGCACGTTCCACAAAAAGGACAAGATCCAAAGTTCGGATCCAATCTGAATAATTTGGTCTTGTCAACTGATTGACCTCCAGAAGCCTGCTCAGTGGGTTCATAGACTTCATTTTCTGAAATTAAGAATGCACTATATTAGAATAAATAAATAATTATATATTCATTTTAAAATATTTGGTTAAGGCATTTTAAATCAAATTTTTCTTGCTATGTCAACTTTGAGATATTATTCCCTTATTGTCTTTCAAAGTAAGAGATATACTTACCGCTATATCTTAAGCAAGATCTGGGATCTCCTCTCTATCTTTATCACATCCCAATAATATGAGAACATGTGACTCGAATAAAGAAAAGCGGGAACACAGTCCGCCTTGCAAGTCCAATTTGCATTTCCCAATTCGGTCTTTAACACCTGGGCCCACCATCCCTAAGATGATGTTGACCCGTTGTTAATTGAATCAACCGTCAATAGGTTTAATACTCGTTATACGTAATTGTTGGCTCGGAATCTCCACAATTTAATGATAAATAATTCATTGTCGTTCCCCAAAATCTCGTGACAACAAAAAATATTTTTTAATTTTGCTACTTATTAACCTGTATAGTGGACAAGGTCGAACTCAGGGAGGCTACAATTCTCGAGGGTTAATCAATTAATCACAAACTAATTAAGAGAAAACAAGAATCTCAAAGGACAACTATCCTTGGTTTTTGTGATTTTTAATTTTTTTATTTTTTTTAAATTTTCAAAAATAACATGAAGCAATATTCACAAGATCAAAAATACGTACACCAACACTTTTTGTAATTTTTCAAGTTGTCAAAAATGTTCAGAAAAATCTAGAAAAAATATTTTTGGGTTTTAAATTTTTTGAAATGTTTTTGAAAATTTTTGTATAATTTTCAGATATTTTTGAATTTTTTAAAAATCTAGCAGTAAGAAAATATGAAAATGTGCACGGCCTGGAGTAATTTGCAACTTAAAAAAATTTTAAGTGTTGCAACTCCTATCAAATATTTTTAAGATAAACTAGAAGCAATTATCTACAAACAGGAACTGAAATCACAATTTTTGGATTTTTGTAGAATTTCTGCGATATTTTTAAGATTTTTGTTGTTTTTCATTTTTTTTGGGTTTTATAAATAATGAGTGAAAATTGGTCTGAAATTAAAAGACAATGAAATACAACTACTCTAATTTTTTTAGAATATTTGGAATAATATTTGAATTTTTATGAATTTTGAAATTTCAAATAGAGAAAAATGACATGTTTTTGATTTTTTAATAATAATAAATGAAGGAAAAATGCAATGAAAATATTATGCTAAGAAGATAATCACATCGGGAACATAGCACAATTTTCACAAGATTTTTGGACTGATAAAAAAATTTATTTCAATGAAAATTACATGCAAATTTAATGTCTGGCTAAGTAGGACTGTTCTGCAATTATTTATTGTTCTCGTACATATAAGTAATAAGAAATAATAAATAAGGGGGAGAACTTGTACTTTACCCAATTGAACATTTAGCAAGGGCGATTCTACAAATTTGAAATGTTCAGGGGTGTTCACGCAATTTTCTAAGATTCTTTATTTTGAATCAAAACCCTAAGAAGGGTTTGCTTCTTCGTATCTTTAGCAAGAGGGACAAGTAGGGCAACAAGGGGACCAGGCCGGCCGCCGCCACCCCTTCACTTCTTCCCCACGCGCGGGGCAGTCGACGGAGGGCAGCGCTCGAGGCGAAGCTTCAAAGGGCGGTCTGGACAGCAGCGGAGGGCGGCGCTCGAGGCACCACGGATGAGGAAGGATCTTTGGGCGGAGCTCACGGCAGGGAAGCTTTGCGTAAGGAGACGCGCGGGGCTGTGGCATGGATGGAGGTCGACGAGGGAGCAGAAGGGCAGCGCACGCAGGATGTGAGCTCGAGGAGCCGCTCACAGCGGCGACTGGAGGATCAACGGTTGGCGGGTGGGCTGCGGCTCATGCGGCCGGGCGCCTCGATGGGAAGATGGCAGCTGGAGGCTGGGTTGCGACTCGCACAGCTGGGCGCCTCGATGGGAAGATGGCGACTGGAGACTGGGCTGCAACTCACGCGGCCGGGCACATTGGAGTGCCGCGACGAAGTGCTGGGATGCGGGGGTTGGTGAACATGTCGCTGCTGTTGAATTTTTTATTTTTTTAAATTTTTTTGTAATTTTATTTTGTTATGTTGTAAACAATAAAAAAAAGAAAAAACTTTTTTTTATTTTTTATTGTAAATCCGAAAATAGGAAATTCAAAATAATAGGATATTTTTTTTATTTTTTGTTTTTTATTAGTGATCCTGCAAAATAAACGTTAGAGGAAATGCGACAATTTTTTTGTTTATAAACAAATCGAAATAAACGAACGGGGATTCAACAGAAACGAGGGATTCGAATCTGATTCTCCGACCACCGTGCGTGATCGTAGTTGATAGATCGTGGGAGCTAGAAATTGAAGGCGAAGAGATCGAGGGAATGTGATGAGAAATCGAGTCGGAGGCGGATCAAAAATCGTGATAAATTTTTTTTAGATCTAGAAAAATAAAAATGACGATGGAAATAAAAAAATTGCGATGACTAAACTACAACTAAATTAAGATAAAAGTACGAAGAAAAATGTGGATCTCACCTTAGGAGCGAAAAAGGACCGTGATAGCCTCGACAAGGCCGACTCGTTGTCACTTGACGGCTTGGAGACTTGGCAACTTTCTCGACAAAATTTTTCTCGGAGATCGGATTCCTCTCTCTAAAGATTGATCTAGTTGGAATGAGGGAGAAGGAGCCATATAAATAGAAAAGATGGAATGAAATTTGATTTTTTCTGAATTTTTTGGATAAAATGATAAGAGAGATGAAAGTTGAAATGGATTTTTGAATTTTTTTTGTGAAAGAGATAAAGTAAAAGGGATAAAACTATTTACAAAATTATCTTTTTTTTTTAATTTTCGTCACTTTATTTATTTGAATTAAAAAATGTTATTTTTTTTATTTTTTTATGATGGTTAATTAAAAATAGCAACTATATACATATACTATATACATATATGACATTATATACAAGGGTAAATGAGGAAATTAGCCTTTTTTGTTTTAAGAATTTTATTATTTTTTTTATTTTTATTAGTAAAATATTTACAAATATATACAAATACAATATGCACAAAATACATGTGAAAATTGCACAAACCACCCTAGAAAACCGACTTTTCAATTGTAACTCCAAAAATTATAAAATCACAGCCATTTTGAAGATAATTTAATTTAGAATCCAATGGAAGTGATATTGGTTCAATCTGAGTTCATATGGAGCCGGAATTGATCTTTCAATTAGTTCTTAGTGGCTTTTTCCAAGTGCAACTACTTGTATTCTATACATGATTTAATTGTGCAATCATTTTTATTAATTAGGACATATTTTTAATTACAACTTTGGTTCTGAAAGTTATTCGATTTGAGGTCAATTAATGCACAATAAATTAGTGTTAGTTTTATACATATATACACAAAATAAGTGAGAAGTATTTATAACAACACACACGCATTTTTTTTATTTTCTTCTTAAGGACCTTATCTCTCCCTACTTTATTCCTAGTCGATCAGGTCAAGTCTTGACCTTCTCTCGGGGTTCGGGTCAGCCTGTATAAAATCTTCCTTTTTTATTATCTTTTCTTTATTTTTCCTTTCTTTCTTTCTTTATTTATTTTAAGTTAAAATTAGTAAGAAGTGTACAATTATTACAGATGTAAGTTAGTAAGAATATGGAGTTAGTGTTATGTGCAAATGTTTTATAAGGGATTTTAAGCTAAAATAAATGAATAAAGATGATGAGTCGCAGATTCATCATCAATCCAATATCATCTCAATAATATGAGGACCCGATATTGCGGTGACTACGTATAGGGCCTTACTCTTTCGAGAAGCAAAGAACCCGATCCAAATAAATCATATATAGGATCTGTCACTTCGGACGGCGTCTCCTATGTACAATATTTGGCGACGGAATCCTTTGCATTGACGGGAGACCATGGATATCACTTATGTGATCCTCCACCTCATATTCAAATTGTAATAATTAATTATCGTGAATCATATTCACATAATTAATTCTTCAAAGGGAAATACACATCTATTCATAATATAGTGTTTTTAATTGGATATAATCATTTTATTCATATTAAATTGATTATTAATCCAATTACCAATCCACAAACTTGATTATTACTTGAATAGTAGGTATAATCTCAAAGTACGTATTATTCAAATTTTAATAATTAGAAAAATACACTTTGACTTCTCCGGCATTATTGAGTCCATACCCGTTGTCATGGCCAGTACCGACGAGAGTGGAACAGACCACATACGTTGCAACCCGCTATCCCAATGCTCTCCGACTAGTCACCATATCCACCTCAGGAAAGGATAATGCCAGGTAGATCATTATGTACTTTGAGATGCTCATTGGTTTTTCAACCAAACCTATACCATATAATATTCATCAAAACTATTTTTGATAATATTATAAGGAGATTTGATAAACAAATCCCCAATCCTATTCAAGCAAGAGGATTTTGCATGTAAAAGTTGTCCTACAACTGTTGTAGGATAAACTAGGGTTTTGCATGAAAACAATGTTTGTTGATGATTTCATATCAACTAATCAATGATCAAGATCAACTACGTTATCATCTTGGTTAGGGAAATGTCATTCAATGAAATAATTATCTCTTTAAATATTTCACAAATATTTATCACAAATTATTTCAGAAAATTAACAATTAATTTTCATCAACTTATTTGAATGACTATCACATGGTTCATGATCAAAATCGTCAATTTTCAGCAGTGACCTCTACTCACTAAAAATCAACATATCTTGATCAATTTAAATCCAAATTATGCAAAATCAGTCTCCTAAGATTGCTAATTTAATTTATGACAGAACCCAAGTGATATTGCACGTATTTCAAGGTGCATAAAAACAATAATTAACTCATTAATCATGTTTAGATTCGCAGTTCCCGCAACATTGAATACATGTTTATTCAAAGGGCCATATCTTGAGTAAATGAAATCCAAATTACATAAACTCGGATGCTATGATTTCCTTATTTAATGGAGAACAAAATCCAATTGAAAATTTAGTGTTTAAACAGTTTAAACAGTGCCGCAAAATTCAATTGATCAAAGGTGCGAAAATTGAAATGCAGTAAAATTATCGCAACCCTTTCAAACCCAAGTCGTCCCAGGTTTACGGATCGTATCCAAAACCTTTTCTGACCTAAGGCTCTGATACCACTTGAAGGATACAAAGAATCCTCGAGCGCATCACGGAAGCGTGTTGATCGCATCTCATGCGATCGGGGCGACTAGTCGCACTAGTCGCAAGGTGCAGCAGAGTTTAAAATTTTAATTCAAGCGATGAAATCACATGATCACAAGAACATTTCTTTGATCGTTTCATCAAACCACAAAGTATTAGAAATACCCCTTGATGCATGGTTGCGATCACGAGATCTCTAAAGTAAGAGATCCTCCTGACTCAAGTCCAATCCACGAAGATGGCACTTGTGGGCACGATGATGAGACGTGTTCCTCCCACAATCCTCGATAAAGATCCAAGCCTTGAATCTCCTGATGTCGTCCAACGAAATCCGTCGATGGAGATCCACGAGCAATCGAAACGACAGCACAACGACGTGGAGATGATTTCTTGTTTTCTCTAAACAGAAGGTGGACGGCCACCTTAGAGAGAGAGAGAGAGAGAGAAGACGAGAATGAGAGAGAGAGAGAGAGAGCGAAGAGTAGGCGTGTACAACTCTTGATAATGTCCCATAGAGAGGTGATGAATCTGTGATTCATCACTCTTAAAGTTGAAAATAAGAGCTTTGTCCTCGGGTATTTAGCATCATATTTCCCTTTATCTTGCATAAATAGCATTCATGCATCAATCCACAATATGTGCATTTTAGCAATCATATATGCATTTAAATAAGAAGCCAATTCATTGTAAAATCCACTTGTAAAATATTCATCTAATTATTTGTATTTTATATCCCCTCTAAAATGAAATAACACCTTTCTTATAATGTTTACACTATTAGTTAATAATATAAGGAGAAAGGCCCAGAATTCCTATCTTGTAAATAACCAATAAAGCCCCAAACCCCCTGGACCTTAGAATATCAATATATCTCTCTTACCAACTCTGAATTAGTTCTACTCACCTTCAGAATAATACACATCCAAATACCTTTAAAATGAGACAAATTTCATTTAATTCAGAGCTCGTATGCAAAACTTGGGTTTTTGGGTCCTCTTGTATACTACAAATATGTATATTTGTACTCTTGTATTTTTATATCATATTTGACCTCATCTCCATTTTTGATCAACATGAAACTTGTATATGTCATCGAGATCTACAACTTTCATGTTTTGTGTTTTTCCAAATTCGACCTTCTTCTCCCTTTAATTCCAATTTTCTTCTCAGCCACTCAGAGCTGGCCACGTGGCGCCCTCTGATTGCGCCACGCGGCCCGCCCCCTTTGACCGGTCTGCCAGCAACCCTGGTCGTTGGATCTCAATCTAGATCCAACGGCCCAATGACTTCCACATACGCCTTGGTTCCCCACCGTCTGATCATACCTAGATCACATCCGCACCGTCCGCTAGCGCCTCACCCACAGTCCACCAAGTGGCACTCTGTGCGCCCTCCGATCATCGTCAAAAACATTGCATCTTGACCCTCCATCTCGCACGTTGTCTGTACCCTCAGGACCGCCCGTTAGACCTCACCCTGCGTCCGCCACGTGGCACGTCCTGTACCCTTCGATTTCGCTCCTTAGATTTAATCCAAGGCATTGAACTGCGCCTCCATCTCGACCGTTGGATCGCCTGATCCAACAGTCGAGGAATCGTCTTCCACCTACCGCACGCCCCGCGCCCACGTCTTCCACTGTGCGCAAGGGGCCACCCCCTTTTTATTTTGGGCTCTACGCCAACCATCATCTCCGATCCCTAATGCCACCACGAAATAGCCCACTCTCCCCTCATTCTCGCCAACCCCCTCTTTCGCCATGAAAGTCCTCTACTTCACTCCACGACGACCACCAACTCCACCTCGTCGTCAGCTACCCCGTCACCTTCATCCTATAAATAAGTCGCCTCCGACCACTTTCACCTCCATCTGCCATTCCAGAGAGATATTCCTAGCTCCGACCTTCAATTCGATGACAACAATTAGTCGTGACGTTGAGAGAAGACCAGGCTTCTTTTTCGGTGAGATCCACGGCCTTCCCCGCCGTGCCGCAACCTCCTCTGTGAGCTGCATGAGCTCAGGACCCTCTACCGGCCTTCGAGCGATGAGCAGGAATTCAATCCCGATCTCCATTTCCCAGGTAGACACCTACATCTCTCTCCGATCTTCTTCTTTATTTTTCTTCATCTTTCTCCAATTTTCTCCGCCGTTATCTCATCGCTTCTCGCTTTGCCAACCATCCTCCGAGCTCCGCAAGGGATCTCTGATCTTCGTGCTACCCTTTGTTCCCTCCGCCAACGAGCTTCACCTCTCACCGACGCCAGCTCCGCCACCTTGGCAGAGCTCGATCACCGGACCACCTCACTTCATCACATGCCTCACACTTCACTCCAGTTCACCCCACGGACACATCGCACGCTTCGGCTATCTTCTAACCCCCTACAGGTACATCCATTTTGATTGGTCATAGACTCATCGGAGATGCCTCCAAGCTCCTCCGCCACCGCGCCCCAGAGCTTCTCCGCCCCTCCTGAGACCACCGGAGAGTCCCCGAAGCTTCCAAGAATCTTCCTAGCTTCCTGGAGGCCTCCAGCGACCTTCGTCGACGCCCAGAGGACGAGGCGGAGTCAGGTCCCCTTCGTTGGAGCCCAGTCTTCTCCGTCGCAGGAGGCGGCGGCCGGCCGAGGAAGAAGAACAGTTGTTGTTCGATCTCCTTGATCGAACGATCCCCATCAAGCCACGTCGCCCACATCCTGCATCCGTAGGATCAGGAGGATCCGACGTTCCAGACGCATACATGCCACCACTTCATCGCACTCCAGGTGCCGTTGGATAAACCTAGATCCAACGGTCACTGATCGACCACGCCTTCGCCTCAGGTGTGAACCATCGTCGTTGGATCACTTATGATCTAACGGATCCAGACATACCACGCCTCAACATCCATTAGTTGTTGGATCGTCTCTTCATCCATGATCCAGATCAAGCTACGTCACCTGATCCGAGCCTCTTCCCCGACCACTAGGCTCGGATCCGCCGAAGCTACTCAGAGCAAAATCCAAACCTCCAGAGCTACCCGAGCCTCGATCCGAGCCTAAGAAGAACGTCGAGCCTAGACCCCACGTGATCTGCACGTTAGTCCTGGGTTATTTGCATCGAGCCCCCCTGAGGTTTCCAGATTTACATTTCAGTCCCTGCTAGGAGACCCCACGTGAGGAGCACGTGTTTTGTGGGAAAATTGCATCCACCCCCTCAGCATTCCAGGCAATTGTATATTGATCCCTATCAGCACGTTTTATTTTTACCAATTTTAATTTCTGTAATTGCATTTATACCCCTATCTTTGCACGCATATTTAAGCACTCATTTTAGGTCATTTTTCAATTTGGAAAATTGCATTGTGTAACTGATATTGTCCTCTTCCATATGTGACATTGGGCACATTTTTTTAATATCAGTAGATTTTTCTATTAATTAATTGGTTAAATTTTGCTATATTTTGCCCATGTAAGCGTCTTAATTGATAGTAATTTCTCTGTGACTCCAAAAAATCCTTTAAAAAATCACATTAGATCTAGGATAATTAGGTTTACATTGCGTAGAAATTTCATCTCATTTGCATGCATCCTGAGGCCTGAATAATAATTTAGTGATTTCCTAATTAATTTCTAATAGGATCATTTCACATAGAAATTTGGGCTTAATAATTTTCCTGGATTCCTCACCTTCAGATCTATCTAAGATAATTTTCATTTCTAAAAATCTTGTGATTTGTTATTTATTAAAATTAATTTAGTAAAAATCACTCTACATTCATTTTTTAATTCATAGTAAATTTGTTTCGTGTCAGAAAAATCTAAAAAAATTTAATGCACCTTAATTTCATTGCATTTCATAATCTGGCCAAGTTTTATAATTTTTTGAGTTTATTTGATCACTTATCTAAATTAACTTGTAGATTGGCTGGATTGTGCATGTGTCTTGCATAAACTATTGAAAAAGATAAAAAAATTATCCTCTGAAAATCAAACCTTGGAAATTGCTAAGAATCTACCTAAGGAGACAGCTGCCTCCCTAAGTTCGACCTTGGGACTTTCCAAGCAAAAATAAATTTGCCACATGTGATTAAATTGACATTTATTCAAATTGGTTTTTGATCTGCTCTCATTATCCGACTGCAACGAACGATATCTATTAATTTGACCATTAATTTGATTAAATTACAAGGGTAGTGAACAGCGTTACAAGAGCTAGGGTTGCTCTCTATTTATATCAGTTTGGAAGCCCGTGGATCACAATCCATGGCATGTACAAAATCAATGGTTAGATTGATATGTATATTAAATCAATGGCCATGACTATTGTTATTAAAAAACAACACATATTAATTTATTTTAAATTAAATATATGTTACATTATCATCAAAATAATTTAATTCAATAAATAAATCAATAAACACAAGATAATAGGATAATAATAAAAAGATGATAATTCGCCCTCAAAAAATGGGGACCTCATTTTGGTGGTGTATTATCAACTTTTAATTTCATCTAATTATCTCTTAATTAGTTGCAACATTATCCACTAAATTAATTCCAAATTGATTAGTGTATATTTATTGTAAAAATATCCACTAAATTAATTCCCAATTAATAAGTGAATATTTCAATCATGCCAATGAAAATATGTGAATCACATTCACAACCCAAATTAAATTGTAAATTGCATTTCCAATTAATTGCTTAATGTTAATCCAATTCACATTAACAACTAACAAATGCTATTTACAAAGGTGCTCTCTCTCTCTCTAATATATTATAAATCACATTTATATATATAGATATCATGGATAAAACTATCCATAATTTATAATCATTTATTATCAAATCCCATTTAATTATCTTGGATAATTATTCTCACAATATGAATCTCATTCATATTATTCTTGATAATTATATCTCAATTAATTATCATCATCTTGTTGCTTTGATACATAATTCATCAAATGAATTATTCTTGAACTCCTTCAAGAATAATGTGCTTTCTCCGCAGATACTTGGAGATAAGGACAGGGCGATTGTATTGTTCCACGTATAGTGACTTGGATGTTGAGATCTCTTCTCAAATCCATATCTTACGTACCTCCCATAGATGCTTGATTAAATCAAGACCGCAAATCTAATCTTCTCATTGAATCTGAATCTTACTCAGACAAATGTCATCCACTTGGACCAAGATCAGATTACTTCTCTACTGAGAGGAGTCATTAAAATCCAGACCTGTTTCATCACTCCCTCGGAATGGAAGCGTCATGGTTATACAATCGTTTATGATCACATCACCCGCAGGTATTCCCAATACCTGTACATCATACATACTGGAAGACCTATGATCAACCTGAAGATCAAGATCAATTTTACATTGTCTTCTTCAGGGTTTAATCACTAAGTTTCTCAATCTTGGTCATTGGGAATCGGTATCGATTATATGCTTACCCAAAGCATATATCATACCTTCAAATTCTTGTCATGATTCCAAAGCACGATGACCATGCATGGAATTTGATCGGTCCAAAAATCTCATGAGTGAGATCATGTCTTCCGGTTCATAAGTGAACTTGTATGATCCCTTTGAGAGATGGTATTACTCATATGCCCTTACATGCACACCAATGCGCCGGTGTATAGACCTTGGTTAGGTCATCAACCTATTGGTCTGCCAAATGTACACACATAGACATATAGTAACACATCTGTCTCCAGTCAGAGGATACGTGCCTATGATGTGACAACATTCAACATAGGACTTAGGTTATCTCGATCTCGTTAAGTCAACCCATTGACCTAACTAATCTGATACCTCCTAATCACTATTCCTATGCAGAGGACCTGCATCAAGAGGTTGGTCAGATATCAGCCTATGTGAGAAAGGATTGCCATCTCCTACTCAGGCTGGAGATCATCTCTTAATGATCATTTGATGGTGCTTGATGAGTACTCTATCTAACTCTTTAGAAATTCATCAAAACACCAACCTCTATGATTCATTTAATGAATCAATATCTATATGATCATCAAGATGGCCATGATACATAACCCTAATTGTACAGAGGGACCTTATAGGGCATTCATTCATTTAATTTCAGAAAGGGAGTGAAACATTAATAACTTCTATTGATAAACATATATATTACAATAACATTTATTGTAAGAATGGTTCACCCAGGGCTGACATGTCCAACAATATTAACGTCCATAAATCAACACACATACCTATAACTTGCATTTCTAAATCACATATAATAGAAAATCAAATCAAACATCAATACTTGTTAAACTTATATTACATAATAAAAAAATAAACATAGATTAATGAAAAAACTCAAAATGATATAAACCCTAAATCCAATGTTTCTATATAGATATGCAATAAAAAATAAATGAGAGGAGTCACTAAAATAGCTCAAGGAAGGGGATAGTGGGGAAGAGGGAGGCGACGTAGGCGCATCGACAGTGGTCTAGCGGCATCGAAAATCGCCTGAAAGGGATTTGGGGGAGGAGATTCCATCCGAAATGAGCCTTGGAATCAGGCTTGTGTTCTATTTACAGACGTTGCGAGCACACTTGAGTGCTTACCTAGTGGACTGTGGTGCGTGCTTGGCTTTTCACACGCGCTCGCAAGACATTCGCCCTCAAATCTCAAATGGGCAAACATACCTGGCACACACATGTATAATCCAAATCTTGCCGACATGCAAGCAAGGCACAAGTGCTCGTTAGTTGCAAGCTAGCCTGTGCCCACCAATCGTACCTTTTTTGTAGTTCAGAAAGAGAAATTGTGGCAAATGAGAATGTATTGTGTGGTCTCTATATTTGTAATATAGTGATGAGTTAAGATAGAAATAATGAATATATAGAGCACATGCTAACATGTGTCGATGGATCCATTTGTTGCTTGAAAAGCAACATGGGAGTGATGGGGAGGAAGAAGAGGAAGAAGAATGAAAAGGAAGGGAGGTGTGGAAGCAATCTGTTGTATAAGGGGCGATAAGAGAAATAATGATGTTAGACATAATAGTTAGATTTACAAAAAAACCATGTACTGAT
Source organism: Ottelia alismoides (assembly GCA_037367405.1). NCBI lineage: Eukaryota > Viridiplantae > Streptophyta > Magnoliopsida > Alismatales > Hydrocharitaceae > Ottelia > Ottelia alismoides. Next base: position 157,746 of record JAZKJV010002021.1, read on the forward strand.
CTTTGTTGACTTTATGTACATTTTTCAATTCATAAATTACCTTATTTTTGAAAAAGGAAGCAGGAATACCACACATGAATTACCATGCGATGATAATAATTGAGCGCGCGTCTCAAAGAGTCTAAATTAACCTTTCTCCGAAAGAATAGAAAATATCTGCATGTGAATGTTTAATTAGTGGAACAAATAATTTCTGCATGGATGGGAATTCAAACGAAGACAATCGGCATCACTATAAGTGAATGCATAAACATACTTCTTAAAAATTCACGTAACTATAATGGAGTATGGAATAGTTTCTTCGGACCACAAATAAATAAGCGTGTTGCATATATACATTATTTACCATCGTTTTCCAGTACAGTGGAGAGCCGTTAGATCACGATCCGGATCAACCCGAGCACGCCACCAGATCGTGCTACAGCACTGCAATGCAGATGATCCGCTCCCCACGGCTGCACGTATCAGATCCGCATTCGGAGACGGGAACAGAAGATCCATTCTCCCACGTTGCTAATTCTCTCGTGGATGGGAAGCTGTAACCAGTCGAGATTATCATGTGGACTCGATGCTTTGCTTTATCCATGGATAAGATCGCGGATATCTGCATTCGGCTAGCAAATCAGCGATAGATGGAAGATCGGCACATGAGATTCCCCATCGTACGGCCACAGAGTTATCAGCTGTCTGTGGGCAAACGCAAGAACGTACACCAAACAGTACCATATAGTTACAAAGATATTACTAGTTTGGCATCGTACACTTTATATTGTCTTTTCATTGTAATTTTTTTATCGCTGCTTTTTTTCTTATCATCTATAAAAACAATATAAAGAAGTATCCAGCCAAGCATTTCATCCATCTCGCGTGAATTAATAAGTTTTAGGTGTGGCAGGTAAAGATCCTTCAAAGAAAACTAAAAAGAAAAGAACTTTAGATTAGTAGAATATTGACATCATGTTCAAAGATACTAGCAACCTCTACGTATCCGATAATTCAAAGAGTGGTCTGGTGCTAGTGTAGTGTGCCTTCACTTTAAAAGACTCGGATTCGAATCCTAAGAGGGACGCTCTGGACTCCCGAAATTACCAGATCTACTATAAGAAAAACCTCTATGTATCCGTTTCGAACCAACCTTCTTCCATCTTTAACTACGTTCATCCCAAATCTTCTCCACTGTCGCCGCAAAGGCCACATGTTGCCCTTATATTTGATGACTTCCTCTGTATAGAACACTTGTTTTATCTTGATCCAAATTCGAATGTTGAAAAGGATTAGATGATTGAGTGATTATACTAGTGGTGCAAGTGTCACGCATGTTCCTTGTCACATTTTCTCAAGTATGAACATTCCAATATATTATGATATAAATTCGCTCTCAGCTGCAAAGACAAAAGAGATCATGTGTTTCGGTGCATATTCCAATCTTGACAAGTCGGAACCTAGTAAGGAGCTTGTTCAAAATCTGCTCCATACAGACAATAAGAGTGCTTTTGGGTAGCCCCAGAATACTTTTCCTCCAAAGCCCAAGGAACGTCCCATGCATGAAGCCAGACCTGGTCTAACACATAAGCAAAAGACAAAAGTTGGACATAAGCCACCTATAGTCCTCCTCATAAGATCCCTAGTCACAAGAAGAGCACTTTGTAAAGGGAAAGCATCATTGCGCCTCGCAACCTTCTAGAAAAATAGCTTGAAACATAATACAATTCATGAAGTGGGCCAAGAAGAACTCCATGGCTTAGTTACTTCTCAACGACGACAATAACTCTTGTCCTATTTTGGAAAATGGCAGCAATATACCAAACTAGACCTAACCCTCAAAACTTAAATACATAAATACTCGAATACAATGAGATCCCTATTTTAAAACAGACGGTTCACCAAGCAACAACACTAAGAGGTCACCAAAAAGAATCTTTATAACAAAATCGATCAAATAGATGAGATAAAGTTCAAGACATCTCAATAACCACCAGCTTGAATCGAATCCTTTGAAAGTTAAATAAGTTATTTCTGGAGCACGTCATTGTCTGCCCACTACAGGAAAGCATTTATTTTACTAGTACAAGACTCTTATGTTTGTGGTTGTAGTGTGAAATGAGACCAAAATCTTGACACTAGTAGTCGTATATAAAAATATGTGAGAACAAGATTTGGACGGTCAATTCGACACCTCATATGTGACCATCAATAGTCTCTCATTATTACTTACAATTTCTTAAACATAATCAAAACCAGAACCTCATTTCCTCCTTCATCAAACTTAAAACTCTCCTCTTGCCTGATCTAGGCAACTCCCCAGCCTCCTCCATCCATCCTCCTCACTCCGTACTTGACGGATTCCTCCCCGAAGACCTTCACCAAGCGCCAATCATCCTTCTTGGTGGTCATCTCCAACGTCATGATTTCATGTGCGGGGTTTCTATTATCTTTTAAACCTCCACCAATTCCTTCTCCCCTTGAACTCCGAACAAGCATCGGTCAACACCGTAAGAGGTATACTAACTAGGTATGCCTCTTATATTTTCATTATTTAATCTATACATTTAGTTAATGAGAGGTTTATTGCTTCTTGTACATGTCAACTTTGTTATGCAATGTATGTGCTTGATGAAATTTTTAAGATAAATAGTAGATGTTTTGTACATGTATCTATGTTTGGCATTTTTTTGTCCATCTCCTTTAAAAAGAATCCTTTCCCACTGAATTAATTAACACATAGTATGTGTGAGTTAGTGTGTGTATGAATGTGTTTGTTGGTTTGTGTTTGAGAGACTATGTGTGTATTCATGTGTGTGTTTGTGTGTGTGCGTGAATGTATGTATTAGTGTGTTAGTGTGTGTATGTGTGGGTTTGTGTCAGAATCTGTGTGTTGGTGTGTATGAGAGTGATGAATCAGCATTTCATCATCATTATTCATTTATTTTAGTTTAAAATCCCGTATAAAATACATGTATATAATACTAAGTCCATATTCTTAGTAATTAGCATCTATGTAAATATTGTATATTTGTATATTATTTTAACCTAAAATAAATAAATAAAGAAAGAAAGATAGGAAAAATAAAGAAAAGAAACGAAAAAGACTGCATATATTTAATAGATACATGCTGACCCGAACCCCGAGAGAAAGTCAATACTTAACCTGATCGACCAGGAATAAAGTAGGGGGAGATAGGGTCCTTAATCAGAAAATCCAAAAAATGTGTTGTAAATACTTCTCATTTATTAGCTATATCTGTATGAAACTAACACTATTTTATTTGTACATAAATTGAGCTCAAATTCAATAATTTTCAAAACAGAATTATAAATAAAAATGTTTCCTAAATAATAGAAATAATTGCATAATAAAATCATGTACAAAATAAAAGCAACCACATCCGGTGATAATTAAAAGATCATTTTTGGCTCCATATGACTCAAATTGAACCAAACTCACTTCCATTGTATTCTAAATGAAATTATCTTTAAAATGGTTGTGATTTCATAATTTTTGGAGTTATGATTGAAAAGCCAATTTTTCTGGGGTGGTTTGTGCAATTCTACCATTTAGTTGTACATACTGTATTTGTAAATATTTTTATTGATAATTTAAAATAATAAAAATAATAAAAATAAAATTGATAAAAATTTTAAAATAAAAAAAACTAATTTCCTTATTTAACCATGTAAATAATGTATTATATATAATATGTATATAGTTAAATTTCTTAAATAACTACTACAAAAAAATAAAAAACTAACATTTATTTTTAAAATTAATAAAGTGACGAAAATATAAAAAAATATTTAATTTTTTTAAACAGTAATTGCTTTTATCTTTATCTCATTTCAAATTTCTTTTATCTTATCACTTATCTTTATTCAAAATATTAAAAATTCAAATTCCATTCTTCTATCTATTAATAGGGCTCCTCGTCCCTATTTTCAACTTGATCAATCCTTGGTAAGAGGAGCCCGATCTCCGAAAGTCTTCTTGTTGCAGAAGGGTGCCTAGCCTCTGAGTTATCCGGTGATAATGAGTTAGCCTTCGTCGAGGTGATCAAAGTCTTTTCCACTCCTAAGGTGAGATACACATTTTCTTTTGTTTTTTATCTATGTTAACTTAGTTTTATCTCTCACATTTTTATTCCGTTGTCAGTTTTTCAGTTAGATCTTAAAATCCACCATGATTTGATTCGACATCGATCTCGAGTTTTCATCTCATTTTCTCGATCTCATCGCTTCACGTTCTACCTCATGCAATCTCTCAACTCCAGCCACACACGATGGTCTGAGACTTGGATTCGATTCTTTCATTTTACCGGATCCCCATTCACATTTTTTTAATTTTTTTATTATTTATTTAAATAAGTAGAGATGATGCGTTGTGCTTGAGCCCTTTTCTATTCAAAAAAATATATAAAAGGGTAAATTACAATCTGGGTCCCCATCTATGGGTCCGATCCCAGAATAGATCTCGATCTTTAAATTGTAACGATTCGGGTCCCGGGGCCATTAATGTAAAGAATTTTTTGGGGCTAATGACAAGTATGCCATTGTTCAAAAGTTGGAACCCAACCCCCATTCTCTTTCCAACAATGGCATATTTGTCATGAACCCTAAAAGTTCCCTTTTCTAAATGGTCCTTGGACCCGAATCGTTACAATTTAAAGACCGATACCCATTCTGAGATCAGACCCATAGATGGGGACCCAAATTGTAATTTACCCTATAAAAAGAGAAAAATAAAATATATTATTTTCTCCCTAACATTTGTTTTCTAGGGATAAAAAAATTTAAAAATAAAAAAACAACAAAAAATATAAAAAGTTTACTTATGTTTCTATTTTTAAAAATAAAAAAAATAAAAAAAATATAGCAGTCGCTGTAGGCGGCCCCCCTCTAGCTGGTGGCGGTTCCCGCCGCTTGTCACACCGCGTGTCCCACCGCGCTGGACGCCTCCACCACCATGGCCCCTGCTCATCCACTACACGAAGCCTCAATCACCGATCCACCAGCCTCGCGCCGACCATCCCTATCCACCTCGTTGTTCCTGGAGCAGAACACATCGTTCATCATTGCTTGAAGATTGCCACCGCCAAAACACAGCCTGTCCTCAGTTGCGGCATCGATACCGCTGTGGACGAGTCCAGCAAACAGCCACCAATGGCATCGCCCCTCTACACCTATGTCGATGTCCTCCTCTATTGAATTGTGCGCTAGCCCTACGCGAGGCTCCTCTACCGACCCCTCGAGTGAAACCATCCGTCGTCGCTCATCCCCGTGCTCCACCGCAGTCTCAGCCTACTTCCCATCCTCTAGTCCAGCCGTCTCTGCCAGATGCACACCGTACGTGGATCCCTTCTTCAACTCCGCCCACCTCAAACTGACCACGCGAGCCTCCTATCAACCTGGGCGTGTATCTCCTAGATTCCATCGCCAATCCCCACGAGTCGCCGCACGCTCCCACCGTCCTTCGTCATAATCCGTTGCCTTCACTCATGCACCTTGCTCTTCCAGCATCGCTGACTGTATGGAGCACCTCCGGCTCTGATCGATCGCGAGCCGACCAACGAGGGCCATCGCCACCCGATCAAGGAATGAGAAGGATCGTATAGTGGTCACACACCTTTCCCCTACTTGAGAAGAAAGGAAAAGAAAGAACTGTAAATCCTAAAGATATTACTAAAAAAATTGGCAACATTTCAATAAAGCCCATAAAAGTTCTATAAATTTCGAAAAGGTCCCTACTAGCTCATATCAAGTTTTCCTTAGGAAAATTGCATTCCGAGCCCTGATGATTTCCAGGATTACAAGAAGACCCACTTAGCCTCACAACACGTGCATAACACATTTACACGGGTAAATTTCATTTTTTATCCCCAATTTATTTCTTGTTATTATTTTACTAAAAAACTTTAAACATTAACCATTTAGTCCTTCATTTCCATACTTGAACTTGCATTATCTTTTCACTGAAATAAATGTGGTATTTGTTGTGAAAATTCGACAAAATTTTTTTGTATACTCCTATTATGAGCATGATCACTGTGAAAATTTTTCATAACCTTTTATAATCATTAGATTTTATAAAAAATAAAAAAAATCATATTTCCCTATTTGAACTTTGAAAAATCATAAAAATTTGAATATTGCTCTAAAAATTCCAAAAAATAGATTAGTTTTATTTTATTATCTTTTAATTCCTATCCAATTTTTGTGCATAATTATTTATAAAATCCAAAAATTATAAAATAATCAAAATATTATAAAAATCATAAAAAAATTATAAAATATCAAAAACTAGTGATTTCAGTTCCCGTGTGTAGATATTTGTCTATATTTTAGCATAAAAATAGTTTCCAAGTTGGGCACTTAAAATATTTTAAGTTGCTAATTACTCCAAGATGTGCACTATTTTTCATTTTCCACTGTTTGACTTTTATAAAAATACAAAAAACATCTGAAAATTCTACAAAAATTTCCAAAAACATTTCAAAGACTTTAAAACCCAATAGTATTTTCTTTGGATTTTTCTGAGCATTTTTTTATATAATTGAAAAATATGAAAAGAGTGTAGTATGCGTATTTTTTCTCTTGTGCATATTATTCCTTATCTGAAAATTTAAAAAATTGCAAAAGTAAAATCATTAAAAATGTGAAAATCACAAAATAAAAAAATAAAAATTAAAAAAATAATTAAAAACTTAAGAAGAGAAAATTTCCACAAAACCAAGGATAGTTTTCCTTTGAGATTACTGCTTTTTATTTTAATTGAATTTCTTTCAATTATTTGAATAACCCTCGAGAATTTTAGCCTCTCTGAGTTCGATCCTATCTGCTATACAAAGTAGCAAAGAAATTTTCTCTTGTTCACACTGTTTTCTATAATTATTTCAGCAAGAGAGGAAAAAAATTGTTTGTTTGATCTGGGATTTTTTGGGGATAACTACAACTTCATATTATTAATAACCGATCCTCTTGTTTTTCCGTGCCAACAAAATAGCACCGTTGCCGGGGAGGCACGAAGGGGGTAGTTAGGTTTCTTTTTTGACCTGCTATTCTTGGTTGTTTATATCTTTTCACATTTACTCAATTATTCATATCCACTACATATATTTCATTATTTGTGCTCATATTTTTATAATTATGTTTCTTACACATTCTCTCTTTTCTTTTTCTTGTGGAGGGCCCGCAGAGCAAATGAGGCGATCCTAGGAGAGATAAAACACCCAAGCGAAGCAGAGGCGAATGTATTCATCTCGAAGCTGTAGGACATCATAGGAGGAGGAGGAGAAGAGTTTGAGAGAGACCATCATTTGGAGCATAGATAGTTTTTATTTATTTTAGCATTTAAACATTTTAAGTGGACATCCATTTGTTGTAGTGTCTATTTCACCAAGTGCCTGTGCACTTGGGTACCTCATCGGATTTATTTTCATCACCTTATTTTTCTTTATTTCATACGGATATAGTGAGCTATCTATTGATTTCTTTATTTAATTTACTTGAGCTAGGTAATTAAATAGGTCCAAACACCCTAAACAATAATTTTTGTACCTATAGTTCGAGAGTAACGGGACTTAGTCAAATTTAATTGGTTCTTACCCATTAATAGAAGCTATCATCTAGGACGGTTCACTTGCACAATATAGGTTAGTTTACTTTTCTGTATTTAAATTCTACGCAGATCATTTTACATGTAGAGTGCTGGAGACATGGTACGCATCTCTAACCCTTGCAAGCATCATTGTTTTTAATCGCGCATTGGCATTTCTGATCTCCTTCATCGTTTTCACTCACATAAGTTAAAAAGGAAATTGGACACTCGGTAGGTGATTCATTGAAAATATTTAAACCAAGTGACAACTGCCTAAAATTTGGGACTGCTAAAGAAAACTCGACCCTAAAATAAACATAAGCAAAAATCCATTATTATGGAGAGAGTAACCCCCACATTGTTTGGTTTGTATGCAGCGAAAGAGTGAACCATACATTAGGATAGAACCATGCTCGAAATCTTTTCATACTGCTATCTTGGGGTTAGTCGTTCTCCAGTGAGGATCTCTCCGGGTAGGTAGTAAACGATCCGCAACATTCTTAGCAGATTGAATTGATCAGGTAGCCGGTAAATTGTCCGAAATTCATACTAGCTGGGAAAGATCTAACTTTGGGATTAGGCCAGTCTACTGGAAGCATTGGGTTCCTAACAGCTCGCTTTAACTGCTCTGATAGACTGTATTCTCACCAAACTCTAAAATTGACAAGATAATTTACCGAACCTTCACAGTCTTCACATTGTGTTGAGTTGGTGAATTGAGGGTTTATATTGTGTTTGATTGCTAGTGATAAAGATCCTTATGTGTAATTTGCACCTTCATTCACTTTCACTCTTGCATTGACCTTTGTGCCCTCGCATCCTGCCTATTTATTTTGAAGATGTCAGACTGGAGTATTTCTCGTTCGGACTTTGCGAAATCATTCTGCACTCTGAGTGGTTCACCTTCTATTCTAGGAGACTCACTTCTCGAATATTTCATTTTCTCCACTTCACCTTTCATAACATCCATCAACCCACTAATTGAGATGAGCTTTAATCTCGAATTAATATCTGAGACTCCATCAATTCTAGGCACTATTCGAGTGTCATGCACATTTTCAGAGTCAGACGTCGAAAACTTAATGCCATAAAAGGGAAAGGGATCCATGTTAGAGCAGAGCGAGATCAACAGCACCTTGTTAGTCTCCACTCGATCAATTCAAGTCCAGTAATAGAGGAGCCTAATTTTCAGACCACATTGAGAGATATGATTCTCGAGATGAGATAAGAAAGAGAAGATAGGAGAGAGGGGGATAACATAAACCTTGGAGGTGGGAATGGGGGAGAAGAACCTCACATAGAATCTAGGGATAAGCCTACATTATAGGATGCTTATAATCCTGGAGTAGGACAGACAAATTCTTGTATACAAATCCCTGTGGTTCATGGGCATTTTGAATAATCCCACTATTTTACCTCTTCTCCCAATATCCCATGGAAATATTAATGAAGAATCTTATATGCACCTCCAGCAGTTCGAACGCATTTGTGGAACAATACACTACCCAAATGTCCCATTAGAGGTGGTGCAGATGACCGCCTTTCCATTCAGTCTAACGAGAGAAGCTTTATATTGGTTAAATCGTCTGGGGAAGGTTGCCACTACTTAGGAAGAGTTGAGGTCCACATTTCTGAACAAATATTACCTTCTCGGACGACTCAACAAAATGCAATCCTTGATTGTTGATTTCTCCCAGATGCCCCAAGAGCCTATTACTCACAGAGAAGTACCCCTATCATGATATTCTAAAGACGAGTCTTGTGCAAAATTTCTTTTGGGGTTTAAGCATTGAGAATAAAAAGTTTGTAGAAGCCGCTTGTGGGGGGAGGCACTTCAACAAGGATGAGGATGTCCTTTATCAAAATTTTGAGGAGATGGCATAGAGTTCTACCGCTCTTTCTTCTTCACAAGCTTTTTAGAAGCAACCCGTTACTGCCCCTGTAGTACCACACAAGGATGTCGATATGACAGCATCACAAGAAGTGGATAGGGTGGACAACTCTGACCTGACCATTATTGGAAACCATCTATCCATAGTGGACATTATTGAGAAACAATCCAAGGAACTTAAGAAGCTTCAAGTGATCGAGCAAAGGATGAAGAACCTGGATAAGATGGATGAGATAACAAAGCACTTGTAGCTTCTTGTGAGTAAGATCGGTGCAGTTCACAGTGTGAGTGAAGCAACCGATACCTCTAATAGGGAGTAGTCTTCTTCAACCCAGTAAAGTAGCAAAGGACCATCCATAGTTCAGCATGTCTACTACGTGCAGACACCTGATCAGGTTCAACAAAATTCACATCAGATAGTTCCATACCAACAGGAAGTAGCCTACATTCATGAGCAACAGTCTCCATCTCCACCTATCATTCAGGAGGTGAACGGTATCTAGTTCTACTTTAAGCGAAACCAGCCCCGTCTGTTGGGGCAAGGCCACTTGGGTTCATAGTAGGGTCAGAGACCTACCCACCAGCTTCAGGGAGGCAGAAAACACCAATAGTTCCAGCCCCACTATCAGTCTCCACGACAGTTCCAAAATTGGAGACAAGTCCATCCACAACATCAGTTTATGTATTTTCCTCATCCTAACCAGCAACAGACTATATATTATTGACAGTATCCTCCTCCTCCTCAATATCAGAATCTGTATGGTTACCAACAACCTTCGTACTATTAGTCTCAGTGATAGTCAGTCAATGAGCAACCTAAGGTGCCTTCAGTCAACCCAACACTGGACCAACTTGCATTGCTCATGAAGAACATGAATGAACTGACTCAACAGATCAACGAAATGACCACCACCAAGACACAGATTCCAACATAGATCGAAGCTAACCCCAACAACTTCAAACGCAAGGAGATGGTAGCCAATAGCCCACAACCACCGAGACGGGTATGTTCCTTGATTTTACATGTTTATATGATGTTATTCATCTCAGGGAGCGGTAGGAGATTGCAGTCACCTACACACTAGTTGGGGTTGGGAGATCAAACCACTGAGAGAGCATCATCTTCTACATCATCTCATTCACCAGCAGTCGAGAGGACTAATGTAGATGAAATCAAGTCTATAGTTTCACAGCCTTTACCACCACCTTTATCAGGAAGATGTAGATCACCATCAACAAGGGAGGATATACCAGTCGCATATTCTTCCTCTTCGCCAGCATCAGCAACCCATTGTGTTTTAGATCCTGTTTTACCTCCACCTGATTTGGACAACACTATACAGACTGGTTCTAATTTTCCTTTTGTACACGAGGATTCTACTTTGAATAATGGAAATGAACATTTTCATGTTTATTCCGATTCTATACCATTTCCTTCTGCTCTCAAACCTAAGAAGATTCAAAATTTAAAAATATTACTATCTAATCATGGAGTGGTTGAGATCTTACAGAACATCTTTTTAAAGGCGCCACTCCTTAAGACCATGTAATACATGCCTATAGTAAAAAAGGGAATGAAAGAGGCATGTCAACCGAGGAAGAACATACGAAAGGAAATAGAGAAACACATCCAGACCATGGCCACATTACAGGCCATTAGTAACCTCATACCTAAAAAGAAAGACAAAGGAGCACCTCACATCCGTTGCCATATCTTTGGTCAATAATTTGATCGTAATCTTCTCGATAGCAGTTCCTCCATTAATCTCATAACTTCCTCTTTACTAACTGAATTCAATTAGGGCCTCTTAAAACAACCAGTATGATTCTTCAGTTTGCTGATAGATCTATTGAGAAGCTAAGAGGCATTTTAGAGGACCTTGTTATAACGGTGCAGGGAATTAAATTCCCCGTTGATTTTTTTGTCATGGATATGGACACACCTGCACTGTTACTCCATACCCCAATCATACTAGGTCGACCGTTCCTCTGAATAGCTGAAGTAGCAATTTATTATGGTACTGGAGAGATCATCTTCCACTCTTATAGTGACAAGGTGAACGTTGAGACGATCTCTGATCATAGACCATCACTGCCACCTACAACAAATGAGATTTCATCACTCCCTAGGAGTGGAAGCGTTATGGTTATATAATTGTTTATGATAACATCACCCTTAAGTATTCCTAATACCTTTGCATCTTGCATATTGGAAGATCCAGAATAAACCCGAAGTATTAGATCGGTTTTATACTGTATACCTCATGGTTTTATCATTAAGTTTCTCATTTGATCATTAGGAGTCGGTATCGATCATATACTTTCCAAAATCACATTCATACGTAGGTCTTGATCTTATACTTTCCAAGAATATATAATGCTTCCAAAGCGAGACGACCACACATGGAATTTGATTCTTCCCAATATCTTATGAGTGAGGTCATGTCTTCCGATTCAGTAAATGAACCTATATGATCCCTTTGAGAGATCGTATTACTCATGTACCCTTGCATGCACACCAGCATGCTAGTGTATAGACCTTGATTAGGTCATCAACCTATTGGTCTGCTAAATGTACATACTTAGACATGTAGTAGCACGTCTGTCTCTGGTCAGAGGATGCATGCCAGTATCGTGACAACATATGACATAGGACTTTGGTTATATTGATTTTTTAAGTCAATCCTTTGACCTAACTTATCTAACACCTCTGAATCTCAAATCCTTTGCAGAGGACCTGCACCAAGAGGTCGGTTAAATATCAACCTTTAGAGAAAGGATTGTCATTTCATTCTCAGGCTGGAGATTCTCTCTTAATAATCATTTGACTGTGTTTGATGAGTTCTCAATCTAACTCTTTAGATATTCATCCAAGCACCAAACTCTATGATTCAATTATTGAATCAACTATTGTATGATTATTAAGATGTCCATGGTAAATAACCCTAATCGTACTAAGGGACCTATTATGCAAATTAGTTAATCTTCATTTCAGATTAGGGAATGATATTTTCAGTAACATTTATTGAATAATAGTTCACTGTGGGCTCGCAGGTCCAACACTCCAAACTTATGTCAACAAGATATCCATCTCCGACAAAGGTATCAATGATGTTGATAGTATAAACTCTACTATGGCAGCTTGAAAATATGAAGGTAAACATTTAATAACTGATGAAAGGGCCATAGATAGTGGTGCTTCTAACACATGATAGCAAATACAAAGATGTTTCAAGATTATAGTCTGGGTTCGATAAGAGAATGGGTAGATATGACATATGGTTCCTCAATTACCGTCGTAGGAAAAAGGAGCATATATATTACTGCTAAATTTATTTCAAAAGATGGTCTTCATGTTACCGACTTTCCTATTAATCTTCTATTTGTTTATCACATTACCGAAGATCTAAACCACCGTTAGATTTTTTATGCTTGATCTTGTGCCTTGCAGGACTTGGAGACGAGGAAGCATTTTAGGATTGGTTTGATTATTGACAGTCTTTATCATCTTCTTGCTCATGTTATTTTTTCCTGGATTGCTGCAATTGTTGATAAGGAATATGTGTTATCCATGTGAGCCTTAATATTTGTATTATAAATAAAAGTTATTGATTTTTTCACTCCCTTTCTAAGATTCAATGAAAGGTTACTCTATACAATTAGGGATATGTACCATGGTCATCTTAATGATCATATAATTGTTGATTCAATAATTGAATCATAGAGGTTGGTTCTTGGATGAATATCTAAGGAGTTAGATTGAAGACACATCATGCACTGTCAAATGATTGTTAAGAGATGATCTCTAGCCTGAGAAGGAGATGGCAATCCTTCTCAGTAGGTTGATATCTAACTAACCTCTTGATTCGAGTCCCTTGCATGGGAATAGAGATTCAGAGGTGTCAAATTAGTTAGGTCAAAAGGTTGACTTAACGAGATCCAGATCACCTATAATGTCACGACATTGGCACACATCCTTTGATCGGGGACAAATATGATGCTATATGGACGAGTGTGTAAATTTGGCAAACCAATAGGTTGATGACCTAACCAAGTTCTATACAACAACGAGTTGGTGTGCATATGAGGGCACATGAGTAATACGATCTCTCAAAGGGATAATACATGTTCACTTGTGAACAGGAAGACATGAGCTCACTCATGAGGTATTGGGACTGATCAAATTTCGTGCATGGTTGTCGTGCTTTGGAAGAAAGATAAGAATTTATAGGTATGATGCATGCTTTTTAAAAGCATATGATCCATACCAACTCTCTATGACAAAGATTGAGAAACTTGATGTTGAAACCTTAAAGATGTCAGCGTAAAATTGATCTATATATCTTCAGGATGTATAGGTTTTAGGAATACCCGATGGTGATGTGAACATAAACGATTGTATAACCATGCCGCTTCCATTCTGAGGGAGTGATAAAAGACGTTTGGATTTTAGTAACTCCTCTCAGTAGAGAAGTAACCTGATCTTGGTTCAAGTGTTGGACACTGATCTTCATTAAATTCAAATGCAATGAGAAGATTAGGTTTACGACCTTGATTTAATCAAGAATCTATGAGAAGTATGTTGGATCTTCTGGATTTAAGATGCAATCTCAATATCCAAATCCCTATACGTGGAACGTACAATTGCCCTGTCCTTATCACCAAGTATCTGCGAAGAAAGCACATTATTCTTGAAAGAGTTCAAGAATAATTCCATTGTTTAATTATATATAAGCACTGATAATTGGATAACTAAATGCTATTTAATTATTATGAATAATGTGAATTTTAATCGTATTATTTGAATGCATTAGAATAATAATCCAATATAATTAAATGTGATTTAATTTTTGTGGATATGAATAATCTGGATAACACTATCAAATTAGTATGGGTTGGATTCATATAGGATAATTAATTGAAAGTGTAAACCATATTTATTTTGGGTTGTCAATATGATTCACAAATTTGCAATGATAAGATTGCAATATTCACATAATAATTATGAGTTATTTTTGTTGAATTATTTACAACAAGTGTTGTTGTAAATCTTGGAGATTTCCAAGGAATAATGCAATCTTAAGATATTGCATGAGATTCCAACTTCCATGCTGTTAGAGTGGACAACCACCAAATCCTATAAGGAAAGGGTAGTCGTCAACTCTATTACATGGAGTGATGTAATCTCCATTCCGCTATCTCCATATTTGAATGATTTAATTTTAGAATTAATTTATATATGAAGGATATGGCGAGATCCTTAAGCGCATCACGGAAGCATGAGGATCACATCGTATGTGATCGAGAGCGACTAGTCGCACTAGTATCTCGAGGAAGCATAAATTAAAAAATTTTCACATGACAAAACCACATGATCCAAGAACACTTCTCGAATCATTTCGTCTAAACCACAAACAAGTAATAGGATTACCTCTTGAAGCATGGTTGCGATCGAGTCTCTAAATGAAGAGACCTACTGTCTGAAGTCCGATCCGACGGAGGAGACACTTGAGAGCATGTTGATAAAACACGTTCTCCTCGTAATCCATGTTGATGATCCAAGCAAACGGATCTCCTAATCTCGTCCCACGAGATGCGACGTCTTCTTGAGCGAGACGAATCGAAGGAGATGTAGATCCACAAGCAAATGATCGGGCACATAATGACGATGTTGCGATGATGGAGACTCTCTTTAGGGCATCCATGGTGGACGGGCATATGAGAGAGAGAGAGGGAAAGTAGGGAATGAGAGAGAGAGAGCCTTATGTTCTCATTGTGTTGTTGTAACCAAGAAGAGCAAGGGGTGCCTCTCCTTTTATAATATTTTGGGATCCATGGATCTCCATCCATGGACAACGTAAATCTAATGGCTTACATTGATTTGTGTTCCTTTTAATGGTCAAGATTTTATTGGTAAAAAACCATCAACAATTAATTTAATTTAGATTAAATATATATTGATAAATCAATATGATCTAATCAAAATTAAATCAATCAAATATGGAGATTATGGAATGAAAATTGCCTCCTTCCATAATATGGGATTTGGTAGAAATCTCATGTAATGTCATCATATCTCATAAGATTACATTATTCCATGGAAATATCCAAGATTTACAAGAACTCTTGTTGTAAATTATTCTAAAAAATTAATTCATAATTATTTTGTGAATATTTCAATCTTGCCATTGGAAAATTGTGAAACACATTCACAACCCAAAATAAAATGTGAATTACATTTTCAATTAATTGTCCAATGTGAATCCAATTCACATCAACATTTAATTAACAAATGTAAATTACAAATAGCTCTCTCTTATATATTATAAATCACATTTGTAATATATATGACTAATATGGATATTGCTATCCATATTATTCATATTCATGATAATTAAATCACATTTAATCATCTTGGATCTCTATTTTCATGTGTCCAAATAATATGAATCACATTCACATTATCACATCTTTGATAATTAAATCATTTTTAATTATCTTAGATAACTCTCCTTATAATATGAATCAAATTCATATTATTCATGATAATTAAAACATATTTAATTATCAATTTTCTCAATGCTCAGATATATAAAATATACAATGAAATTATCCAGAACCCTTTCAAGGATAATGCGATTTCTCCGCAAATAATTGATTAAATCAAGACCGTAAATCTAATCTTCTCATTACATGTGAATCACATTCAGATCAATGTCCAACATTTGGACCAAGATCAGATTACTTCTCTACTGAAAGGAGTCACTAAAATATAGTACCATTTCATCACTCCCTAAGAATGGAAGTGTCATGGTTATACAATCGTTTATGATCACATCATTCTCAGGTATTCCTAACACCTGTACATCATGCATACTGGAAGACTCAAAATAAATACGAAGTATTAAATCAACTTTACACTTTCTACTTCAGAGTTTTGTCAGTAAGTTTCTCGTTCGATCATTGGGAGTCGATTATACTTTCCAAAAGCATATATCATACCTAGGTCTTGATCATATACTTTCCAAAAGTAAATATCAAACCTACAAATTCAGTCAAGCTTCTTAAGCAAGACGAGCGTGTACGGAATTTGACTCTTTCCAATATCTCATGAGTGAGCTCATGTCTTCCGGTTTAGTAGATGAACCTGTATGATCCCTTTGAGAGATCGTATTACTCATATGCCCTTGTATGCACACTAGTGCGCCGGTGTACAGACCTTGATTAGGTCATCAACCTATTGGTTTGCCAAATGTACATACTTAAACATATAGTAACACATCTGTCTCCGGTCAGAGGATGTATGCCTATATCGTGACAACATACGATATAGGACTTTGGTTATCTCGATCTCGTCAAGTCAACTCTTTGACATAATGTATCTAACATATCTGAATCTCTATTCATATGCAGAGGACCTACATCAAGAGGTCAGTTAGAGATCAACCTTGAGAGAGAGGATTGCCATCTCCTCCTCAGATTGGTAATCATCTATTAATAATCATTTGACAGTGCTTGATGAGTCCTCAAACTAACTCTTTAAATATTCATCCAAGCACTGGCCTCCATGATTCAATAATTGAATCAACAACACTATGATTACTAAGATGGCCGTGGAACATAACCCTAATCGTACTAAGGGACCTATTATGTAAATTAGTTATTCTTCATTTCAGATTATGGAATGATATTTGCAATAACATTTATTGCATAATGGCTCGCCGTGGGCTCACATGTTCAACGATTTCCCACTATCCCAAATAGACATTAATGGGCTAATCTTTAAACCCGCACTCATGTGACAATCATAGGCTATTTAGAAAATTGCTAGGTAAGTTGATCAGTCACTCTATTCCCAAAAGACTATGCCAAGTCCTTTTATGACACTTGCATATCTCCTAGTAACAGTGCTCTCATCCATTGCGAATGTTGCATCTTATGCAATAATACTCAATCTAGTCAGTTATGGTGTCGTTGACACTATAGTTTAATAATTATTATAACTGTTATTTCCATAATCCTTATTAGAATACCCTTATTCCTGGAGATCACCATCTCTTAAGGTTTCCACAATTAAGTCCTTTTAGATCTCTATCTATAAAGTCTTAAGCTTTTGAAGATAAGACTTTGAGATCACTGTCTCAAAAATCTTGTTATCTATCTGCAACTAAGTGTTTTATCTCCATAGTAGGATTAGTAAAGGTTTACTACTCCCACTGCATGGTATACATCTGGCATTTGTGCACATCTAGCATACACTCGGCTTCTCGTAACTGATGCACAAGGGCAAGCAGTTCTAGCATTCACTTCCTCAACTCTTTGAGATGTTATCCCTTTAGATAGGTCAGTACCAAATCTTAAGGGAAGGAAGCCTTTCTTGGAGTTCCCAAGAATGGAATATGTCCAAGGTGCACTTACTAATGTGACAGTTCCAATGCCCTCTTCTCTTTGCTTCGAAACACCTTCAGAACTAAGATCCACGAGGCATCTTTGCGATCATATATCAATATATGGAATAGCCAGTCTATAAAACACTTATTATCATCCTTATATCATTCTAAATGGTTAGGATATTATCTACATTTAACATGTTGAACGCAAAGGCACTCCCACTAAGCTTCACATGGTTCATCAAAATTATATCTGAAATGATAACATTTATAATTTCATCAAATCTTATGTTCCAACTACCAGATGCTTATGTGAGTTCATAGATGAAGATCTTTAGCATGCACACCTTACTTTACTCAACCATGAAGCCCTGGGGCTAGTTCACGTGAATGTCATCAGAGAGATATTCATAGAGGAATGCAATATTGACTTTCATCTCATAGATATCAAAGCCAAGTTGTGTAGCTATAGTTAGCAATAATATGATGAGTATAAGCGTAGTCACTTAAGAGCAAGTGTTATCGCAAATGATGTCTTCTCATAGGTATGTAGCTCATGGCCACATGCCATGCTTTGAAGTTCTGTACCTTCTCATCAGGTTCCCTCTTTCTCTTCAAGATCCATTTACACCTTTACGGGTCTTACCCATATAGGTGGATCCTCGAGGGTCCATATACAACACTTGTATATGAAGTCTACTTTAGACTTTATTGCTAACATCCATCTTTCCATGTCATGATCCTCAGGAGCTTCATCAGACTTTATTGCTAAGTCCGATCATTGTCACTTAATTGACACATGGAACACATCCTCAAACTTATTTGAAGAGGTATTAATGTTTCATCTTTAATTGTCCTTTTAGTTTCCTATTTCAGGAACCTCATTTTCATCTTAAAATTAAATGAGTTCCTTTACTTCATTTCATCTTGATTCTCAAGAGAGTCATCCTCTAAGAATCACATTCTCAAAGATGAGATCTTTTACGAATCTCAAGTTCATAAAGTAGGTATCCTATACCATCCTTTATTTTCCTAATGAAGTAACACTCTCTAGTGCTAGATTCCATCTTATTTTCATGGAACCTAATTAAGGATATATTGTAGTCTGTAGTCTCTACTACATATATATCTTGGAAACTAAGAGATAATTATGCTAAAAAATCACCATTGATCAAATCATGTCACACATGATCCAATTGTATCTCCCTACAACTCTATTGAGTTTAGGTTTGTTAGGAATATTGACATAGAAATGATATTCATATCTCCATAAGGTATTCTTTGAATTTATCTAATAGGTACAAGCTACCTAGATTAGATCAAATTCATTGTATCCTACTTCAAACTTTGGTTCTAAACCAAAATTATGAAATCTTTAAACATTTCAAAGGTTTCATATGTGAAGAAAAGAAATCTCATATCATACATAATCATTAATAGATATCACAAATCCATAATGTTTATTCTGATATAGATGATTGATAACCAGGCATTCTGCGAGGGTCACAATAATATATGTATAGTGTCGCTGAGGCGACCGCTCACAGAACGTCAGTTATACAGCAATTAACCCACAATAAAAGAATGAATGAATTAAGCCTAAAAATGTGAATTAATCTTTATTACTCTACCACAAAATGTATAGTGAACAAGCATGTAGAGGTCGAACCACAGAGAGCAATACAAAAATGCATAAGCCTATGATGTGCATATACCACAGAGTCATCCTTATGTAAAGCCTATTTTCGTGGGTTTTTTTTAATTTTTTTACATTTTTTTATATTTCTTTTTTTATATATTTTACTTTTAGAATGTCATATATTAATAGATATATAAATATATATATATATGTATATAGATATGCATCATTTTTTTATCATTTTCTCTTTTTTTATAGGGTAATATATATATATAGGGGAGTTATAATATTTATAAAAATATACAAAAATGGTCAAAATATCAGAAATAAAGCCTTTTTGGTATTTTCAAGATTTTCTACTATTTTTGTGCTTTTTGGGCATTTTTCAAAACATTCTTACTATTTTTAAATAGCAAAATAAGAGAAAACATGGAAATAGGGTCTGGCTGTAAGAAAAATAGGAATTAAAAATAGCAAACAACCTCAAAATTTTCCCACACTAATTTCCAAATAATGAGAATAAAATATTGAAGCAACAGAAACTGAGTTTGTATTTTTCTGAGTTTTCTTTGATTTTATATATATTTTTTAGTTTTTGGGTATTTTTGAGTTTTTAAGGTTTTTCTTTAGAGATTTTTAGGGATTTTTGGATTGACACTAAAATAGGTCAAAATACATACTAGGGAATTTTTTTTGGAATTTTTAGAGTCTTTTAATATTTTTTGGGAATTTTATAAGTTAAACAGTAATAAAAAGGCATGTTTTTGATTTTTAATAAATGCAAAAATGCAAAAAATTTAAAAAACTAAAAATATAGCGTGCAAGGGTACACTAACAGTAGCTTATATCCATTTTTGCAAAATTTTTCAAGGAAATATGAAGCACAAAATAAATGGACAAAGCATACAAAAATTTATGGCCTGACAGGGGTATTTTTGCAATTAAAATATTTCTCAGGGGCCTCCATGCAAAAATTACAACAGAAATAAACATTTACTTTTATTTTCAGGGCCATTGAACAATTAATAAAACCTGACGGGGTCTAAATGCAAAAATCACGCGCCTCACGTGGGTACTGCACGTGAGGCGTGGAGGGACTAATACGCAAATATAAAAATATCAGGGGTCCTTCTGCAATTTCTACAAATTATTTACAACGGGGATTTTTATTTATAGAATTAAAACCTAAATACAAAAAGGCGGGGGGTTGTATCTGATATTTACCCCTAATAGGCGCGTGATCCGACGGCTGCCCTTCATCCACTTGCCACGCGTCGCGCTCTCGTCGGCCGATGACGGTTCGTAGATGACGGCTGAGATTAGATCAGCCTCGCTAATTGGACGGTTGATGCAGTGCTTCATCTGACGGCGCTGGTTCGATCTGGGCCGACTCCTTTGATCTAACGGCGCTGGAGGTGCCTGGACGAATAAGGAAGAAGCTCGCCCCCGGCAAGCTTCGATCGTGAAGCTTTGGCTCGCCCGGGCGTCTCCCGCGCATCTGGGTTGCTCAAAACGTGGCTGGAGGTCTTCCGCATCTCCTGAAGGTCTCGCCATGGCTCCTGGAGGTCCGAAGCGGTCGGACAAGGTCGGTGAAGTATGGGACCTCCAAGAACCTCTCCCTGGTTCGATTTGAGCCCAGATGGGCTCCATTCTTCGTTGGACCTGCATAGGAAGAACCGGGAGAGAGAGGGCGTCCTCCTCGACCCGGGGTTTTGAAGCTTTGCAGTGAAATGGAGTGAGGCGGAGGAGCTCCGACGAACGGCGGAGGGGAGCTCCGATTCGCCATGACCAGAGATCCTGGGTTGGACAAATGTGTGCGATCGATGGAGAAAACGATGGGGTATGAAATGGGATGAACGTGGCGGTCCGCTCCGGCGAACTTCGAATTTTTTATTTTACGCTACGATGATTAACTAAAGGCTAAACTAACAACTGGAATTGAAAACTAACATCAAAACCTAACTAAAAAGCATAAAAAGGCAGCTCTTATACCTGGGGGCCACCAGGGAGCAGGACAGACGCCGAAGCTCCGCCGCGTCAAAATTGCCCTTCCTCCGGCCGATTCGAGGCGCTGGAGCACTCCCCCTGTCACGAGGAACGTTCCAGGAACGAGATCAAGGCTTTTGGTTGGATTAAAATTGGCCAAATTTGAGGAAGGGAGTGGAGCTTCTTATTTATAAACATTGGCATGGAGCCTTATTGACCGGCGATTATTACATGATCCAATGAGTATCAAGTTGATCCAAAGAATCGGCGGGTATCAATGATGATCAGAGATCAATTCTTGTGAAGGAAGCGAGCTCGATCGATGGACGGGATGGCCGTAAAAAAGTGAAGAAATCCGGGGAGTTGACAGTTCAGAGGTGCCAGGGCTTGGATGGGACAGTTGACCAGGCGGTCAACAAGGGCTGGCGCCCTATTGGTCCACGTCGGCCGCAAGAAGACAAAATAAGAAACCCTACTCGAAATTAATGTATTTAACCTAGTAAATGATTTTATTATTTTTTTCTTATAAAATAAAAAATGTGTATTATTTCATGTAGTATTTATTTATGATTTTTATTGAATTTTTCGATGTATTTTGTTATGGTTTTATTTTAATAGTGTATATATGTATGTATTTACATGTATTTCGTGTATTTTATTTTTAATTTAATTTATTTTATTTTATTATTTTATTGTTTTATTTTATGAATTTATAATTTATTTTTGTGAGTGTGAGGATATTTTTATTTAATTTTTATGAGTTTATTTTCATTTTTAAATAAATAGGTAGAGGTATATGTAGGTATACCTATAGGTCTTTTACCTATGTATTTTGTATACTTATTTTATTTAATGTATTTTCTTGATTTTTATTTTGGATTTGCATTTTTAATAGGTTATATGTAATATTTACATTATTATAAAAATATAAAAGAAGAGAAAAATTTAAGAGTGTTTTCCCCTTTTATTTATATACATTCTTGGTCACAGATATTTTGCCTACTACTTGCATAGACTTATTTTATTTTATTAATCCTTTTTAGTTTTTGTGTAATTTTACTATGTACATGTATTATATACATTATTCACAAATTTCTAAAAATATAATTTGACCAGAATAATAGACAAGGAATATATTGAATATTTTAATCAGGCAGGCTGCCCAATGGGGGCCAAAAACCTAACTTTCGCAAATGGACTCCAAAAATTATGAAACCAATTTTATTAAATAGTTCTTGGAAAGATATATACAATTAAAGGTGAGTTTGGGTGTTTTGGAGTTTTTATTTGCAAGATATGGGTCTATGAAGTTGAGATTGTGGCTTTTTATTCTGTGTATAAAATGTACACTAAGTATTATTCTTGTACAAACTCAATTTTGTATTTTTATTTACATTATTATTTACAACTTTCATGAACAAAGTTTCTTTATTTGATGAATAAATAATTATGTACAAAATAGGTGTCAAAATTGCATAAATACATGCATGAATAAATGAGGTATTTATTGTACACTGGCCCTTATCTCCCCCTACTTTATTCCGTGTCGACCAATTCCATGCTGGCCTTGGTATCGGGGTTTGGGTCATAAAATATTTGCAATATTTTATTCCTTTTTCTTTTCTTCTCTTTATTCTATAATTTTGGCATTAAACACCTTATTTAATGTGTAATTAATACAATGAATGATGAATGCTATTATGTACAATTTGATGCTATTTATATGCATTTGCTGGGGTTTTTGAGGCCAAAATGATAGAATAAAGGTGATGAAATGGAGATTCATCAATGATCCACATACATCAATATGTATGAGATCTTGAATACCTCAGCATCTAGCACCATTCCTAGAGAAGGGTGTATTGGACATTTTACTTTGAATACAATATTCATAAGTATGCAAGTTTTGAAATTTAGACATTCTAAAGTTTCATCTCCTACTAGTCTATTGATCGAGTCAATAAACAAATATCCGAGGCTTGATGCTAGATCATTGTCAAATGATCTTCATCCTCCTATTGATCTTTTAAGGTTTAATTTCAGTATTAGAAATGTTAATGAACCATTCATTGATTTTTTAATTCAGTAGAGTCCTCTGGATGTACTTTTTGAAATATATCCATCATAATGCTTTATGATAGGTCTATCCCAGAATTCATGTTTATTTCCAACATTTAGAAACAAACAATGAGTGTATTCTAATATCTAGGTCATAGAGACATTCTCTAAGACCAAGGGCTCTCCCACTGAAAATATCAAGCCTATTGATCCAATGGAAATTGTTGCAACAATTGCATCAATTCCAACATGGATGGCCATTAAACCTTAAGATCAAATTTTTAATATTCTAATATATATATATATATATATATATATATTCAACCAATTGCAAGTGACATTAGAAAATTGAGAGACAATTATTAGACTTTATCTTATCAAATATGTAAGTCAATGTCAATGATTATATATAGATTCTTCTGATGCTCTATCAGAGTCCTTCACTAAGGATTCGAGACAGACTTGATAGTCATACTATCAACACATCAACTTATCGCATTAATGACATTCATCCAACTCTTAGGATATCATATGGAAGTCATAGAAGTACGGTCAACTCTTTGACTTTCCTTCTCATATTGGGTCTAACCCATGCTTTCACTACGCTCCCTTTATCTATAAACAAACATTGCTACGACTAAGGATCTCTTATGTTAAATTCAAAAGAATTCAATGTAAGAGCATTTCAACATTTATACGTACTTCATTAGATTCATACAATATGAATATTATGAAGCTTCATAAATGATTAGAGTATAGATAGTAGAATGATGACGCTCATCATATCTACATACATCTCAACTCTTAAAGACTTTTGGTTCAGGCGGGTACTCAAACAATTTAAATACATGATCTCTTATAGAGCCAGCATTATGCATGATGCAGAGAACCATGTCATTCATGATAAATATCAAGATCACATATGTATGTTAGAATATCTTCTTAGATTTTTATAAGGATTAATTGACAATTACGATCATCGTTGACTTGTCACTTCCAAAGTGCATTCGATGAGATCCAGACTATAAAGACATACAAACCCTAGGGTTGTAGTCCTATTGTCTATTTAATTGTCATTCCTCATTCTTCTGAGGAAACTTGCACATTGCAGCTACATACATCATGTGTCCAACTACAGGTACAATATCTTGATCATGGATCCAATCCATGATAATTTACTGGTTATTATTGGGTATAGTATTGAGTGGATTTAATGAAGGATTATCTGAAACAAGAAATTTGCATAAATGTATATATTTATATATTTTTTAATTTGATTTAGGAATTTTTATATGAAAGTTGTCTTGCCTTGTCAACAATGAAAGTTCATTCCCTTTTAATCACTTTCAATGTAAGAGATATACTCACCATTATATCTCAGGAAAGATCTAGGATCTCCTTCCTTATCTTTGTCACATCCCAATAATATGAGAACTTGTGGCTCTAAAAAAGAAGCGGGAACACATTCCGCCTTGCAAGTCCAACTTGCATTTCCCATTTCGGTCTTTAACACCCGGGCCCACCACCTGTAAGGCGATGATGACCCGTCATTAATTGAACCAACCATCAACAGGAATACAACTCGCTATGCGCAATCCAATATCGCCCCAATAATATGAGGAAGCAATATTGGTGTCACTACGCATACGTCCTTACTCTTTCGAGAAAAAAAAGAGCCCAATCTAAATGGATTATGTGCACGAGCTGTCACTTCGGATAGGTGTCTTCTACATACAATATTCGGCGGAACCCTTCGCCTTGACGGGAGACCATGGATGTCACTTATGTGATCCTCTATATCACGTTCAAATTATAATCAATTATTATAATCATATTCACATAATTAATTCTTCCAAGGGAAATAACAACTCTATTCATAATAGAGTGTTTTACATTTAATTGGATTCCAATTAATCTAATCATATAAAATTAATATCCAATTAATATCCAACAAACATTCGTTGTTGTTACATTGAAATATTACTTTGACATATGGTATTATCTCAAATACATATTATTTCGAATTTTAATAATTAGAAATACATCATGATTTCTTAAGCATTATACCAACCCTACCCTCTATCATGGCCAGTACCGATGGGAGTGAGACAGACCGCACATGGTGCAACCTGCTACCCCAACGCTCCTCGACTAGACACCATATCCGCCTCGGGAAAGGATAATGCAAAATAGATCACTTTGTACTTGAGATGATCATCGATTTTTCAACCGAAATTATACCATATAACAATAATCAAAACCATTTTGATTAGCATTATAATGAGATTTGCTAAACAAATCCCAAATCTTATTCAAGAACATGTTTGTTGGAATGTAGATCATGTAAATCATGTAACCAATTTTGTGATCTAGATCACATCTAATAAAATATTGGTTAAGTCAATATCATTTATTGAAATAATTATCATCAAATATTTCACAAATATTTATGTACAATTATTCCAGGAAATTTAAAAAAATAAATGTTACTAATTGATTAAATGACAATCACAAGGTTCTTGATTATGAAAGTAATTTTCAGCAGTGACCCTCACTTACTAAAAGTACCATATCTCAATCAATTTAAATCCAAATTAAGCACAATAAGTTCCTAAAGTTTTCTAATTTGATTTAGAACAGAATATAAGTAGTTTTAACGCATTTCAAGGTATTTAAAATCCGAAATTAACATCTTAATTACGTCATGATCCGCAGTCCCCGAAACAGTTGATACATGTTCACTAAAATGATCATATCTCGAGCATACAGAATCCAAATTACGTAAAATCAGATCCTACGATTTCCTTATTTAGTGGGGAACAAAGTAAAAGTATTATTTTTGTGTTTAAAAAAATTAAACAGGTCAGAAAATAATTTGAAAATAGAGACGCGAAAATGAAATGCAAGAAAACTTTCGCAAACCCTAACGAACCCAAGTCATCCTTGGTTTATGGATCGCATCCAAAACCTTAAAACTAAGGCTTTGATACCACTTGAAGGATATGGAGAGATCCTTAAGTGCATCACAGAAGCATGAGGATCGCATCGTATGCGATCGGGAGCGACTAGTCTCACTAGTTGCTCGAGGCAGCGAAAATAATTTTTTTTCATATGAGAAACCACATGATCCAAGAACACTTCTCGAATTATTTCATCTAAACAACAAAAAAGTAATAGGATTACCTATTGAATCTTGGTTGTGATCGAGTCTCTAAACGAAGAGGCCTCCTGTCTGAGGTCCGATCCGGCAGATGAGATGTTTGTGAGCGTGTTGATGAAACACGTGATCCTCGCAATCCATGTTGATGATCCTAGAAAATGATCTCCTGATCTCATCCCACGATATACGACATCTTCTTCACGAGCGAGACACACCGAAGGAGATGTAGATCCACAAGAAAACGATTGGGCAGCATAATGACGATGCTACGACGATGAAGACTCTTTTTAGGGCATCCATGGTGGACGACCATATGAGAGAGAGAGGGCATGTAGAGAATGAGAGAGAGATAGCCTTATGTTCTCATTGTGTTGTTGTAACCAAGAAGAGTAAGGGGTATCTCTCCTTTTATAATATTTTGGGATCCATGGATATCAATCCATGGACAATACAAATCCAATGGCTTACATTGATTTGTGTTTCTTTTAATGGCCAAGATTTTGTTGGTAAAAACCCAACAACAATTAATTTAATTTAGATTAAATATATATTTATAAATCGATATGATTTAATTCCAAATTAAATCAATCAAGCATGGAGATTATGGAATGAAGATTGCCTCCTTCCATAATATGGGATTTAGTGGCAATCTCATGTAATCTCATGATATCTAATGAGATTACATTATTCCATGAAAATCTTCAAATTTACAATAATACTTGTTGAAAATTATTCTACAAAAATAATTCATAATTATTTTGTGAATATTGAAATATTGCCATTGGAAAATTGTGAATCACATTCACAACTCAAAATAAAATGTGAATTACATTTTCAATTAATTGTCCAATGTGAATCCAATTCACATCAACATTTAATTAACAAATGTAAATTACAAATAGCTCTCTCTTATATATTATAAATAACATTTATAATATATATGACTAACATGGATATTGCTATCCACATTATTCATATCCATGATAATAAAATCACATTTAATCATCTTGGATCTCTATTCTCATGTACCCAAATAATATGAATCATATTCACATTATTCACATCTTTAATAACTAAATCATATTTAATTATCTTAGATAACTCTCCTTATAATATGAATCAAATTCATATTATTCATGATAATTAAATCATATTTAATTATAAATTTTCTCAATGTTCAGATATATAAAATCAACAATGAAATTATCCGGAACCCTTTCAAGGATAATGAGCTTTCTCCGCGAACAATTGGAGAGAAGGACATGGCGATTGTATTGTTCCATGTATAGTGACTTGGATATTGAGATCATATCTCAAATCTAGATCTCGGGCCTCCCATGGATGCTTGATTAAATCAAGACAACAAATCTAATCTTCTCATTGCATCTGAATCACATTCAGATCAATGTCCAACATTTGGACAAAGATAAGATTACTTCTCTACTGAAAGGAGTCACTAAAATCCAAACCCGTTTCATCACTACCTAGGAATGAAAGCGTCATGGTTATACAATTCTTTATGATCACATCACTCTCAGGTATTCCCAACACCTGTACATCCTGCATACTGGAAGACTCAGAATAAACTCGAAGTATTAGATCAACTTTACACTGTCTACTTCATAGTTTTATCAGTAAGTTTCTCATTCGATCATTAGGAGTCGGTATCGATCATATACTTTACAAAAGCATATATCATACCTAGGTATTGATCATATACTTTCCAAAAGTATATATAAAACCTACAAATTCAATCAAGATTCCAAAGAAAGATGATCGTGCATGAAATTTGATTCTTCCCAATATCTCATGAGTGAGCTTATGTCTTCCGGTTCAGTAGATGAACCTGTATGATCCCTTTGAGAGATCATATTACTCATATGCCCTTGTATGCACACCAGCGTGCTGGTGTATAGACCTTGATTTGGTCATCAACCTATTGGTCTGCCAATTGTACATACTTAAACATACAGTAACACATATTTCTCCTATCAGAGGAAGTGTTCCTATATCGTGACAGCATACGATATAGGACTTTGGTTATCTCGATCTCATTCAGTCAACTCATTGACCTAACTTATCTAAAACCTCTAAATCTCTATTCCTATGTAGATGACTTGCATCAAGAGGTCGGTTAGATATCAACCTTCAAAGATAGTATTGCCATCTCCTCCTCAGGCTGGAGATCTTCTCTTAATAATCATTTGACGGTGCTTGATGAGTCCTCAATCCAACTTTTTAAATATTCATCCAAGCACCAACCTCTATGATTCAATAATTGAATCATCAGCTCTACGATTATTTAGATGGCCATGGTAAATAACCCTAATTGTACTAAGGGACCTATTATGCAAATTAGTTATTCTTCATTTCATATTAGGAATGATATTTGCAATACCATTATTACATAATGGCTCGCCGTGGGCTCGCATGCCCAACAATATTGATGTATAAATATATATTTAATCTAAAATAATTCAATTTTTGTCGTACTTTTGCAAAATATTCTTGGACATTGATGAATCGATTCTCATTTTTTATTCTTTTATTTTAGCTTTATCTTTTAGCAAAACCATCTATAAATACATGTAAGTATAATAAATTAACTATGTACATGTCTTTATTAATAATGCATAATTAGAACCTTTTGTGCAAAAAAATAATAAAGAGAAAAAGAAAAAGAAGGATGTATTTAAAATAAATACAGAGTGGCCCAAACCCCAAGAGAAGGTCATGTTCTGACCTGATTGCAAAAGAATAAGTAGAGAGAGATAATGGTACAATATGTATTGTACGCATTACCTATATTTGTAAATATAATTATTATTCTACATTTTATGACAATCATATTATTTTGAACACTTATGTAAAGCCCTAATAATAATATATAAATAAAATAATAGTCAGATAAAATCCAACAACTCATTATACAAAAGACACTTATGGAGATATTCTTTATCTATTTATTTAATACGTTTATATAAATCAGAAAAATACAAAAATAATTTTATACTACTAAAATTATTGTGTAAATAAATAAACTATAAAATAAAAAGTTTTTTAATAAAAATAATAAAGAAAGATACTTGTACAAAATACATCGGTATAGTATACCTGGATATAACACTTAATATTGTATATACCCTATTTATATGTTTCATAAAAATATTTAAAAATCACATAAAATAGTTTATAAAATAATATATTTTATTTTAAACACTTTTGTTTTGAAACTATTTACTATTTTTATTCAATATTCTTTCATTTTGTATATTCTGAATATTAATTGGTCCACGTAGGAACTTTCACCCCCATCAACATCTCCTCCCCAGCCGGGTCGCCCGACTCCTGCTCGCCGGAGCATCTTCTCCACTTTTCCCCGATTGGGTGAGGCCTCTGTTGTCCTTGATTTCCATGCCCAATTAAGGTCCTAAGATCCATGAACCTCGTGGATCCCTAAGCATAGTCGTATCACCCTAGTGTTTCAAAGGCCTCTCCAATCTTTCTATACCCTCGACCATCCTATAAATTCTTTCGTCCACCTCCAGAGAACCTCCGCTCATTCCTCGCACCACCATAGACTCTAGACTCCTTCAGATGACTAACAACTCCTATGAGATCCCTTTGGAGCGTCGTTTGGTGGTCCGATTGAGCACTATTCATCGTGTCGCCGGAGAGCTGCCGCAAGAAGCCTCTTGTGTCCATCGTAGTAGGATCGAGGCCATAACCACTCCGTACACATTGCTGGAAATTCTGAGTCCGTCAGACCCTTCAGGTATCACTCATATCTCCCGTACTTTCTATTTCGATCCGTCTTTTCATTTCATTGCCGTCGTAGTTCACTTGCTCTGACCAGTCGGTCGGAGTCCCGTCTCGACCGTCTTCCCGCTCTGATCGACCTCACTACTCATTATCATCCTTCCTACACAACCTTTCCTCCTTAGGCTTGCTCATCAGAGCGAGATTAAGGTCGAGACCTCCATCCTTCATTCCTGCCGAAGGTCGAATCCCATTCCCCGTCGCTTCTCCTTGTTTCACCATGCAAGAAATCGACTACAGAGACCCCTCCGAGTCGCTTTACCCTTTGCAGAAACAGGCATGCATCAAGAGACAGAATAGTGCCCTTCTTGGTCATCTAGAGCAACTCCAAGTGCTGGACTACTACTATGCCTATCCGACCATCATCCATCTCATCGACACGCTCTCATCGACATGGAGTGCTCTCAAAATTGTGCCATACCCATAAGAGTCTTCGTCGGAGCGCCAAATTTCATCCTCGCTCAATTGAAGTTTGCTTGGGCCGAGTTCGTCCAGGACCCCTCTCTACTATTCGATCGATGGTTGCTTGTTAGATCTGATCAGGGTCGTACGACCACGCCTTCATCTAAACGGTCTGATCAGATCCCAAGGGTTCATCTGACACGTACGTCCCCGACAATAACAGAGTCGTCAGATTCTTTTCAAGGGAATATAAGAGCTATCCACCTCTGCCTCCAGAGCATGCTCTGTGTCTGCAAGGGTAACTTTTGCTTTTTAACCTGCCCTTTATGTTATTTGCATTCAATCCAATAAATGTAATAGAGTTAGTGATATTTGCATTCATGACCTTATACCTTTGATATTTGTATTTCAGTACAAATGAGTTGGGTCTGCGTGCATCCTCACATGATTATCTTGGATTTTTGAACTTTATTTCATGTACTTTTATGCTGTTATGAAATGAATGAAATGTTTTGAAATTTGCATCTATACCCCTGTGTACGTGGACCATGTGTAGCGCACGATTTTTCTGGAGAAATTACATGTTTGGCCTTGAGCATTATTAATTTGTTACTTGTTAGAGCCTGGTAGTGGAAGTATTTACGTTTAGGTCCCTATAAACTATTTTTAATTTGTTATCTTTTATTGGATAAAATAATAGTAAATTGGCCCCAAAAATTCTGTGTGACTCATGTTGGCATGTTATTTTGGTAGTAATTTTGGCTAGGTAATTTCGTTGCCTTTTCTATTCTAAAAAATTAAAAACCCATAAAATTGTCCTGTTTGGGCTATAAAAATTATAAAAATTTGAAAAGTTCTGAAAAATGACATAGTTCTTGTTGTTGTACTTCATCGTGTTTACTTTCCCGTATTAATATTGCTAGGAAATTCCTTATAAAACCCTAAAAATTACAAAACATCTAGAAACTTATAAAATCAAAGAAAATGTAAAAATAATGTTTTAAATTTTTTGTAGGTTTTAATTTATATTTAATCATAAAAATACCCTTCGGGATTTTTGGACAATTCAAATATTTTTAATTTGTAGAGTAGTCTTGGGTGTGCATTGAATTGTATTTTTTATGCATGTTTGATTTTTAGAAAATCACAAAAATATCTAAATATTCCCTAAAAATTACCAAAAACTCTTTAAAACCCATAAAATCCAAAAGCATTCTATTTATTTTTCTGAATATTTTTGACTATTTTCAAAAATACAAAATGACTAAAAAATCTTTTTTTCTAGATATTTGACTACTTAGTTTTTAAATCGTACTCCTTGTGTTCAACCCTAATCGTTATACCATGTAAATAAAATAGAAGACCACTTATATTGATTGATTTTCATTGGGGATGATTTTTCTCGTTGACTACATTGAGTAATTTGTGTCACAACGACACCTAATTAGTTTCTTACTTAACCCAAGTTAGTTTGCTGGTCATAAGAATGGAGTCGTTGCCAGGGAACATAGCTTAATTGTTAGAGTTCAGCTTTTGATTATTGTTGTATTTATTTGTTATAAGTGCTTTCTGACATTCTTCTGTTTCACTTTTTGTACGAGGAATCGTCTGAGGGACAATTCAGTTTGTTTTTGGAGGAGACCGCATCCAAGGAGACTCAAAGGAGGAGAGGAGATAGTTATAATAGATAGATAGATTTTATTTCTGTAAAACTATTATTGTAACAACTTAGACTCTTAAGACTCTATTTGAACATTTGGTTTATTTGAGGTATGTTTCGTCAAGTGCCGGTGCACCCGGGTGGATCTCATCGTGGTTTTTTGAGATTTTTCGCATTTATTTCTATTTGATTCCCGAGGATTTGTACCCTTGATTTAGGACTTATATTTGTTGGAACTCGTAATTAGCTAGGTCCAAACACCATCATATCTTATCTGTTCCTATAAAACGTAATTGGACTTAGTAAAATAAACATAAAAAGTTATCTTATATAGTTAATAGACCATGCGTCGTGAGAGGTCGCATACAACGCTAGCAGGACCTATTGTAATGGGCACCGAGCGACCTCCAATACTGGACCCATGTCTTTTATCTGATTATTTGACTACCCGTTCTTCACGCTAATAGAAGTTGCTCATATAGGGAAGATTTCCTCGTGCATCATATGGGTAGTTTTGTTTCTGTTTTTTAAATTATGTGTGTATCACCCTGCATGTAGAGTGCGGGAGAAAGGTACACATTTCTATCTCTGCATGCATCATTATGTTTGATCGCGTATCGACTTTTCCATCTTCGTCCCCCAATTTTATTGGACTTAAATAACCAAGGAAATTAGAAAATTTGTTAGGAATTGTATTATTTCAGAAAAATACATAAAAAGTGATAGACAAAAAAATTTAGGACTGTTAAAGAAAACTTGACCTAAAATTGAATCTCAGTTAAAAATTTGTTTTGGGGAGAGTCACCCTCCATGTTTGATTTATCTATAGCAAGAGAGTGACCCATACAATAGGATAGAGCCATTCCTAAATTGTCTTCCGACTACTAGTTCTTGTGATTAGTTGTATTGCAATGAGGATTTCACTGGGTAGTCGGTAATTGGTTTAGGACTTCTTTAGTGAAGTATGTAGATTGGGTAGTCGGTAAAAAATTCGCAACCCATACTAGATGGGAAGAAATAATTGTGGGAATCTGGGACAGTCTCTTGGGACCATTGTGCTCCTAACAGCTTGCTTAACCGCTATGATAGTTTGAAGTATCTCCTAAATATTTGACAATATTAACGACCGAGCTTTAATGGTCATCAACTTGTATTGCTTAGGTGAATTAGGGGTTTGATTTATTGTCTTGCTTGCATTCCAGATCAAATCTTCATAAATTCTCATATCACGATGATGGGAAGGAGGTCCCTTAGGCTGCCTCTGGGAGCACCGCTTTCCAGCACTCCTTCCCATTCATCTAGGGCAGCTTCTAAGAGGCCAGACCCGCTCTTTGAACCCAAATTTGCTACCACCCTGTTCCTCTTTGACCACCCTTCTTCTACACCTGAGGTACGTGTATAGAGGCTAGCACAACTATTCATTCATTCATTCACAACACCTGAGCTAGGGTCTTTTGTCTTTGTAGAGACTGGAGATAAGGCAAGAAGTGAGAATAGAACTGATGAGTAGTGTCAGACTTCATCATATGTACTAGACCATGTTGTGATCAACAACACATTTCTTGATTCCCTAGAGATCAATAGCATTAGATTCTTGACTAGGGAGTATTCATGGCGGAGGTGAGGAGAGAGATTACGCAGATGAGAGCAGGGTTTAGGAAGAGCCGTAGAAACCAACTACTGGTGGATAGATTCCCAGAGTTGAGGGAGGAGATGGATGTTCTGAGGAGTTGCATGAGCCAACCAGACCAGTACGCACGATGAGGCAGTTGCACAACCTTGGTACAACCCTCACCAGTAGATGTATTCCTATGCCAAAGATCCTTAGCAACTTTGAGATTAGCCCTCAGACCATTCTTCTACTGGCCAAGATCCACGGACTAACCACTGAGGAGCTCCATCTCCATGAGCAGGAGTTTGAGATGATAGGCTGCACTGCCCACAATCGATTTTTGGACGAGGACACAATCAAGCTGATTGCCTTGCCATTCTCCATAGTTGATAGAGCAGCCTATTGGCTGAAGCACATGGGGAAGGTAGTCATCACATAGGAGAATCTACGGACTGAATACTTGAACAAGTACTATCCACTCGGTCAGACCAATGCAACACAATCCATGACCAACAACTTCACCATGATCCCAAATAAGCAGTTCCATGAAGCCTGGTATCGATTTAAAAAGCTCATCGACATGTGTCCCCACCACGAGATCACTGAGCCCAACCTCGTGCAGAGTTTATTTTGTGGGATGACACTTGAGCTACAGGGTTTAGTGAATGCCTCGTGCAGAGTTTCCTACTTCTCTAAGGACAAAGACCAGGTCTAGGCCATCTATGAGGAGACGGTATACAACTATACGGTGATGTCCCAGACCTGCATCTACACTTGGGGGAAGCCTCTCCTGCAGGCAATGTCATATTAGATAATTGCACGTGTCGATGCTGGTCTCTCCACTTCTTTGTTAACAGTAGTACTTATCAAGTATTAAAATGCTGACATGGGAATTATCAATAAAAGTTGGACCGAATCAAGATTATAAACAAGAAGTAGAGCAAAGGCATGGATAAGATCAACAAGCTTGATGAGCTTGCCCAAACCTTGAGGGACCTGAAGACCCAAATCATGTGTCTCTAAGAGGTACAGGCGGCTTCTCAACCCCGACTTAGGTGACGGACTGATCCAAGGAGCAGAACCACCAAGCCATCTGCCTCATACCGTCAGGTTCATCACATCCAAGCAGAGTCATTCCAGCAGGTCTAGCACTACCACCAGCCACCACTATCTCCGGACACTCAGATGGTGGTCTACCCGTCGGATCAGCCCTTGGCATCCCTTCCCCTGCCACACATTAAGAAAAAGGAGCCATTGATGGAAATTAATGGGATCTGGTACATTTAATACCAGTCACAACTCGTGATTCATCGTGTCCATCCCGGCTTTCGATGGTCTATTGGAGGCACCTCTTCCCAGCAGCAACCTCCAGCTCAAGCAAGGCAGAGTGATCAGTCTTAGTATCCCCAACACTCCCACCAGTACCAACAATAGTAGGGTCATCATCCCCACTATCACGGACTGCAGTGGAGGCAGCCGTAGGAGCCTCAACAGTACTCCCAACCTCCTCCTCACTACCAACAACCGGAGACTCAACCTCATTTTTGGTGAGGCAACCTGTCTGGTTCTCATGCACCAGTCTATGAGAACCTAACCCTTTATGCCCTCATATGCTTTCTCTCTTATCAGCAAGCCTCCTTCGAACATGAGATGAGAGAAATAATAATGGTCAAGGCTACCATACCCGCTCAGATTGAACCTAGTCTGGACAGTCTAAAGAGGAAATCTGAGCATGTACAATTTACAAAGACCACCACTCCTACTGATATTTTGGATGATACTTTTTCTATATTTTATGTTGATATTGTGACAATTAAGAGCGGTAGGAAGCCATATGACGGTGACTCGTTTAAGAGACATCTCGATGTAGATTCTAGGGCACCACACAAGGACACATGTAGTACGGATGCCAATTATAATGATGATAATGGTGGTGCTGACTTCACCAAGGATGTTGATCCAGACAACGGTACTGAGGTTGTCATATTTCTAGTTCCAGATGGTGGTGCAGATGCCAGCAAGTTTACAGATGCTAGGCTAGAGTGAGGTGTTGTTGCTACAAGTTCAGATGTTGTCGGTGGTACTGATGACACCAAATTACCTTCTAGTGTGTTTCCTTATTTTTTATTTGAGTACATTTATGAAAAAAAAATGAAAAACAACAAAAATAAAAATATGAATAAAAGGAAAGGTTTATGTATCTCCTATGAGTCTGTCTATGTTGCCTGATAATATTTGCATGGATTCTAGATGATTGAATGCACATGAACCTACTACTGACCTTTATAACTTTTGAGAGGATCCCTCCGTCCCCTTCCCTCAAGAACTCCTCTTAAGAAAGGGGACCAAGATAGAAAATAAAAAAAGGAGCTTTAGACACAGTTCAATGAGCAGATAATAGACTGATTCAAGATATAGTAGACTCTACAGGAGGCACTAGAGAACATTCCTCTATTTGAGAAAAATTTGAGAGAGAAGACCACCATCCATTGGAAGAAGAGAAACGACATTGTAGAGATCCATGTGCTCACTCGTGCCACCTGCTTTTCTATTCAGAAGTGGTTGCTAGCCAAGAGAACTGATGTAGGAGCTCCTTATGTCAGATGTCACATTCATGAGCAGTAGTTTAATCACACACTATTAGATAGTAGTTCTTTAATTACCTCCTCTTGTCTGCCTTACTCGACCAATTCGAGTTTGGCCTTCTTAGTCAGAGCAAGACAGTCCTTCAGTTTATCGATAGATCTGTCAAGAGGCCGAAGGGGTTACTGAAGGGTTGAAGAGCCTCAGGTCTACCCTACCTAATTCAATCGCGTTATCGATCAAATTAAATGTGTCGTTTGTTGTAGTCAGATAAATCGAGACCGATCAAAAACCACTCAGTTTAATTGAATTAAACACAAGCGGTAAATTTTTATTTTACTTGGGCTTGCCCAAGGTCAAACTTAGGGAGACAGCTTTCTCCTTTTTGAAGTCAACTTCAATTTTAGATTTTCAGATGAATATTTTTGGTATTTTTATATTTTTTTCATGCAATTAAGAAAAAGACAATGTAATTCAAGCTAAATTTGAAGTTAAAACACAAATTATAGTCAAATGAAGTCCAAAAAAGATGAAACTTGGCCAGAATATGGAATGTGATGAAATTAAGCTACTGCAATTATTTTGGAATTTTTAAACTCTAAATGAATTAATTAAAAATTGAATATGAATGCAGGGTAGTTTTGGAAAAGTTAGTTTTAATAAATACTAATACACATTATTTTCATATACAAAAATTATCCTAGATACTTCTATGTGGGATGAATCCAGGAAAATTAATAAACCTTAAATATGATTATTTTTGGACCTAGAAAAAATAAATTTAGCGAAAGACTAATTAATTTACTCATGCTTCATTATGCATGCAAATGTTTTGATTTTTGGGCACAATGTAGAACAACGTAAACTAAATCTATTGTGATTTTATGATGATTTATGCAGTAACAAATTATTTAATATTGAATTTAAAGCACATAGTGGGAAAACTAGGTAAATTGCAAAAAATTAATCATATTTAATTCCATGATGCTCACAAAATTATGACAAGTGTCCACAATGATAAAACACAAGTTTATTTACAACATGCAATTTTTGGAATTTAAAATTGAGGCTAAACGAATGCCTAAATGAACATGCAATAATAGGGACCAAAATGCAAACAACAATTAAATTTGATTAAAATAAAACATGCGTACATGGACTAAAATGCAATTACCTGTAATGAATGAAAACACACCTGGTGGGGACTGAAATGTAATTATGGAAACTTACAGGGGCCTTAGTGCAAGATGCTCAGCCCGCACGTGAGGGATACATGAGGTTGTAGGCTCGGGAGACTTCAGAGGCTCGGACACCAGCTCGGGTGCTCTGGAGGTTCGGTCATAGCTTCAGGTTAGCTTTGGGTGCTTCGAGCCTAAGTGTCGGGGAAGAGGCTCGGAGAGAGATACGTGGCGGTAGATGGGTCGTTCGATCGATGAAGATCAAACGGTTTCTAGAGCTGGATACATGGCGTGATACATGACGTCAGATTGAGATTGATCCGAAGGTATCTGGATCTAGGCTGGCGATGGCGACGTGGCAGCCTGAGGATTGTTCGCTCTTGAGGATCAGATGGTAGTTGTGCGTTGTTCTCCTCTGAGCCGCCGTCTTCTACGGCGGACGTGGTTGTGCTCTAGCAATGCCTCTACAACTCGGCTACCTTGGATCTCGCTTGATACTGATCTCCATCGGCTCTTGAGCAGATGAACAGTTGTGGGAGTGTCGGGGAGAGGCCAGAGGTTCTGGATGAAGAGGGGGAGGTCCGAGGGTCGGAGGTGATGAAGGCTGAAGTAGCTCGGCAAAGGTCAGATCAATGAAGAAGATGGGACATGCAGTGTTAGTGGGTGCCAAAAAATCATATGCTCGTGCTCGTGGGAGTGTTATGAGTGCAATGAGAGGCCTGTTGGGCGAAATGGTGGATGGAAGGTGTTGATCCTATGCCATGATCTACGGAGCAACGATCTTTAGGGATTGGTGACCTCGAGAGGTCATGGCGA
Source organism: Ottelia alismoides (assembly GCA_037367405.1). Classification (NCBI taxonomy): domain Eukaryota; kingdom Viridiplantae; phylum Streptophyta; class Magnoliopsida; order Alismatales; family Hydrocharitaceae; genus Ottelia; species Ottelia alismoides. The sequence goes on from JAZKJV010002021.1 coordinate 196,528, forward strand.
TGAAACAAAGGTGGTGCGAAGATGAGAGCTCCAAGGCGGATCTCGATGGATGGTCAGCGAGAGGAGATGTTGAGCGGAGAAGGTGGGGAAATTGGGAAAAATTTAAAGGAAAGAAAAAAGAATATCAGAAGAGGAGTGGAGGAGGCTACCTCGGATTGGAAGCTCCAAGGATGCTTCCAGTTCTCACTCGAGGATCGGTAGAGACACGAGCTCTAGCAGCTCATCACGGAAGTTGATGGAACGACATAGCTACGCCGTGGATCTCGCCGGAGGTGGAAGACCATATTCGCTAACTTTCACGCTCAATCACTGTCACTGATGGGTAGAGAGAAGCTCTAGGGTACCTCGTGCTAGGGAGTATAGCGTCGAGGCTCACCAGAGATGGAGTATTTATATGGAGAGGATAATGGTCCAGGCGATGGAGGGAGTGGTTGGCGTGGGGTTTGTGGAGCGAGGGAGAAGGGATCATGGTGATCGTGGTTGCTGGTGAGGACGAGGGTTGATGGGGATACGTCGTGGGGCGATCAATGGGTGGTGAAGGTGGTTGTACTGATGACGAAAATAGAAAGGGGGAGGAGAGGATGAGGTGGGAGACGATGTGGTCGAGGCTTTCTCGGAGGTGGAAGACGATGTCGTGGCCATTGGACATCTCAATCCAACGGCCAGGAGATGGGTGCGAGGGAGAGGGTAGGATTAGATCCAGGTGTTGCAATCGAAGGGCGGTGGTTGAGCCACGTGGCAGAATGTGGACGCGATGCTGGCGAACGATTGTGATGAAGATCGGACCTTGATCGAAGGGTCAAGATTTGAGAGGGAATGAATGGCATGGATGGGGGCTATCTAGAGGCATATGGTGAACCATGTGGCATAAGGAGGGTGAGGCGGATGGTTGTGGGAAGAATGTGAAACAAGAGTGGGAAAATGATCGAATTTGGAAAAACTCAAACATGAAAGTTGTAGATCTTAATGATCCACTCTAGTGCGAGATACAGACACCTACAACACTCTGTAGGTAGGGCTACGGGACCGTAAGGAAAGCCATGCGCTCTGACTACCAGGTCCAAGGCCAGAAGAGGTGACAAGCGAAAGGTCCCTAAATCACAAAGCGGCTATTCTATCATGATTTAGGAGATTTAGGCGCTCAGCTGTTCAGATAGGGCTCAGTACTCATCCCTACAACATACCGAGACAGTCCTAGAACTTAATAGGCTATAGGGGTAGCTAACCCCCCTTTCCCAGGACATTCAAACCCTCTGCATTTACTCCAATAATCATTCAGCGAGTCCTAATATATAGGGCGACCGGAAGAGGCAACTAAGACTTCTTAGAATCCTTCGTCTGGGAACGAAACGATTAATTACTATAAAAAAGCACTCTAGAGAAGATTGAGGCAAAAGAAGAATGGAATCTTTCCTGACCACTAGAGTGCTGGCTTAGGGACCTCCCCCCTCGGAGAGAGCCGCTCTACTTCTCTGCCCCGAATTCTTGAGGTTTTATTGGTCAATTTTACAAGTTAGCAATTTTTTGTTATTTTGCTTGTGTTAGTGTCATCAATATATACAATATAAAGTGACTTTATGGGATTTAGAGTTAGTGTAAATTATGTACAAATGAGTGATTTTTACAAGTGACTTTGGCTTCTTATTTAATGCAGATGTAAACGCTAAAATGTAGATGTTATCAATGCGTGCATGAACGGTAATTTTGCAATATAAGTGGATATACGCCTCTAATTATTCGGAAACAAAGCTCTATTTTCAACTTTTAGAGTGATGACTCAAAAATTCATCAACCCCCTATACTTAAACCTTGTTCGTCCCCGAGCAACTAAAATGAAATGCAGGAGTGAAATGATTTTGGGTTCCATACCAAGGCCATGAATAAAAGTTGAAAATGGAGCTTGACTCGACCTTTGGATTAATAGTGTAGCGGAACCTTATTGGGATATGAACTTAAGACCTAACACACTTCAAGTTCCACAAGTCTTCTATTCAAGACGCTGATGAATCTGCGATTCGTCATCTTTATTCATTTATTTTAGCTTAAAATCCCTTATAAAACACCTACATATAACGCTAACTCCATATTTTTACTAACTTGCATTTGTGTGTAAATATTGTACATTCCTCACTAATTTTAACCTAAAATAAATAAATAAAGAAAGGAAAAATAAAGAAAAGAAAATAAAAAAGGAAGACTGTATACAGGATGACCCGAACCTCGAGAGAAGGTCAAGACTTGACCTGATCGACCAGGAATAAAGTAGGGGGAGATAGGGTCCTCAACCAGAAAAAAATGTGTTTCTCACTTATTTTGTTTATATCTGTATAAAAATGACACTAATTTATTTGTACCTTAATTGACCCCAAATCAAATAATATTCAAAACCAAAGTAGTAAATAAAAATGTGTCCTAATTAATAAAAATGATTGCACAATTAAATCATGTACAGAGTAAAAGTAGCCACACCTGGAAAAAGCCACTAAGCACTAATTGAAAGTTCAATTCTGGCTCCATATGATATCAAATTGAACCAATTTCACTTCCATTGAATTCTAAATTAAATTTTCTTGTGATTTCATAATTTTTGGAGTTACGATTGAAAAGTCGGTTTTCTAGAGTGGTTTGTGCAATTTTCCCTTGTATTTTGTGCATATTGTATTGTATATATATTTGTAAATATTTTTACTAATTACTTAAAACAAAAATAAAAATAAAAAAATTAATAACATTCTTAAAACAAAAAAGGCTAATTTCCTCATTTACCCTTGTATATAATACCATATATGTGTATAGTATATGTATATAGTTGTTATTTTTAACCAACCATCATAAAAAATAAAAAAATAACATTTTTAAATTCCAATAAATAAAGTGACGAAAATTTAAAAAAATTAGTTAATAATTTTATCTCTCTTCTATTTTATCTCTCACTTTATCTCTTCCATCAAAAAAAATTCAAAAATACATTTCAACTTTCATCTCTCTTATCTTCTTTTCCAAAAATTCAAAAATTCAAATGTCATCTCTTTTCTATTTATATGGCTCCATCTCCCTCATTCCAACTTGATCAATCTTTAGAGAGAGGAGCTCGATCTCCGAGAGAAATTTCGTCGAGGAAGTTGCCTAGCCTCCAAGCCGTTCGGTGACAGCGAGTCGGCCTTGTCGAGGCGATCACGGTCCATTTTCCGCTCCTACGGTGAGATCCAAATTTGTTTTCGCATTTTATCTTAGTTTAATCGTAGTATAGTTTATCGCATTTTTTTCGTCATTTTGTTCTTCTAGATCTTAAGAAAATTCATCACGATTTATTCCCCCACCGACTCGATTTTTCATCTCACTTTCTCGATCTCTACGCCTTCGAATTCTATCTCCCACGATCTCTCAACTCCGGCCGCGTACGGTGGCCGGAGATCGGATTCGAATCCTCCACTTTCGCCGAATCCCCAACCACGTTCCGATTTTGTAGATAAATAAAAAATTACCTTTACTTCTAACGTTTGTTTTGTAGGGAAACATTAAAAAGATAAAAAAATAAAAATAAAAAAAATAAAAATATATTTTCTTCATTTTTTTATCTCCTGTTTTTTCGATTTACCAAAAAAATAAAAAAAGTTTTTTTTTATTTTTTTTATTTCCTATTTACATAAATAAAATTACAAAAAAAATTAAAAACAAAAGAAACAAAAAAATTTTGCTACAGGCTGCGGGGACATCACCCCCCGCCGCCCTTCCTCCTCCTGGCAGCGGCCACTGCCGCGCCTGGCGGCGCCCCGCCGCAACCGCTCCGCGTCCTCAGACCGCGTCTCCTGGCCGCGCGTCTCCTCCAACCGCAGCCACCTGCGGCCCCGCCCGCCTTCGCCTCTTCCTCGCACGTGCCCAACTCACCGCCTCCCTCGCGCCCTGCGCGTACGTGGGGAAGAAGAAGGCGCCGACCCCCCCGCTGCTGTGACCCGCGCACAAGCGCCGCTCCAGTTTGCCCTCTCTTCCAGATTTGCGGCCGCGCAGCCCCTTCCGCGCTTGACGCCGCCCTCGACCCCCTGCGCACCGCCATCACAGTGCCGCACCTTCGCCCTCCTCGCCGACGATCCCCAGCACGCCAACGCCGACGCCTTTCCATCCTCCACCAGCCGCACTTCCACCGCTGCGCCTTGCCGAAGAAGAAGAAGGGCGGCGCCCCCCTATTGCATCCCACTTGTGCGTGATAAGAAATGAAAGCCCTAGGGCTTTGAGTAAAAAAATATATTGCGAAAATTACAACTCAAGCCCCACGATTTTCAGAAATTGGGAGAAAGTCCCTGACAGAGCCTCAAGCATGCTATATGGGTAAAATTGCCTTTTCGCTCCTGTGATTTGTTTTTATTATTTATTTGAGACAAAAACTTTGAATATTTACATTTCAGTCCAAAACATTCACAGTATTTACATTCTGGTCCCTGAACTGCAGAACATTAATTTGTGTGCTCTCTTTGATTGAAATAAATGTTATTTGTGATCCAAAATTTTTGAGAAAATTGTTCCATGTTCCTGATGTGATTATCTTCCTAGCATAATCTTTTATAGAAATTTTAATTAATTTGGTATTATTTAAAAATCAAAACCAGTGTCTTTTTGCCTTCTTGAAATTCGAAAATTCATAAAAATTCAAATATTGTTCCAAAAATTCCGAAAAAATTAGAGTTATTGTATTTCGTTGTCTTTTAATTTGTGACCAATTTTCACGCATTATTTCTTTATAAAACTGAAAAAAAATTGAAAAAGATCAAAAATCTTATAAAAATCATAAAATAATCTACAAAAATAAAAAATGTGATTTCAGTTCCTGTTTGTAGATATTTGTTTCTAGTTTGTATTAAAAATAATAGCCAGGAGTTTTCGGCATTGAAAATATTTTTAAATTACGAATTACTCCAGGCTATACACATTTTCACATTTTCTCACTGTTTTATTTTTAGAAAAATACAAAAACTTCTGAAAATTTCACAAAAATTCTCAAAAATATTTTACAACTTTTAAAACCCAAAAACATTTTCTTTGTATTTTTCTGACTTTTTTTTGACTAATTGAAAAATTACAAAAAGAGTCGGTGTGCATATTCTTGATCTTGTTTATATTGCTTTGTGCTATTTTTGAAAATAAAAAATTGCAAAATCAAAACTACTAAAAATTTGAAAAATCAGAAAATACAAAAAAATAGAAATAAAAAAAATAAAAAGATAAAAAAATAAAAAAAACCAAGGATAGTGTCCTTTGAGATTCCTGTTTTCTTTTAATTAGTTTCTGATTAATTGAATAACCCTTGGGAATTGTAGCCTCCCTGAGTTCGACCATGTCCGCTATACAGGTTAATAAATAGCAAAAGTTAAAAAAAATAATTTTTTTGTTGACACGGGATTTTGGGGATAAAAACAACGACCTTTTTACCATTAACTTTCAGTTCCACAAAAATTCCGGCTCAACAGACGCCTCAATAGTCAGGTCAGAACAAATCCTCAAATGCAAATTTCTGATGACTAGGACTCTTACTTGTACTATGTAAGTGAAAGATAGATCTCCACATTAGAAATGGCTAAGAAGTAGCCTCCTCTAACATGGTTACTCTAATTCTCCGGTCCAGTAACTCTTTCCTCGAGGAGTGGGGTATTCCCTTCTAAGTTCAAGTGCCACTAGCTCAAGAGGAGGGGGTGGAGAAAAGAATGGGCGGTAGCCAGTGTAGCTACCTATCCTAGGATGCCTGACCAATGTAGCCAAGTCATACAGCTACAAACTTCATGCTAATATACATACTGCGACAGGCATTTCATTTTCACTCAGGCCTGTCTTATTTTTTGGAGTTCATGCATTTTTTCCAAACTATATACAAGATGCAACATGTACATCGGGAGTTTTTCCTCTTGAGCTAGTAAACTATCCCTCTTTTGAAGCATTATTGCAACCCACATCATCCCATCCTTAGATGTCAACACCACCAGATTAGGTTGAGATGCACTACCCTCCTTAGAGGAGGACGAATGTTTCCACATGTGTGCTACTCCAAGCCAAAAGGATTCTACCTCCTCACCACCTTATCAATGAAGAGCTATGTGCATAGTGCTTGTCCAAGTTAGGTCACTGTCTAAAAGAATCATGCGTGTGCACGAGATATTCTATTTAGACTAATCAAGATGACATGTGAACATAGACTTGCGTACTCAAAGAATTAAGTCACTTGACCTAATAAATCTTAACTCCAAGTCCTATAAGGTTCCTATGAAAATAGGTGGATTAAGGTCAAATCAAGTCCCTCCTCAACATCTATTCATATCTTGGTTCAAGACCAAATAACTTTTCACCTTGCATATGCAGATGAGGTACAGATGACATGCTATGTAGATGATGCAAGACCCTTTTTTTACTTTCTTTTAGATGCCAATATGCAAGAGTAAATAAGAAGCCTTTGATTTTGGTTTTTCAATTTTTTTTCAAAGCTCTATTTTTCACAAAATATACAAGAGTATTACAAATATACATGTATTTAACAATTTTTTTTCAAATTTTACCCTCCCCTTAACTATTGTATTGTAGATACAAAAATACACGAAAATACGAGCTATGGGTAAAGTATCTATGTAATATATACACGCCCCCCTATACTTAGCATGTGCTATGTCCTCAGAGCATGAAAAGCAAGGAAAAAGACATAGCTTGTGCTAAGCGTAGGAGAGCTAAAATTACAACAATTATAGAAGTCGCTTCTCCCCTTTATACTTAGGCTCTGGCATCCTAAGTGTAGAAGAAGATCAAAAACGTGGTAGGCATGGTCAAAAGGGGAAATGGACAGTATATACATGATGGGCATCAGTCCCCACTATACTTAGGCTCTGGTCAGCCTAAGTATATGACAAGAGTGAGTCTGAGGACCGATGGGATCCGGAGGATGTACAATGACTAGTGAATGGACTCGAGACACTCTCCACCCTATACTTAGGATCTGGTTATCCTAAGGATAGTCATGAAAAGATATTGAGCCAGGGCGAGTGAGTAGGGTCGCAGGAGGGAGGGAAAGAAAATATATACAGGAAGGGTGAGTATATACAAGGATCACGATCTGAATCTTTTAGATGTTGCCGATGGTGAGAGTTTACTATTAAAAGGTCTCATGCGCGGTTTTATGTTTGTTTGCTGAGTCTGCCGCACACATGAATACAATCTCCTCAACATGGACTAATTGTTCATTGGGTTCGACAAAGTGCATTAGAAGTTGTCCATTAACTAGGGATGTATGTGCTCCATCTGTAGGATCTGAGATCTCTATGCATCCACTATGATGCACAACATGGACTGTGAACAGACCCATCCACTTGGATTTTAGTTAACCTTGGAAAACTTTCAGCCTTGCATTGAAGAATCATACCTTCTATCTAAGAACAAAAGGTCTTTCGTCTGATATATCTATCGTGCCAATGCTTCACTTTGTCCTTGTACACCAAACTATTGTCATATGCTCGGTTTATGACTTCCACAAGCTCATTCAGATCCATCTCTCTTTGTTTCTGCCCTAGGTGTGTGTTCCAGTTTGACCTTCTTGATTGCCCATCAGAATTGTGTACTAGCTCAGTGGGCAAATGACATAAACACCATTCCGAATGGGGAGGTTCCTAAAGGTGTCTTGGAAGCTGTCCTATAAGCCCAAAGGACTTTATCCAAGATCTGAGATCGATCCTTCTTGTCTGGGCGGACAAGCTTTTGCAATATATTTTTCACCTCCCTATTCGACACCTCAACCATGCCATTGATCTGTGGGTGGTAAGGACTAGCAATACGGTGTTCGATGCCATAATCCTTCAAAAGTTTCTTCTCATATATGTTCACGAAATGGCTACCCCCATCAGATATCAATACTTTGGGGATCCCGAACCTAGAGATGATGCAATCTTTGATGAATTTACAGACAGCCCTACTGTATGCGGCTCGGGTTGGGATAGCCTCTACCCACCTTGACAAATAGTCTACTGCTAGAAGGATATATTCGAATACATGGATAATTGAGAATGGGCCCATGAAGTCGATGCTCTAGACATTAAAGACATCACAATGATGACAGGCTGCATCGACATCTCATCCATGGAACCAATGACTCCTCCCATTCGTTGGCATACTGGGCACGACTTCACAAAGGTGTGCGCATCGCAAAATAGAGTCGGCCAGTATAAGCCACGTTGAGGACCTTCCATGCGGTCCACTTCCCGGAGTGGTGTCCTCCAGCCTCCATATTATGGCATAAAGTAAGGACACTCTGATATTCCTCTTGAGGAATACACTGTCTCCAGACACAATCTGGTCCTTCAAAGAAGAGGATCGGATCCTCCCAATGGTAATTTCTTGAATCCGACTTGAGTCGGTATATGTGGCTCTTGGGCCAATCTTCGGGAACTTTCTTGGAGACAAGATAGTTCACTATATTGGCGTACCATGGGATTGAGTCGATAACAAAAACTGAGTCGTCAGGGAAGGAGTCTCGAATAAGCGTATCATCAGAAGTGTCAAGATTTTCGATACGAGAGAGGTGATCAGCCAATTCGTTCTTCTTTACAGGTTTATCTCTAATGTCCAAATCAAATTCCTGGATAAGTAAAATCCACCTAAGAAGATGCCCCTTCGCATCCTTCTTTTCCATTAAGTATCGTAGTATTGTATGGCCCGTGAATACAATCATCTTAGTTCTAATTAGATGTGATATGAACTTATCCAAGGCCAACACTATTGCAAGCATCTCATTTTTGGTAACTGTATAGTTACTCTGAGCAGTATCAAGCACTTTGCTTGTGTAGTGTATGGAAAATGGGACACCATCTCTCCTCTATCCTAACACAACGCCAACAGCAAAATCTGAGGTGTCTGTCATGATCTCAAAAGGAAGACACCAATTTGGGGCTTGTAGGATCGGGGTGTACATGATCATCCATTGTAATTGTTTAAAAGCCTCAAGACATTTATGATCGACGATAAATTCCATGTCTTTGCCTAAAAGCTCAGTTAGCGATCGGGCAATCTCCAAAAAATCCTTGATAAATCTCTGATAAAATCCAACATGCCCGAGGAATGACCATGACTATTTGACGTTGGTTGGTGGTTGGAGTCGTCTGATCACGTCCACCTTGGTAGGGTCAACCTCCATTCCTCTCTTTGAGATGACGTGTCCCAAAATAATGCCCTCCGTCACAATGAAGTGACTTTTCTCCCAAGAGAGCACCAAAATTAACCTCACAACACCTTTTGAGGACTCGGTCTAGATTCCTAAGAAAGGAATCAAAGGAATCGCCGTGGAGAGAGAAGTCTCTTATTAAGACTTACAGGAATTCACTGACCATTTCGATGAATATTGTAATCATGAACCTTTGAAATGTACCGACAGCATTGCATAACCCAAAGGGCATGCATTAAAGCATAGGTACCAAAGGGCATGTGAAAGTGATTTTCTCTTGGTCCTCAGGAGCAATGGATACTTGGTTATATCCCGAGAACCCAAAAAGCAGAAGAATTATTTTCTCGCTAATCTTTCTAAGATATGATCAATAAATTGTAGGGGAAAATGATCCTTCTTTGTCGTAACATTCATGCGTCTGTAATCCACACAGACGCACCACGATGTGGGTACTCGTGTCATGATCTCCTCTCCATCCTTGTTGGTGGTTGTCTGAATTCGCGATTGTTTTGGGACAACATGGATGGGTGGCACCCACTTGGAATCAGAGATGAGCCAAATCAAACCCACGTCACACCCTTTCTCAATCTCCTTCTTCATGACCTCTCGCATTTTGGATTCATCCAATGTTAGAATTCACGAGAGGGTTTAGCTTCATTCTCTAAGAAGATATGGTGCGAACACGTAGCGGGATTTATACCGTGGAGATCGGAGATGCTCCAGCCTATCGCCTTGCGATTTTTCTCTAGAATCTCTAGCTAGCGTGATTCCTTCTACTCAGTTAATTACGAACTGATGATGACCTGATACTTTCTCTCTTGTTCCGTAAGGAAGGTGTATTTAAGGGTTGTGGGTAATGGTTTGAGCTCAAGTAAGGTTTGATCATCAAGGAAGTCTTGCTCAATCGATTTTAGCTCTGTGCTAGTAGTGGTTGGATCTATCTTTGAGGTGATTGCTACCAACTTATTCAGCTCTGGAGTCGGATCGTTAAAAATCTCCAAGCAATCGGTAAAAGCCACGTCCGACTCATCATCCTCATCTTCTGATTGACCTAAAGAGGGAAGGACTGACAGGCCCAGTTGTGCCTCTACGCCATCAAAGATGTAGGGGGATGCATGTTCTACGTCGTACTCGTTCCTAAGATTCTCGCAAACTGTCTCATGGACAAAATCTTCTCCGGAGGAGAGATACTCATCAATGCTAGCTGGGTTCTGTCTCCATGGCCCAATGGTGTGTACATGAATGCAATCTGCTTCTAAAGAAGAGAACTCAGTGCTGGATTTTGAATTTGTCCTCTGCCACCTCGTCTGCTTCATCTCAAGTTCCTCATCTCTGCCTGGAGTTTGGAACTGAATCTTCCTAATCTTATAAACTAATAAGGCCCCTGTTGTTCTGAGGAAGGGCCTTCCTAGGATGATCTTAGAATCTATCCAGTTTCGAGGGGTCTCCATATCAAGGACTGTAAAGTCCACCAAGTAGTCCTGACCCTCGACTTTGATGATAACATTACTCCATTCTCCCTGAGACCTCTTGGTTCATTTATCTACAAACTGGAGTAATGCTCTGGATTTCCTAAAGGTCTTAGATTTTGCTGCTCATAGAAGGTTGTAGGCATCATGTTAATTGAGGATCCATTATCAAGGAGAGTGCGTGCAAACACGATGTCATAGACATGACTCACCACATAATGGGCACCCATGTCTCTTCGTTTCTTTGGAAACACATTTTTTATGACGTAAGTTGTGGCTACTGACAAAACGTGCTTCCCAACATGGTTTTGGTCTTCATGCTGACCCTAGTAGGTGTGCATCTCACTTAAGGTACTTCTGGAATGCAGTGCATGTGTCATTTCCACATACTTGTCAAAGGGGATTGTGACCTTGATATATTTGCTGCAGAGTTCTACCATCTCAGGGTCTTCTTTTTTAAATTTTCTTAGTTTTATTCTTTCTACCCTTAAGGGCTCGGGGGAAAGGGATTATTGAAGATAACTCAGCTTATGAAACTGCAAGATTTACATTGAAATGGGAAATTGAGTTCTTTACAGGACTCTGACACTGACTATGACTCTGACTTTGATGAGAAAGGAATTGATGTTGCGAAACAGGTGATGCGTCTTCCATGACTTCTGGAATGTGCTCCTCAGATGGAGGTGCGGGCTCCTCATCAGTTTCGCCGGACTCACTGCTGGCGTGCTTCTTCTTCTTCGAGGACTTGGAAATCCTCTTCTTCTACTGGTGGTGGTGTTGCTGCTCCTCTGCCTCCAAGTTCTCCTCAAGCAGAGACTTGGCGTCTTCTTCCTCCTGTGTCGGTGCCCGATCAGGTACAATCATGGTCCTTTCTCTCCTGAGGGACGTATGATCAACATTATTGTACGGAAGGATTTCATGTTCAGTTATAGAGTTATCTGAATAGTATACTTGATCTCGTGGTCGGTTCTGACACAGATTCAAGCTATTCAGGTTGGCATGAACCTGGGCGGGAATCGGGGTCTTTCGCACCATTTGCTAATCCAGGGTGCGTGAAACATGGTTCAGATAAGTTCGGATATCCATGTAATAATTCTGTATCTGCTAGACCCTATCAGTCAGGGTCTAGATTGCCAAGGTGAGGGACTCCAATTCACTAGTGGGCGGGGCTTGCTGCTGCTGACTAGAGGACGAGTTCCTATATTGGCCCTGCTAGCCATGTCTGTACTGCTGCTGCTGGAAAGGTGGCGGAGGGCCCTGCTGGTCTGAGTGGAACGTGCTCTGCTGCTAGTGCTGCTGAGGCTGGTACCATTATCCAGGCCGGGAATGTACAAAGCGTGATGCGGGGATGGAGTTGGTTTCTTGGTATGCTCGGGAAGGTCGGTGTGGCTGACTGTTCCCTATCCCCAATTGTCTGTCAACTAGGTCCTGGTCGTACCACAGGCCGTTGATCTCAGACACCTATGGAGGCTCCTCATAGATTGTCTCCACCTATGGGGGTATGTGTTGCTCCTGTTAAGTGTAATGCTGCTCCTCCACCCAGCTACCCTGAGGCCCTGTACCTGCTCCTGTACAAGATAGACTCTATGTACATGTACAGGTGGTGTAGTTGGGCCAGGTAGTCGTATCTTGGCTACCTTCTCTATTAATTCCTCCACTTGCTTCGGTAATTGTGAAAGTGCCTCAAGGTCAGTGACCCTCTTGGGATATGCTCTACCATGGTGAGCTTGTCAGCTATTATCCCCATGCTAGGGATGAGGTCATCTGTTAGATCTGCTACAGTCCTCCTGGTTGTCTTGTTAGATAAGCTTGGAGGAGACAACTGATAGGCCCTGGTGGCCTGAGATCTTCCCGTTTCTACCATCTACTCCAGAATCTTCCATACGACATTTTCATTCTTCTTCAGATAGCTACCATCATAGGCTGCACTCACTAACGCCTGCATTTCTAGGGGTCATGCCACAGAACAAGGTCTAGACCAAGATCGCCTTGCTAATGCCATGGCATGGCCATTTTTGGACTAAATCATTGAATCTTATCCCAGGATTCATGAAATGGTTCGTGTGGACCTTGGGAAAAGCTAGCGATATTAGTCCTCATCTGGTTAGTCCTACTGAGTGGGTAGAACTTCTTCAAGAATAATTCTTTGAATTGCGCCCAGGTCGTACATCTAACCCTGATATTCGTCAGCAAATGACCAACCTTATATCCAAAGGCAAACATGGTAGCCTTTATCCTGATGTAGTCTTTTCCAACCCTAGGGTGACTAAGGTTGTTGCAAACTAGCTCGAAGTCTCTCAGGAAAGCATATGGTTCCTCGATGATATTCCCATTAAACTTTGGTAACATACTTAAAAAATGGGGCTTCAGCTCGAATGCCACCAGGGTACCTCAGGTACAAGCCAATTATGTATCTCATTCTCAGCTGGGTTGTAGGAATCCACCATCGTTCTGTCAATTCCACCCACCATGATCACCTGTCTCATCCTCGCCACAAGATCTGCATTCTACTGTTCGACTGCGGTTAAGCGGGCAAGGATTTGATGTATTATATCATCTCTATGTTCCTCTTCCTTTGGGGGTCTCTTAGAAGGCATCTTGGTCTCTAGTTCATCCTCTTCAACTAGGTAAAGAAGGTGGTCAAGGTTAGAGGATGTAGCAATGAATACATTCTCACTGAGGCGATGGTTTTCCTCGATGAAATGAGAGGAGAGAAAAGGAATGGTTTGAGGGTAACCATCCTGTGGTTGGGGTATCTCGAGCTCATGAGGGTCATGAGCTCGGGTTGGACCAAGTTGCGCTTGGGCCGATGAAGACAAACTACATATGGGCTCGAGGAGAGAAATGCAAAGAGAGAGTAGATATCCCCCCAGGCAGTCATCTTGGTAGAAAAAGGAAGAATTGGAAGTATAAGTGTAAAGAAAGGATTTTACTCCTACCTGAAGCAAGCAACTGAATCACAAACTCTAATTTTTACACTCAAAGCCGGATGTGTCTTCCCCATTTAACCTCTCTCCTAAGATACCGGTGCCCTTCCTTTCTTCGCTCCTATCCCAAGCTGAGGAGTTCAAATACCCGCCCCTATCTACCTATCGAAGCAGGTGGAGGCAGACAAGGCTGGGACTTCACCCCGAAGGGTTACTAGAAACTTGTCGCAGAGCATCGTTGGTTCACCCCTATCTACCCGACGAAACAGGCGGAGGTTACTTAGTGCTAGTCACTGAACCTGAAAGAATTCAACTTGTGATATTTGCTAGGATCGGGGTACGTGATATGGAAGGCGGGGATTTTGGCTCTGCCTTAGGGTGTGCACACACACTTTGTACCCTCACTCAACCTGCAATCTAGGTCGGGGTTACTCTTCCGCAAACACAATTTTTGATTTTATTTGATTTTTTTAGTCAATTTATTTAGCAGTCCCGATTTTAAGTTAGATGATCACTTGATTAATCCAACACATAAGGCACACCTATCGTCCAGTCCCAAAACCAAGGGAGACAGAGTCGAGAAAAGTCGATGCACAATAAAACAATGATGTATGCCAAGTGCAGAAGACTTACAGTGATCCTTGTGCTTTGTATGCGGGATGCAAGACAGAATTGAATTTTACACTATATGAAATGTAGGCAAAAAAGCCGGTCTTAGACAAGCAGTTCTATTAGCGAGTGAAGAATTGATTAGATTTGGCTAAGTCATGTGGTCTAAGTGCGTATTTTAAGTGTAAAGTGTGGTCCTAGACTTTTACAAGCACAAACAGTCCTAAGATATTTCCAAGAGCAGCAATTATAGGTTCGATTCTACATAAAGCAACCACATAGCACATGGGGACACGTTTTATATGACTTACACGTGAGAGAACCCAAAAGAGAACTGCTTGAAAATGCTAAGAAAAGAATAGAAAAATTACAAGTCCTCACACAAACACTCAAATTAGTTTAATGCAGGTTCCTTGGCTCGCTTGGTGAAACTCCTTCGACTCCTCGTATCACTCACACAAAATTAATTGGAGGTCAGATAAAGAATGACTCAGAATAAAGGAATAAAAATTGAACAGAAAATATTCACAAGAAAAGTCGGGAATCATACTACCCGAGGATGGAAAATCTAAAATCAAAATTTCCTAAAAAATAAACTAAGACGTGCCTCCCCAATAAGGACGACATTTGAAGAGCCTCAGGTCTACCCTACCTAATTCAACCGAGTTATCAATCAAATTACATGTGTCATTCATTGCAGTCGGGTAAATCGAGACTGATCGAAAACCACTCAAATTAATTGAATTAAATACAAGCAATATTTTTTTATTTTACATGGGCAAGCCCAAGGTCGAAATCAGGGATGCAGCTCTCTGCTTAGGTGAATTTGAAGTCAATTTTAATTTTAGATTTTCAAGAGAACATTTTTGGTGCTTTTATTATTTTTTATGCAGTTAAGAAAAAGATAATGCAATTTAAGACAGATTTGATGTTAAAACGCAAATTATAGTCACATAAAGTCCAAAAATGATGAAACTTGGCCAGACCATGGAATGCGATGAAACTAAGCTACTTTATTTTTTGTAATTTTTAGACTCTAAATGAATTAATTATGAAATAAATATTAATGTGGGGTAGTTTTTACCAAAACACATTATTTTCATATACAAAAATTATCCTAGATACTTCTATGTGGGATAAATCCAGGAAAATTAAAAAACCTTAAAAATGATTAGTTTCGGACCTATAAAAATCAATTTAGAAAAAGATAATTTATTTATTCAGGCCTCGCGATGCGTGAAAATGGTTTGATTTTTGGGCACAGTGTTGAACAATTTAAACTAAACCTATTGTGATTTTATAATGATTTTTTGGAGCAACAAATAATTTAATATTGAATTTAAAGCACGCAACGAGCAAACTAGGTAGATTTCCACAAAAATAATAATATTTAATTCCTTGATGCTCACAAAAATATGACAATCCACAGTGATAAAGCACAAGTTTATCTACAACATGCAATTTTTAGAATTTAAAAATGAGGCTAAATGAATGCTTAAATGAACATGCAATCACATGGACAAAAATTCAAACATCAACTAAAATTGATTGAAATAAAACATGGGTACATGGACTAAAATGCAATTACCTATAATGCTCAGGATATGGATGTAATTTGTCCAAGGGAACACGTGCGCCTCACATTACACGCCTAGTAAGGACTAAAATATAATTTTGAAAACTTGCAGGGGCCTCAGTGCAAAATGCCCAGCCCACACATGAGGGATATGTAAGGTACGAGGCTCGAGAGGCTTCAGAGGCTCATACGTCGGCTCGGGTGCTCTAGAGATTCGGTCGTAGCTTCAGGTGCTCCAAGCCTAAGGGTCGGGGAAGAGGCTCGGAAAGAGCTACGTGGTGGCAGATGGGCCATTCGATTGATGAAGATCAAACGATTGCTGGAGCTGGATACGTGGCATGATACTAGCCATCAGATCGAGATTAATCCAACGGTTTCTGGAGTTGGGATGACGATGGCAGCGTGGTTGCCTGAGGACTGTCCGATCTAGAGGATTGGATGATAGCTGTGCACTGTTCTCCTCTCGACCGCCACCTCCTGCGGCGGACGTGGATGTGCTCCAGTGATGCCTCGGCAGCTCCGCCACCTTGGATCTCACTCGATGCTGATCTGTGGGGTCTCCTGAGCAGATGGGAACGATCGTGGGAGCGTCGGTGAGAGGCCATAGGTTCTGGATGAAGCGGGGGAGGTCCGAGGGCTGGTGGCGACAAAGGCCGAAGTAGCTCCAACGAAGTCTAATCAGTCAAGAAGATGGGACCTACAGCGTTATTGGGTGCCAAAAAATCATGTGCTCATGCTCGTGGGAGTGCTATGAGTGCAGTGAGAGGCTTGTGAGGTGAAATGGTGGACAAGAGGTGGTGATACTTCATCGTGATCGGTGGAGCGACGGTCTTTAGGGATCGATGACCTTGAGAGGTCATGGCGGTGAACGAAAGGTGGCGCAAAGATGAGAGCTCCGAGGCAGAGCTCGATGGATTGTCAGTGAGAGGAGATGTTGAGCGGAGAAGGGAGGAAAATTCGGGAAAAATCAAAGCAAAAGAAGAAGAAGATAGGAAGAGGAGTGGAGGAGGCTACCAGGGATTAAAAGCTCGAAGGAAGCTTCCGGTCGTAACTTGAGGGTCGGTAGAGGCACCAGCTCTATCAGCTCGTCGGGGAAGCTGCTAGCACGGCGTAGCTATGCTGTAGATCTCGCCGGAGGTGGACCATCGTCTTCGCTCACTTTCACGCTCAACCATTGTCACTGATGGGTAGAGAGGATCTCTAGGGTATCTCGTGCTAGGGCGGATAGGGTCGAGGCTTGCCGAAGATGGAGTATTTATAGGGAGAAGGTAGTTGTCCATGCGATGGAGGGAGTGGTTGGCGTGGGATTTGTGGAGCGAGAGAGAATGGATCGTGGTGATAGTGGCTACTAGCGAGGATGAGGGTCGATGGGGCTACATTGTGGGGTGATCAATGGGTGGAGAAGGTTGTTGTAGTGACATCGAAAATAGAAAGGAGGAGGAGACGATGCAAGGTGGGCGACGACGTGGCCGAGGCTTTCTCGGAGGTGGAAGACCATGTTGTGGCCATTGGATCTCGCAATCCAATGACTAGGAGATGGGTGCGAGGGAGCAAGTAGGATTAGATCTAGGTGATGCAATCGAAGGGCGGTGGTCGACCCACGTGGTGGAATGTGGACGCAGTGCTGGCGAACGGTTGTTATGAAGATAAGACCTTGATTAAAGGGTCAAGATTTGAGCGGGAATAAACGACACGGATGGAGGCTATCTAGCGGCACATGGTGAACCACGTGGCGCAAGGAGGGTGAGGCGGGCTATTGTGGGAAGAATGTGAAATAAGAGTGAGAAAGTGGCCGCATTTGGAAAAACTCAAAACATGAAAGTTGTAGATCTTGATGAGATCTACAAGTTTCATGTTGACGAAAAACGGAAATGAGATAAATGATGAGATAAAATACAAGGGTACAAATATAAATACATCTAGTATACAACGTGGGTCCAAAACCCAAGTTTTGCATACAAGCTTCGATTTTAATAAGATTGGTCTCATTTGGAAGGTCTCTGAATGTATATTATTTTAAAAGTGAGTAGACCTGTAAGAGAGAGATATGTACATGTTAAGGTCCATGGTCTCATACTTGGATTGGGGTTTTATTCGACAACTTTACAAGTTAGCAATTTTTTGATATTTTTCTTGTGTTAGTGTTGGCAATATATACAATATAGAGTGAATTTATGGGATTTAGAGTTAGTGCAAAATATGTACAAATGAGTGATTTTTACAAGTGACTTTGGCTTCTTATTTAATGCAATGAACGCTAATTATGCAATATAAGTGGATATATGCCTCTAATTACTCAGGAACAAAGCTCTATTTTCAACTTTTAGAGTGATCAATCACAAATTCATCAAGGATGTTGTCGTCACAATTTAGGGCCTGAAATTCCTCATGGACTTTGTTGTATTGGACATGGAGATCCCTGAATCTGTGAACAATACGCCCATCATCTTAGAACGACCGTTCTTAGCCAGAACCAAGATAGTATCCGATCATAATAGCGAGAAGGTATACTTTTACGTCGAGGGTGAAAGTGTAAAAATAGAGATAATCGAGGAGACCAGCGACATAGATTGAGTGTAGTCAGAGCAGATGATTGACTCAAAGCAGATGACATATGGAGAGGTAGACATCCACCAGGAGTGTGATTCTTTTATTACAGAGAATGAAGTAGTTTGGGCAAATCCAGCAGCACGAGCTCTTGTCACCACTTTAGACACTATAGAGTTTCATATTATAGTTATGAGAGTTCAGAGAGCACATTCTTGGTACAAGACACCTTAGAGACTGATGATCGCGTTTAGGATAACGAGGCAGATTTTATTTCTTGTGATTCAAGTTTAGATACCTCATACATAAACACTAATTTTGATTGAAGGAGTTCGATGATTATTTAACGTGTGTGGTGTCCTTGGAGCCGAGAACTAGGGCAGAGAACGATCCAGGGTAGTTGACAGATATACCAGCATGATCGTCTTTGTCAGACTTACAGATTCAGTTTGAGTTTTCACATACACATCTAGTAGCCTTTACGTAGACATTTCAGAGGCCAGATTTGCTAGTTCCCACTTCCATAATTAAAGACTTTAAAGCAGAGCATGAAGTATAGATTCCTTGCGGGTTAGCCAGATATGTAGTCATTATCTCAGAGGATTTGACTGAAGACCGAGAATCTCATTTGATGGAGGTTCTTGAAAGAAATCGCAAGCAAATCGGATGGAGTGTAGCTTATCTCTAGGGGATAGGTCCAACCCTCTGCTTCCACCCCATCTATCTTGAAGAGGATGCCAAGCCATCATGTGAGTTCTAGCGAAGGCTGAAACCAAATCTTCGAGATATCGTCATGAAGGAAATATCGAAGTGGTGGATCGCCGATTTTTTCTACCTCATCTCGGACTCCAAGTGGGTTAGTACACTATATGTGGTACCCAAGAAGACGGGTATCACTATTGTTCTGAGCAAATTTGGAGAGGATATAGCTACTCGAGTACCCACTTCTTGGAGGGTCTGTATGGACTATAGACGTTTGAATCATGCCACCAAGAAGGATCATTTCCCACTGCCATTTATTAATCAGATCACTACTTCTTTCTTAAAGCGTACTCAGGGTATAATCAGGTGGCCATAGCGCCCGAAGACTAGGATTAAATGATGTTCACATGTCCGTTTGGAATGTATACTTTTAGAAGGATGCCCTTTGGCTTATTTAATGCCCCTACTACATTCCGAAGGTGTATGCTTTCCATCTTCTTGGACTTGGTGGGAGAATGTTCAGAGATCTTCATGGATGACTTTTCGGTCTACGATGATGTGTTTGATACTTTCCTTGACTGCCTAGATCGTGTACTTCAGCACTGCATTGAGATCAACCTTATTCTATCTTGGGAGAAGAGTCATTTTATGATGACTCAAGGGACAGTCCTTGGCCACATCATCTCCAACAAGGGTATGGAGTTTGATCTGACCAAGGTCCTCTATCCTCCATCCAATTTGCGTCAATTGCAATCTTTTATGGGGTATGTCGGTTTCTACAGATGGTTCATACAGGACTTCAGTCGGATTGCCCGATCGCTCATGATCGGCTGATAAAAGACAAAGAGTTCATTCTAGATGATAAGTGTCTTGCATCATTTGAGACTCTCAATGGATTAGTTGTGCAAGCTCCTGCCCTTAGGCCAAGCGATTGGTTTCTCCCATTCGAGATCATGATGGATGCTTCTGATTTTGCCATAGGGGTTGTGCTTGGATAGAGGAGGGATGGATTACCGTTTTCCATTTACTACGCTTGCCGGACTTTGGATGCTGCTTAACAGAACTATACTATGACTAAGATGGAGATGCTAGCTGTAGTTTTTGCTTTGGATAAGTTTCGATTTTACAATCTTGGATCTAGAGTGACTATCTATAAAGATCACACTCCCATTTGATACCTCAAGGAAAAGAAGGATGCCAAAGCCAGATTGACCAGATGGATCCTTCTACTCCAGGAGTTTGATATATAGATTAAGGATAAACCTGGAGTCAAGAATTTGGTGGTGATCACCTCTTCTGATTAGAGCATCTTGAGGATTCTGAGTAGACCACACGTATCGTAGAGACCTTCCTAGATGAGACGATTCTTGCTATCACCTTACTTCCATGGTATGTTGACATTGTGAACTATTTTGTTGCCAAGAAAGCTCCACAAGGTTGGCGCAAACAATGACTTGAGACCTTACTTGCGAAGTCCATTCGTACCATTGGGAGGATCCCACCCTTTATCATGAAGGGGGGAGATAGAGTCTGACATCGGTGCAACCACAAAATCCTCACCTATAACCATAATGTTAAGGCAGGGGGCATCATTCAAGGGCGCGGACAACACAAAAAGTTCTCCAATCCGACCTTTGGTGGCCTACTCTCTTTAAGGATTCAGATGAATTCATAAATAGGTGAAGTGATTGTCAGAGGAAGGGCACTTGTAGACATCGTGATATGATGCCAATGCAACCCATTCACTTTTGTAATGTTTTTTACATATCATGCATCAATTTTATGGATCGATTCCCTTAGATTCAGGGATTTGAGTACATTCTACTTGATGTGGATTATGTTAGTCATTAGGTTGAAGCCATCCCCACCCGCACTGCAGATGCAAAGATCGTTTGCAAATTTTTGAGGAAAAATATCATTTGATGGTTCATGGTACCTAGAGTCTTGATTTCAGATGGGGGACTCATTTTATCAATTACAAGGTTAGGGCCCTTGCTAATGAGTTCAACATTCACCATAGAGTTGCCTCTCCATATCACCTTCATACTAATGATATTGATGTATTGAATAGGGAGATCAAGATTATATTGCAGAAGCTTGTCCTCCCAAATCGAAAGGATTGGTCTTAGCTTTTGAACTCGATCTTGTTGGTCTATAAGACTTCCTTGAAGACACCGTTGGGCACATCTCCCTTTCGGCTCGTTTATGGCAAGCCATGCCACTTATCGGTGGTAATCAAGCACAAGTCACTTTGGAGAGTTACAGAGCTATTATTGGAACACAAGAGCGTAGGAGATCAAAGGAAAGCATAATTGGCAGACCTGAAGGAGTTGAGAGATATAACCTTTTCGAGTAGCCTACAATATAAGGATAGAGTGAACATATGATTTGGTTCTCATATCAGCAATAAACAGTTTGAGCTGAACCAACGAGTTTGACTATTTGATGCGAGGTTGAGATTATTTTCAAGGAAATTACAAAGCTAATGGAAGGGACCATACTATGTCAGAATGGTGCACGCCAATTGAAGCATTGATATATCTGAGTTGTCATATGATTCCACCTTTCGAGTTAATGGACAACACCTGAAGCCATATCTTGATCATGATCCACTGATCATTAACATTTCCCTTATTCATTTTATATGAGATGTGATCCTTGACTCACATCATTTGCATCTCATACCTGATTATCACTTCTTCTTTGCAACTTTTTATACCTAGATTGTCCATATCATACATTCTTTTTGTCTGATAACCCATCTTCATCTCATGACCATAATATACTTAAGGTATGCTTTGCCCAATGTATAGGGGGTATAGGACATGTGATTATTTATTTGATTCTCTTTACCTCTGTCTTGTTGCCTATACTTATAAATACTTTACCCTAAGTATAGGGGAGGTAATAATTGTACATCACATTCTTCGATTTTTCCCTTGTGTACAATCATCTATACTTAGGATTACTTGATCCTAAGTATAGGGGGGTCACCGATTCCTATTCCTTACATTCTTTCATTCGTAGTTTAAGTATAACATTCTTTTCACTTCCTCATACACAACACTAGTTATGTCTTCTTCCATCACTCTTTATTCACTTTGAGGACATCGTTTGAGCTAAGTATAGGGGGGTGTCGTATATATTGTATTTATACTTTAGTCCCACCTCTTACTTTGTGTGTGTTAATATTATGGCTAAAAATATAAAAAAATTTAAATTTTTTTCTCTTACATAAATATTGGTAAAAAAATTTGTAATTATTTTTGTACAAATGATTTTTAATTTTTTGGAAATATTTTTGTATCAAAATTATGTATATAGTACAAAATTCTAAGAAAAATATTTGAAAAAAATTGCAAAATTGTAAATGTTTATAAAAATATTTTGTAAAATTTTTCCTTATTTCAATCAATAACTTCATAAAAATTTGAATATTTTGAAAACATTTCATAAAAAGATTTTTGTATATACTTACTTGTATACTCTTTTGAATTGACAGTTAAACTAGTCTGGAATTAAATTGAAAATGGAGCTTGGTTAAGATATCAATCCACTTAACGTTAGAGGAACCTTATAGGATTTGGGGTTAACACTTTTCAATACCATAGTGAATTAATTCTTTGATTCCACTAGGCTATGTTCACACGTCATCTTGATGAACCTGAGTAGAACAGTTAACAATGCACGCATGACTCTTTGAAACAATGGCTTGACTTGGACACACACCTTACACATAGCTTAACACAAATGAGGTGGTGATGAGGCATGATCCTTTGGCTTGGGGTAGCATCCGAGGGTAGTACTACTTGACAGAACTTCTCGTCTTTGTCTAGGGAGGGATTTGCACCTCAACCTGGTCTAGTGGCATTGAGGTCTTAAGACAAGAGTTTGTGGGCTGCAATAATGCTTTAAAAGAGGGATAGTCCACTGGCTCAAGAAGAAAAACTCCTTATATATGTTGCACCCTGTAGATATGTTGTCCATATGCACATCAAAAAAATTTGCAAAATCAAGAAAAACTCTAAAAGAGGATAGACCTGATTGAAAATAAAATTCCTGTCAGAGTGTATATAGTGAATAAAGTAAAGCTTATGTGTTCCACCATCTCATCTCATGGAAGTTGCAACTGGAGACATAGTTACACTGTTTCAGCTCCAAGGGATACGTGGCTACACTGGTCGTTGTCCATTGTCTTCTTTCCCCCCCTTCTTGAGCTGGATGCACTTGAACTTAGAAGGGAATACCCCACTCCTCGAGGAAAGAGCCACTAGACTGGGGGATTACAGTTACCTTGTTGTGGGAGGTTGTTTTTTTGCCATTTCTGAGGTGGGGAGCTACATATCACTTACACAATACAAGTAAAGATTCATAGTCATTAGAGTTTGCGTATGTAGACTTGTTCTGACCTGATTATTAAGGAGTCTTGACCATAAAGTTGTGAAACTTGGAGGTTGTTGAGTCAAACCTATCTCCCAATAAGGATCCGCCAAACTAATAATCCAAAGGTCTGACTAAGCTCCATATTCCGATTTGATGAAGATAAGTTTAATAATCAACTTTGGTTATTTTTCTTTTCTTCTCTAATTTTTCACTTATTTTTCAAATAAGTGTTCTCTAAGGGATTAGCAAAGGTAAAGTATAAGGGGATGATGGATCTACGATTCTCATTCTTTATTCTTTTATTTAGCTTTATCTTTTAGCAAAACCATCTATAAATACCTGTAAATATAATAAATTAAGTATGTTCATGTCTTTGTTAATAATGCATAATTAACACCTTTCTACAAAAATAAAAGAAAAAAGAGAAAAGAAGGATGTATTTAAAACAAATACAGAGTGGACCAAACCCAAAGAGAATGTCAAGTCTTGACCTGATTGCAAAAGAACAAGTAGAGAGATATATGGATACACCATGTATTGTATATATTTCCTACATTTGTAAGTACAATTATTTATTCTACTTCTTCTGAAAATCATATTATTTTGAACATTATGTAAAGCTCTAATAATAATTTATAAATAAAAAATCATAAAAATAAAATAAAAATAAGAATAAAATCCAACAACTCATTGTACAGAAGACACTTATGTGAATATTCTTTACCTATTTATTCAATAACTTTAAATAAATTGTAAAAATAATATAAAAATAATTATATACTCCTAAAATTATTGTATAAATAAATAAAAATATAAAATAAAAAATTGTAAAAATAATAAAATAAAAATACTTGTAAAAAATACATAGGTATAGTAAATCTCTATATAACACTTAATATTGTATATACCCTTTTTATATTTATCATAAAATTAAATAAAAAACATTAAAAATAGTTTATATAATAATAAAAAAATTTATTTTTCACACTTTTTTATTTTGAAATTTTTTACTATTTTGTTATCCAATACTCTTTCATTTTGTATATTTTGAATTCTGATTGGTCCACGTAGGAATGTTGTCCATGGTTAACATTTCCTCCCCAGCTGGGGCCACCCGATTCCTGCTCGCGGGAGCTTCTTTTCCTCTTTTCTCGATCAGGTCATTCATCCATTCTCCTTAATTGATATGCCCCATTAAGATCCTAAGATCCATGATCCTCACGGATCCCTAGGCACAACCAGATCGTCCTAGGGTTTCGAATGCCACTCCAATCTTTCTAGACCCTCGAGACTCCTATAAATTCTTCCATCCACCTCTAAGTTGCCTCATCTCATTCTCGTACCACCACAAACCCCTAGACACCTTCAAGAGAGTAACAACTCCTCGGAGGTCTTTTTGGAGCGTCGTTCGGTGGTCTTATTGAGTGTCTCTTATCGCGTCGTCGGAGAGCCAATGCGAGAAGTCCCTTCTGTCTGTGACAGTAAGATCGAGGCCATAAGAGCTCTTCCACCTCGCCTGGAGATCTTGATTTCATTAGAACCTTCAGGTATCACTCATGTCGCCCGTACTTTCCATTTCGAATCGTCTTTTTATTTCATCGTCACCAAATATCACTTGCTCCAACCAGTCAGTCGGTGCCCCATCTCAACCATCTACCCACTCAGATCGACCTCGTGACTCTCTATCATCCTTCCTACACAACTTTCCCCCTTAGGCTCGCCCATCAGAGCGAGATTAAGGCTCAGTCATCCTTCCTCCATACCCACTGGAGGTAGAACCCCATTCCCCGTCGCTTCTCCTTGTTTCACCATGAAATAACCCACTGAATAGACCCCTCCAAGTTGCTCTACCCTTTACGGGACCATGCACACATCAGGAGACGATAATAGTGCCCTTATTGCTCGATCGGAGCAATTCTAGGTGCCAGACCATATCCACACCTATCCGACCATCATCCTTCTCATCGAGATCATCTCCTTAATGCAGAGTGCTCCCATAACTATGACAGACCCCTCGTAGTCTTCATCGGAGCACCAGGTCTTCGTCCTCATAGAATTGAAGTTTGCATGGGCCAAGTTCGTCCAGGACCCCTCTCTACCTTTTGATCAAGGGCTGCTTTCCAAATACGATCAGGGTCGTACGACCATGCCTTCATCCTTGCAGTCTGATATGATCTAGGGTGTTCATCTGACAGGCACGTCCCCTACAATATCAGAGCCATCAAATTTTTTTAAGGGAATATCAGAGCCATCCACCATCACCTCTACGAGCGTGCACCATGTGTCTGCAAGGGTAACTTTCTCTTTTTACCTTGTCCTTTATGTTATTTGTGTTCAGTCCAAAAAATGTAATAAATAGTTAAGGATATTTGTAGTTAGACCCTTATACTTTTCATATTTGCATTTCAGTCTACTTGAGTCGAGTCCACCTGCATCTCTTCGTAATTATCTTGGATATTTGCACTTTATTTCCTGAACTTTTATGTTGTTATGGAATGAATGCCATGTTTTGAGATTTTCATTTATACCCTATGTACCAGGATTACCTGTAGCATCTAATTTTTCTTAAGAAATTGCATGTTTGGCCTTCGGCTTTGTTAGATTGTTATTTGCTAGGCCATGGATGTGGAAGTATTTACGTTTGGGTACTTGTAAATTATTTTTAATTCCATATCTTCTAAGGATAAAATAAGTAGCAAGTTGGCCCAAAAAATCTTATAAAAATTCTGTGAGACTCCTATTTGCATGTTATTTTGGTAGTAATTTTGGTTAGGTAATTTCTTTTCTTTTTCTATTATTAAAAATTCAAAACCCTTAAAAAGTGTCCTGTTTGAGTTATAAAATTTATAAAAAAAAATTTGAAAAAATGTTGAAAAAATCCATAAAAATTCCTATAGTTGTACTTCATTGTGGTTTGTTTCCAATATTTATTTTGCTTGGAAATTCCTTATAAAAACCCTAAAAATCACAAAACACTTAAAAACTTATAAAAATTGTATAAAATAAGACTTATCCAAAAATAGTGTCTTCAGTTTCTTTTTGTAGGGTTTTATTTTATCATAAAAATACCCTCTAGGGATTTTGGGCAATTTAAATATTTTTAATTTGCATATTAGTCTTAGTTGTGTACTGAATTGTATTTTCATCCATGTTTGCTTTTTAGAAAATCACAAAAAATATTTGAAAATTCTCTAAAAATTATCAAAAACACTTTAAATCCCCTAAAACATAAAAATATTTTCTCAGTAATTTTCTGATCATTTTTACTATTTTGAAAAATACAAAAAGAGTGTTGTGTGTTTCTTTTATGCTTTTTGCTTGTTTGTATTTTATTGAACATTTAAAAAATTGAAAATTTAAAATCCACTAAAAATGCTTTTCTTCTAGAGATATGACTACTTAGTTTTTAAATTGTGCTCTTTGTGTTCGACCCTGGTCGCTATATTAGGTAAATAAAATAACAAACCTCTTATACTGATTGACTAATTTTCATTAGTGGTTTATTTTTCTCATTGACTGCGCTGAGTGATTTGGGTCACAACAGCACGAATTAATTTCTTACTTAACTAGAGTTAGTTGGCTAGTCATCAGCTATTGAAAGAAGTACGAATCAATCTCATCCATTGATTTTGTGTAGTCCGTGGATTGTGATCCATGGACTCCCAAAATACTATATAAGAGAAGGCATCCCTTACTCTTCAAGTTACAACATTGATTGTGACAACAAGCTCTCTCTATCTCTTCATTCTCACGCTCTCTCCTACTCTCTCATTGGGTGGCCATCCCCCCAAATCCTAGAGAGAGGCACCACCGTCATCGCATCGCCTTTGTGCCATCACTTCGACTGCCCCAACCTCTCCATCTTCTTTGGAGTGCTTCGCTCATAAAGAAGACGTACGATTTTGTGGGACAAGATCAGGAGTTCTTTGCTTGGATCAGTTGCTTGGATTGTGAGAGGAATGCGATTCATCCCCACGCTCACAAGCATCTCCTCCTTAGATCAGACTTGAGGTAGGTGGTAATCCTTTACCTATTTTTTGGTTTAGATGAAACGATCCAAGAAGTGTTCTTGGATCATGTGGTTTCATCATGTGGAAATTTTTAATTCCGCTACATCGAGTAACTAGTGCGACTAGTTGCTCTCGATCATATACGATGCGATCCTCATGCTTCTGTGATGTACGTAAGTAAAATTCAATATCCTTCATGTGATATAAGATCCTTAGGTCAGAGGTTTTGGATGTGATCCAAAAACCTTGTAAAACTTGGGTTCATTAGTGTTTGCGAAATATTTATTGCATTTCATTCTCGCATCCCTGTTTAGTGAATTTTTCTGCCATGTTTAAAATATTTAAACATGAAATTATCATTTAATTTTGTTCCACATTAAATAGGGAAACCTTGAGATTTGAGTTTGCATGATTTGGAATCCGATTGCTCAAATTATGATCATTTTAATGAACATATATTGTGAATCTTGACGTAATTAAAGAGTCTATTACTTTGATTCTGTTGTAAATCAAATTATCAAACTTTGGAAACTTATTTTGCTTGATTTGGATTAAAATTGATTGAGATATACTAATTTTAGTTTGTGGGGGTCACTGCTGGAAATTACATTCCTAATCTAGAACCATGTGATTGTCATTTAATCAACTAGTGAAATTGATGGTTAATTTTCTGGAATAATTATGGATAAATATCTGAGAAATATTTGATTGATAATTATTTCCTTAAATGGCATTGCCTTAGCCAATATTTTATTAGATATGATGTGGATGACAAATTGGTTACCTGATATTGTTTCCCATAATCAAACTTGCCTGAATAGGATAGGGAATTTTTTTAGCAAATTTCCTTATAATATAATAAAAAAAGTTTTGATTATTATTATTATATGATATAACTTCGATTGAAGAATCGATTACATCTCTAGTACAAAGTTATCAATTTGGTATTATCCTTTCCCGAGGCAAATATGGTATCTAGTCGGGGAGCATTGGGATAGCAGGTTGCACCGTATGCAGTCTGCCCCACTCTCATAGGTACTAACCATGACAACTGGTAGAGAAGATATAATGGTAGAGAGATCGTGACGTATTTTTTAGTTATTAAAAATTGAAAAATACGTACTTTGAGATTATACCATGCTTTGAAGTAACAATCAAGTTTGTTTATTGAATTAGATTGATAATTGATTTAATGTGATTAAATTGATTATGTCCTGCTAAAATACTCTACTATGAATAGATGTGTATTTTCCTTAGAAGAATTAATTATATGAATGTGATTCATGATAATTAACTAGAATTTGAATATTAGGTAGAGGTTCACATAAGTGACATCCACGGTATCCTCTCAAGGCAAAGGGTTTTGTCACCAGGGATTGTATGTAGAAGTCGCCTATCCGAAGTGACAGCTCCTGCATGCAAGCACATCTAGATCGGGCTTTTGCTTCTCGAAAGAGTAAGATCGTATACGTAGTGACCTCAATATCGTGTCCTCATATTATTGGGGTGATATTGGATTGCGCATAGCGAGTACTAATCTTGTTGACGATTAGTTCAATTATTGACAGGTCAACATCACCTTAGGGGTGGTGGGCCCCGGTGTTAAAGACCAAATTGGGAATTGCAAGTTAGATAAAATTTGAATGTGACAAAGGTAAGGAGGTGATCCTAGTTCTTGCTAGAGATATACTGGTATATCTCTTGGTTTGAAAGTGATTATGGGAATGAACTTTGAAAGTTGAAATGGCAAGAAATTCCTTAATCGAAGATATTAAAATTGAATATATAATTATTTATATATTCCAATATAGTGAATTCTTAATTTCAGAAAATGAAGTCCATGAACCCACTTAGCAGGCTCTTGGAGGTCAATCAGTTGACCGAGCCAAAATATTCCGATTTAATCCGAAATTTGGATCTTGTCCTTTCTGCTGAGCGCATCTCCTATGAGTTGTCGAAGGACAAGTACATAGACCCTAAAATTTCGGAAGAAATTTCTTTCAATGAGAAATATGATGAAGACCATGATTTGGCAATGTGTTACATACCGAGTACATTATCTAATGTGTTGTAGAAGCAACATGTGGATATGGACACTTGCCATGCTATTATGGTGAATCTGAGTGAAATATTCAGTGACGTGAACTACATACAATGTTACAATCATTGCAAGATGCAGGAGGGGATCTCTGTCTGAGTACATGTACTCAAAATGTTTGGGTACCTCTCTGAGTTGGAAATCCTAGGAGCTGACATGGGTGCAAATATGCAGGCTAAATTCATTCTGTCGTCGGTCCCTAAGTCTTTCAAAATCTTTGTTATCTTGTTCCACATGAGCAAAGTTGATTATACTAGCGATGGGCTATTGGATGCATTAAAGTCTGCTAAAGACATAATCTGGAAGGATGGCCCCTCTAGTAGTGCAATGGTTGCACAAGTGAATGGAAAGCATGGTCGGAAGCAAGGTTCTCGAAACGGCCCGACCCATAAGAGAAAGAAGAAGAGTCAAGGCATTGGCTCATCTTCTAATGCATCCACATTGATTGTGACATTTGTCACCACTATAAGAAGCGGAGGCACTAGAGGCGTAACTTCTCGGAATACCTGAAGTCTAGCGACAAATGTAAAGCCCCTACTAGAGTGAAATCTACTTTTATCATTGAAACTAACTTTCTCTTTGAACGAGAAGGAAACCAGGTTGTTGATTCTCGTGCTTATGTCATGCATGCAATTCGTTGCATCTATTTCAGGAAACTAAGAATCTTTATGAAGGGGATATAGTCAACCAGATGGGATCTGATGCAAGTATTACAACAA
Source organism: Ottelia alismoides (assembly GCA_037367405.1). Taxonomy (NCBI): domain Eukaryota; kingdom Viridiplantae; phylum Streptophyta; class Magnoliopsida; order Alismatales; family Hydrocharitaceae; genus Ottelia; species Ottelia alismoides. The sequence continues at coordinate 226,752 of JAZKJV010002021.1, forward strand.
CTGCTATCGGGACTTGTCGTCTATCGTTATCTAGTGGAAGAGTCCTTATACTTAAATATTATCTTTATGTACTCAAAGTAAGAAGGAATTTAATATCTATATATGTACTTGTTAGAAGTGGATATTCTCTCATTCTCTGTAATAAAATTGTCATAAATCGTTATAATAAGAATATTGTGGATGGTTTTCTGACTTCTGGTGGACTCTATGAATGGTGCATTGATGAACATATCATAAATGTTACTGCCACTAATAAAAATCCTAAAAGATCCAGGGAGGATGAAAATCATTCGAATATGGTTTGGCATTAAAGGCTGGGTCATTTATCTATTGATAAGATCAATAGATTGATAAAGGATGGACCTTTAGATTTTCTATGGTTTCAATCTTTACCTACCTATGAATATTGTATTCGAGGTAAAATGACTAGGATGCCTTTCCGTAACATGGTTACAAGATGAAAGGTATTCTTGACCTAATACATACCGACGTATGTGGTCCCTTCTATACTGCGACTGAAATAGATATCGTTATTATTTAACATTTATTGATGATCATTCAGGATACGGATTTAACATCATAAAATGTGTTCATCTGGATGCTTGGGGAATAATAGAGCTCTAGGTATCCTTCATTCCAATCAAAATCATCTCCGTAGAGGTAATGGACCTCGAAACCCTACAAAGACGCTAAGGTGCACAAAATAAGCGTTCTAGGGGTCTATTCTAGTCGCAAATCAGCGGATATGTGGTCAATGGTGCACTCCAATGAAGTGGCGGAGGAGGAGGGAAACTCCTCGATCTGAGCGAGACCAAGGTGGATGGTGGTGCATGGGGCATAGAAGAAAAGAAGGGACGTATGATGGAGGTGTCATGGAGGTCTGAGAAAAGCCGGATATGGTGAAATGAAGGACTGGAGCTAAAGCTCTAACCGATGATTTTTTTGGATTTCACTCAAATCAAAGTGAAATTAAATGAATAAAATGTAAGGAGACACTACTAATTGAGCTATGAATCATAAAGGGAATGAAATGGGTCTCACCAGACAAAAGGAGAGGGAGCGGGAGCTTGCGGTGGATAGGATATGGCGAACGCTCAAATCGCTCCAATCCACACCCAAATCATTCGTTGAACCCTATAATGGAGTCCTGCTATATGCAGGAACCTCAATTGATCTTAGGGTTAGGTTTTCTATCGTTGGAAGAGGATCAAGATTCAAAGGCAGGAGGAAGATGAAGGATAGGAGGAATCCTCAAGCGCATCATTGAAGCGTGTTGATCGCATCTCATGCGATCGAGGCGACATAGTCGCACTAGTCGCTAGGTGCAGCAGAATTTAAAAAAAATAAATCAAGTGATGAAACCACATGATCACAAGAACATTTCTTGGATCGTTTCATCAAACAACAAAGTATTAGAAATACCTCTTGAAGCATGGTGCGATCACAAGATCTCTAAAGCAAGAGATCCTCCTAACTCAAGTCCGATCAACGAAGATGGAACTTGCGGGCTCTATGATGAGACGCGTTTCGCCCGCAATCCTCGATAAAGATACAAGCCTTGAATCTCCTGATTTCTTCCAACAAAATCCGTCGATGGAGATCCACAAGCAATTGATGCGACATCACAATGGCGTGGAGACGATTGCTTGTTCCCTCAAAGCAAAAGGTGGACGGCCACCTTAGAGAGAGAGAGAGAGGATGAGAATGAGAGAGAGAGTAGGCATGTACTCTTATGTTTCTTGAAGGGCTAGGTTTCCCTCCTTTTATATTAGTTTGAGAGTCCATGGATCACAATCCATGGCATACACAAAATCAATGGTTAGATTGATATGTGTATTAAATAAATGGCCATGATAATTATTGTTCAAAAACAACATATTAATTTATATTATATTAAATATATGTTGCATTATCCTCAACATAATTTAATTCAATAAAATTAATTATCACAACATAATATGATAATTATTAAAAAGAGGATAATTGCCCACCTAAAAACATGGGGCGTCACCCATGAATAATTCATGGGTGACGCCACCTCATTTGGTGGATAATTATCCGATTTTTGTTTTATATTATTATCTCCTATTTATTTGCAATATTATCCACTAAATTAATTCCCAATTAATTTGTGAATATTTATTGCAATATTATCCACTAAATTAATTCCCAATTAAATTGTGAATAGTTCAGTCATGCCATTGAAAATGCGTGAATCATATTCACAGGGCAAACTAAATTGTAAATTACATTTCCAATTAATTGCTTAATGTAAATCTATTTCACATAAAAAATTAACAAATGCTATTTACAACGGTGCTCTCTCTCTAATATTTTATAAATCACATTTATAATATATACACAGATATCATGGATAGCACTATCCACAATCTGTGTATCCTTTATAATTAAATCTCATTTAATTATCTTGGATAATCATTCTCATAATATGAATCCAATGCGTATTATACTTATAATTAAATCTCATTTAATTATCAACATCTTGTTGCTTGGATACATAATTCATCAAATGAATTACTCTTGAACCCCTTCAAGAATAATGTGCTTTCTCCGCAGATACTTGGAGATAAGGACAAGGCGATTGTATTGTTCCACGTATAGTGACTTGGATGTTGAGATCTCATCTCAAATCTAGATCTTGTGTACCTCCCACAGATACTTGATTAAATCAAGACCGCATATCTAATCGTCTCATTGCATCTGAATCTTATTCAGACCGATGTCCAACACTTGGACCAAGATCAGATTGCTTCTCTACTGAGAGGAGCCACTAAAATCCAAACCTCTTTCATCACTCCATCAAAATGGAAGCGTCATGGTTATACAATCATTTATGATCACATCACCCTCATGTATTCCCAATACCTGAACATCCTGCATACTGGAAGACCTATGATCAACTCGAAGATGCAGATCAATTTTATACTGTATTCTTCAGGGATTGATCACCAAGTTTCTCAATCTTGGTAATTGGGAGTCGGTATCGATCTTATGCTTTCCCAAAGCATATATCATACCTTCAAATTCTTATCATGCTTCCAAAGCACAACGACCATGCATGGAATTTGATCAGTCCCAATACCTCATGAGTGAGATCATGTCTTCCGATTCGTAAGTAAAACTGTATGATCACTTTGAGAGATCGTATTACTCATATGACCTTACATGCACACCAACGCATCGGTGTATAGACCTTGGTTAGGTCATCAACCTAATGGTCTGCCAAATGTACACACTCAGACATATGGTAACACATCTTTCTCTGGTCAGAGGATGTGTGCCTAGGTTGTGACATCATTCAACATAGGACATAGGTTATCTCGATCTCGTTAAGTCAACCCTTTTGACCTTACTAGTCTGACACCTCTGAATCACTATTCCCATGCAAAGGACCTGATCAAGAGGTCGGTCAGATATCAGCCTATGTGAGAAAGGATTGCCATCTCATACTCAGGATGGAGATCATCTCTTAATAATCATTTGACGGTGCTTGATGAGTCCTCTATCTAACTCTTTAGATATTCATCCAAGCACCAGCCTCTATGATTCATTTAATGAATCAACAGCTATATGATCATCAAGATGGCCATTGTACATAATCCTAATTGTACAGAGGGGCCTTATAGTGCATTCATTCATTTAATTTCAGAAAGGGAGTGAAATATCGATAACTTTTATTGATAAACATATATATATACAATAACATTTATTGGAAGAATGGTTCACCCGGGGCTCACATGTCCAACAGAAGAAATGCTATATACTGAGTAAGGTTGACTAGGGGAGTGTGCTTGACTTTATGGCTCATCGATCAAAATAAGATGCGTGCGCGAAAGTTCGATCATTGAGGAAGAAAATCTCAGATGTAATCAAGGTAAAAGAGTAAAAGAATTGGGAGATAAAATCAAGGAAGTCAAGGGTGTAGGCCTTCCATACGCAGACCTGGGGAGGGGCAGATAGTTGATTGGAGTCAACTCAGACTGCCTTCCCATTGTTCAACTAGGCGGGCTACATGGCAAAATAGGTCGATAAAGACTTATTAATTAAAAAAATATTAAATGCTTTATTTTTTTTAGGTTAAAACATAAAAAATATTCATTATGTAGTATTTTATGGTGATTTTTATTTATTTTTACAAGTTTGTTTACTATAAGTTGTTTTTTACAAGTATAAGCATATGTATATTTATCTATATGTTATGTATTTTATTTTTATTTTGTATTTAGATTTCATTATTTAAATACATAATTTATATAAATTTAAATTCATTAAATCTACATAAATATATTTTTATTTTATTTTACTGATGTAATATATAGATGATGAATCTACGATTTTGATTTATTATTCTATTATTTTAGCTTTATCTTTTGGCAAAACCACCTATAAATACCTGTATATACAATGCATTAACTTTGAACGTGACTTTGTTAATGTCTCATAATTAGTACCTATTTCTCAAAAATAAAACAATAAAGAGAAAAGAAAATGAAGGATGTACTTAAACTAAAAATAGAGTAACCTTAACCCCAAGAGACGGTCAAGTCTTGACCTAATCGCAAGAGAATAAGTTGAAAAAGATAAGGGTACACGATGTATTGTACATATTAACTATATTTGTAATTATTTATATTTATTCTACTTTTAATGAAATATATATTATTTTTGGACACTAGTATAAAGTCCTAATAGTAATATGAAAATAAATAAAAATCAGAAAAACAAAATAAAAATAAAAATAAATAAAATCCAACAATTCCTTGTACGAAAGACACTTATATATAAACACAATACTGATTTATTCTACAACCTTAATTAATTTATAAAAAGCAAATAAAAATCTTTTTTTCCTTAAAATATTTTTTAAATAAGTAAATAATAAAATAAAAAGAATTTTTATAAAGATAATAAAATAAAAATACATGTACATATTACATTAGTATAGTATACATGAATATAACATAGTATACTGTATATATTTATATTTTTCATTAAAAAATTAAAAATCACAAAAAGTAGTTTAAATTATAATAAACAATTTTTTATGTTATACACTTTTTATTTTAAAATGATTTACTATTTTTTATACAATATTCTTCCATTTTCTATATTCTGAATTCTAATTGGTCCATGTAGGAACGTTGAACTCGATGAACGTTTCCTCCCCAACCGGGTCAACCTGAGTCCTGATCGCTGGAGCACCTTCTCAGATTTTTCCTGATCAGACCTATTACTCTTTTGCCTTTATTTCAGAGCTCGATTCCTTTCCTAGGATAAGTGATCCTCGTGGAACTGACTGATGGACGACTCAGCTCGTTTTTAGAGGAGCCCTCATCTGAGGAGGAGCAAAGGAGGAGAGAAGGCTACTATAGTGTTTGTTCGAGTTCTATTTCGCCGAGATCTGATGCACTCGGGGGACCTCACTGTGCTTTTTCGAGATTTTTCAACTTTATTTAGTATTTGATTACCGAGGATTTGGCCACTAGATTTAGGACCTCTATTTTGCTAGAGCTCATAATTAGATAGGTCCAAAAACCTTAATATCTTATCTGTTCTGATTGAACATAATTGAACTTGGTAAAATAAACATAAAAAGTTAGCTTAATTAGTTAAGAGAACACACACTGTGAGAGGTCGCATACAACGTTAGCAGGACCCGTTGCGGCAAGATTTGAATGACCTCCAAGATCAGACTCAAGTCTTTTATCTGATTAGTTGACTACTCGTTGTCAACGCTAATAGAAGTTCTTATATAGGGATGATTTCCTCATGCATCATATAGGTAGTTTAATTTATCTTTTAATTTATGTGTGGATCACCTTGTATGTAGAGTGTTGGAGCAAGGTATGCTTTTCTGTCTTTACATGCATCATTTTGTTTGATCGCGAATTGTCTTTTCCAACTTCCTCCCACAATTTTCTTAGACTTAAGTAAGTAAGGAAATCAGAAAATTTGTTAGGGGTTATACTCTTTCAAAAAAATTCATAAAAACTGATACACAAATAAAATTGGGAATCCTAAAGAAAACTTGATCTAAAATTGAACCTTACTTAAATTTTTTTGTTTTGGGGAGAGTCACCCCCTCCTTGTTTGATTTATCTGCAGCAAGAGAGCGACCCGCACACTAGGATAGAGCCATGCCTAAACTCTCTTCAAACTACTGGTTCTTGTGATTGGTTTTTCTCAAGTGAGGATTTCACTAAGTAGCTGATAATAGGTCCGGAACTTCCTTAACAAAGTGGGTAGATCGGGTAGCCGGTAAACGGTCTGCAACCCATACTAGATGGCAAAAACTAGTAGTGAGAATCTGGGATAATCTCTTGGGAGTATTGGGATCCTAACAGCTCGCTTAACTGCTCTGATAGATTGAATTGTCGCCTAAATAAAGATTTCACAAGATTAACGATATGTTGTACCATTCATCAATGGAAGTGGGAGAGTATTTCTATGGATTTTGTCACTGGATTGCTGAGGACGCCAGGGGTCCATGATGTTATTTGGGTCGTTGTTGACAGGTTGACCAAGTCAACCCATTACATACATGTCAGAGTGACCTACACTCCATCTAGATTTACCAAGATAAATGTGCAAAACAATATTAGGCGTCATGGTATACCATGTGAGGTAGTGTCTGACAGAGACTCAAGGTTTACATATCACTACTAGCACCAGTTCATGTCAGCACTACAAACAGAGCTGAAGATGAGTTCTATATACCATTTGCAGACCGACGAACAGAGCGAGCACACCATTTATACACTAGGGATTTACTTCGCGCATGCACTATTGAGTAGAAAGTGTCCTGGAAGGACCGCTTGCCGTTAGTAGAATTTGCATACAACAACAACGACCATCATTCTAGTATCAGCATGGCACCATTTGAAGCCCTATATGGGCGGAATGCCTCACGCCTCTCAGTTGGCATGAGGTAGATGACCACACTCTTTACACCGTGGATCTGTTGGATGAAACTACGATGGTTGTTAATCTTGTGAGGCAGAAGCTTATGATGACACAAAGCATCCAGAAGAGCTACGTAGACCATCGGAGAAGAGATTGGAGTTTCAGTAATCCAGTCATCTTCTCTTAATCCATTTCAAATATGACATCAATATTCAATTTAATCTCTTATACTAATGAAATCCCTAAAATTACAAGTGGGAGATTGGGTATTTTTACGAGTATCTCTAATGAAAGGAGTACATAGATTGGTGTTCGTGGCAAGTTGGCGCCACGATATGTTGTACCATTTGAGATAATTGCTTGTGTAGAGAAGGTGACCTATCGAGTAGCCCTTCCTGCACACCTATCAGTTATACACGATGTATTTCATATACCCTGCCTAAGTAAGTATGTACACGACCCTCAAGATATCATCAACTATGAGAACCCTGACATGGAGCCCTAATTGACAGACGAGGAGAGGCCATTGCAGATACTTGACAATGCTGTGAAGAGACTTCTTAGCAAAGAAATTCCCTTATTCAAGGTGATATGGCACCGACATGGTGTAAAAGAGGCAACACAGGAGACCAAAGCAGACATGTTGGCACGATACCTTTAGCTCTTTTTACGTAATTGTCAAAACAAGCCAATTAATTATATAAATTAAAGGAATATGGATAGTTTTTTCATTGAGATTTTTATGGGTTTAAAATACTTTGAGGTTTTTATGGAAAGATGAAACCCAAATAAAACACATAGTGATGTTAAACCGAGTCTTGAGGATGAGGCTCCGTTTGAGTTAGAGATGTTAATATCGAATGAACCCAGATAGATCAATAGATCATAATATTGAATTTTGTTCGATCGCAATCGACCAAAAGTTGATTGCATTGTAATGTTGAAAAAATTGCGATGCAAAATTCGATCTGCAAAATAAATTGAGACTACCATAAAATTCGATTTGACAAAGTAAGGACAATGAACTCAAGCATTCATTGATCGAAGGTCGTTTGATCATTTAAATCAAAAATCTTTGATAAAAAATCTAGACCGTATGTTGACAATTTCCGAATTCATCTCATATAAGAAGTCTATGAATATTATACTCATTTTAGTTGTCATTCCGAGACGATCGAAATATGATATTGTATATTTGAATCTAAGATTTAAGTTGCCAATGCGAATAACTTTGGTATTCTATATATGTAAGTGAGAGATAAATAATTTTAAAAAATATTTATTTCAAATAAAGCCAATCCCAATACTGGCTCTTTCTCCTCTTCTCCACTCGGCAACAAGAGAAGACACTCATTTCCTTATTAATACTACCAAGCCCTTCCTAATTCTCCTCACTTTTCTCTCTCTCTTCTTTCCAATTCCCAATCGAAGAAGCAATGCCCTCTACCCTCGTCTCCCATTTGGAGTTGCTGCTCGTTGATATTTAAGAAGGTGTTTTACTGCCAATTCCCAGCAATAGATGCAAGAAGCAGCTCTCGAAGGGGGACTGCAACTACTATTGCATCCAAGGTTGAAGCAGCTCCCCAACTAGAGCAACTGCCCTTGATCCAACAATAGGAGCTGCTACTGTCGATCCAATCAAGTAGTTAGGATCTGCTGCTTTTCTCCCCCTGCTGATCCAAATCCAAGAAACCACTAATTAAGGCTCCTGCATGCAAAAATTTGATCTCAAAAATTTGAAGATCAAAGGTACAATCACACCTTCTCTCTGATTCCGTCTATGTCTTTGTACACATATGATTTCTATCCAAAATTTTAGTTCATGATAAATATTCAAAGGATGAAAAGTGAGAATCTTGTATTTGATTTGTATGCATGCACTGCGACTATTTTGATTAATTATTTGGCTAAGAATTTGGATTTCATATTACATAAAACTTAGCTAGTGTTTATATATCTACTGTTCAAAATTTTAATTTAAAATTTTGAGTTAAAACTCTGCTAATGTTTATATCTGCTACTCAAAATTTTAGTTTAAATTGAATTAAAACTCTACTATTGTATATAATATCGACTGCTCAATATTTTATTTTAAAATTATGTATTAAAACTCTCCTACTATTTATACTATATGTTGTTAAACATTTTAGTTTACAACTTTGAATTAAAATTCTACTACTGTTTATAACATCTATTGTTTAAAATTTTAGTTTAAATTTCAAATTAAAAATCTGCTACCGTTTATAATATATGTCGCTCAAAATTTTGAATTAAAACTCTGCTAATGTTTATAATATATGTGATGAAGCCACATTTCATCATCTTTATTCTATCATTTTGGCCTCAAAAAACCTAGTAAATGCATGTAAATAACATTAATTCCAGTATCTTAGCATTCATGCATGTGCATGTAAATAGCGTATAAAATACTGTATTTAAAGCCAAAAATATAGAATAAATAAAAGAAAAGAAAATAATAAAATATTGTAAATATTTTATGACCCGAAACCCTGAGACCTAGGCATCTTGATGAATAGGTCGACAAGGAATAAAGTAGGGGGAGATAAGGGCCAAAATACAATTAAAATTCCTTCATTCTTTATTCATTTTGGGACCTATTTTTGGTTCCACTTTTTATACCTCAAATAAGTAAACTTTGAACATGAAAGTTGTAGATTATTAAATAAAGAAAAATACAAAATTGATTTCACTCAAAACTAATATACAGATAAAAAGTTATGGTCTGAATAAAAATCCAGAATCCCAACTTCCCAGACCTGTATCTCACAAATGAGATTCTTTATCTTCATTAGACATAAAGGCTCGCTTAACTGATATTTTGGATGATACTTCTTTTATATTTGATTCCAATTTTTTGACACTTAGGAGCGGTAGGAAACCAACTAACGATGACTCGTCTGAGCGACATCATGATGCAGATTCCAACATGCTAGATGAGGATGGAAGTGGTATTGATGCTGCTTATTATGATGATTATGCCGGTGGTGCTGACGCCACCAAGGATGTCGGTCCATACGATGGTACTGAGGCAATTGTATTTCTAATTACAGACGGTGGTGCCGAGTCCACCAAGACTCCATATGCTAGGCCAGAGTGCAGTGCTGATGCAACCAAGTTACCTTCTGTTGTGTTGACTTGTTTTGTATATAAGGACACTTATAGAAAAACAAAAAAGTGGAAAATCAGTAAAAATCAAAGATATAAAAAAAGGAAAGGTTTATGTATCTCTGATGGTCTTTGCATGGATTCTAGCTTATTGCATGTAGAGGAACCTATTCCTGACCCTCATCTGTTTAGAGAGGGTCCCTCCATCCCCATCCACAAGCACTTCTCTTAGGAAAGGGGACAAAAATAGAAAATACAAAAAGAGACACCAAATAGAGTTCAACGAGTAAATGATAGACATTTCCAGATACATCTGACTCTATATGAGGCACTAAAGCACATTCCTCTATTACAGAAGAATTTGAGAGAGAAGACCACCGTCCGTAAGTAGAAGAGGAACCACAATGCAGAGATCCATGTGCTTACTCATGCCACTTGCTTTGCTATACAGAACCGGTTGCCAGCCAAGAGACCTGGCGCAGGATCTCCTTATGTCAGATGCCACATTCACGAACAACAGTTCGATCGTACTCTATTAGACAACAGTTCTTCGATTAACTTCTCCTAGTTGTATTAATCGATTGATTTAAGATTGGCCCTCTTAGATAGAGGAGGACATTCCTTCAGTTTATTGGTAGACATGTTAAGAGGCCGAAGGACTTACTAAAGGACGTTGTCGTCATAATTGAGGGCCTGAAATTCCCTGTGGACTTTGTTGTACTGGATGTGGAGATCCATGAATCTATGATCGATACCACCATCATCTTAAGATGACCTTTATTGGACAAACCAAGGCAATGTACGATCATGATAGCGGGACTGTGATTTTGTAATTACAGATGATGAAGCAGTTTGGGAAGATCCAGTAGCACAAGATCTTGTCACCACTTCAGACACTACAGAGTTACATATTATAGTTGATGAGAGTTCGGAGAGTACACTCATGGAACAGGACACCTTAGAGGATGATGATCACGAACATGATAGCCAAGTAAATTTTGTTTCATGTGATTCAGATTCATATCCCTCAGACACAGACATTGATTTTGATTGGCAAGAGTTTCATTATTATTTATCACGTTGTGTGTCCACAAAACCAACATCTAGGGTGCAGGTTAAGCCAATATAGTTGCTAGCTACACCAGCAGGGTCATCTTCATGAGATTCATAGATTCAACGAGAGTTCTCACATACAGATCTGGTAGCCTTCACGCAGAAATTTTAGAGGCTAGATTTGCCAGCTCCCACTTTTCCAGAATTGAAGACCTTACCGTAAAGCATGAAGTACATATTCCTTGCGGGTGAGCCAGATATGTTCACGGTCATTTTCTCAACAGATTTTAATGAAGATAAAGAATCTCATTTGACGGAGGTTTTTGAAAGAAACCACAAGGCAATTAGATGGAGTGTAGCTGATCTCCAGGGGATAAGTCCAGCCTTGTGCTCCCACCATATCTAACTTGAAGAGTACGCCAGGCTTTCATGTGAGTTCCAGCAAAGGCTGAACCTGAATCTTCGAGATGTGGTCATGAAGGAAATATCTAAGTGGTGGAGCATCGATTTCATTTACCCCATATCCGACTCCAAGTGGGTTATTCCATTTCATGTGGTACCCAAGAAGATGGGTATCACCACAGTTTTGAGTGAGTCCGAAGAGGATATAGCTACCTGAGAGCCCACTTCTTAGAGGTTATTTACCCTATCTCTGACTTCAAGTTGTTTAGTCCATTGCATGTGGTACCCACTTAAGGCCAGCAAGAAGGATCATTTCCCGCTACCATATATTGATCAGATTATTGAGAGGCTAGCTGGGAAGAGTCACAACTACTTTCTTGATGGGTATTCGGGATACAATCAGGTGGCCATAGCACCCGAAGACCGTGAGAAAATGACATTCACATATCCATTTGGAACTTATGCCTTTAGACGGATGCCCTTTGGTTTATGTAATGCCCCGGCTACATTCCAAAGGCGCATGCTTCTCATCTTCTCGGACATGGTGGCTGAATGTTTAGAGGTCTTAATGGATGATTTTTAGGTCTATGGCGATGGTTTTAATGCTTGTCTTGACTGCTAAGACCGAGTACTTCAACGCTGCATTGAGGTCACCCTTGTTCTATCTTGGGAGAAGGGTCATTTCATGATGATTCAAGGGACAATCCTTGGCCACCAATAAGGGTATGGAGGTTGATCCAACCAAGGTAGATATCATCAAAAAACTCAATCCACCATCCAATTTGAGATAATTGCAGTCTTTTCGGGGCATGTCGGTTATAATGATGGTTCACACAAGACTTCAGTCGAATTTTCTGATAACTTATTGATTTGCTGACAAAAAACACCGATTTCATTGTAGATTATAAGTGTCTTATGCCATTTGAGACACTCAAGGGATTAGTTATTCAGCCTCTTTTCCTTCAGCCACCCGATTGGTCTCTCCCATTCGAGATCATGACAGACAATTCTGATTTTTCCGTAAGGGTTCTGCTAGGATAGGGGATGGATGGATTTTTGTTTCCCATTCACTATGCTAGCCGAACTTTGAATGCCACTCAATGGAAGTACATCGTGATTGATAAGGAGATGCTAATCGTAGTCTTTGCTTTGGATAAGTTTTAATCTTACATTCTTGGATCTAGAGTCACTATCTATACATATCACACTATCATCTGATACCTTACGACTAAGAAGGATGCCAAGTCCAGATTTACCAGATAGATCCTTCTACTCCAGGAGTTTTATATAGAGATTAAGGATAAACCTGGAGTCAATAATGTGGTGGCAGAACATCTCTCATGCTTAGAGAACATTGAGAATTATGATCAGATCACACCTATTACAGAGACATTTCTAGACGAGGTGATTCTTGCTATAACCTCACTACCATGGTACACAAAAATTGTGAACTATCTTGTCGCCAAGAAAGTTCCACAAGGTTGGCCTAGGCAGTGACTTGAGACCTTCCTAGCGAAGGCCATGTCGTATCATTGGGAGGATCCCACCCATTACCATAAACGGAGGGATAGTGTCTAGCATCGGTGTATTCTTAGAATGAGCACCACAACGTCCTCACCTATTAAAACAAACTTCAGGTAGGAGGACATCACTCGGGGAGAAGGACATCACAGAAAGTTCTCTAATACGGTCATTGTGTCATCCCATGACTCTTAAGGTATGGACACATGAAATCAATGTCCCATGTGTCAGAAATCTCAGAGAAGTGAATGGGCTACATCGGCATCATATCACACTATCCACAAGTGCCCATCCTATGACAGTCCATACTTTGGGCATATCTCCTTTTTTGTTTATGGCAAGACATGCCACTTACCATTGGAAATCAAGCATAAGTCACTTGGGGCAGTTATAGAGCTATTATTGGATCCCAAGAATGTAGGAGATCAAAGGAAAGCAGAATTGGCAGCCATGGAGGAGTTGAGACACATAACCTTCTTGTGTAGCCTACAATATAAGGATAGAGTGAAGATATGGCATGATTCTCATATCAACCATAAATAGTTTGAGCCAAATCAAAGAGTATGGATATTTGATGCAAGCTTGAGATTATTTCCAGGAAAATTACAAAGCAAATTGAAGGGACCATACTTTGTCAGGAAGGTGCACAATAATGGAAGCATTTATATATATGAGTTATCATCTAATTCCACCTTTCGGCTTAACGGTCAATGCCTGAAGACATATCTTGATCATGATCTGTTGATCGTTGAAGTTGCCCCTATTCATTTTGTATGAGATGTGATCTTTGACTGACATCATTTTCACCTCATACCTGATTATCACTTCTTCTTCACAGTTGTATAGATCCAGGTTGTCCAAATCATACATACTTTTTTGTCGGATACCTTGTCTTAACCATGTGATTATGCTATACTAAGGTACACTTTTCCCTAAGTATAGGGTCGCATTAGACTTGTGATTGTTTATTTGATTCTATTTACCTCTATCTTGTTCCCACACTTAGGGATATTTTATCCCAAGTATAGGGGAGGTAACACTCATATATTTTATTCTTCAATTTTTCCCTTATGTACAGTCTTCTATACTTAGTATTATTAGATCCTAAGTATAGGGGATCATCGATTCCAATTCTTTACATTCTTTCATTCGTCATTTAGTGTAGCATTCCTTTCACTTCCCCATATGCAACATGAGTTATGTCTTCTTTCATCGCTCTTTCATCACTTTGAGGACACTGTTCGAGCAAAGTATAGAGGGTGTTGCATATATTGTATATATTCTTTTGCCATACTTTTCACTTTGTGTGTTAATATCATGGCTTAAAATCACAAAAAATTTAAAATTTTTATCTTATATAAATGTTTGTAAACTCTTCTATAAAAATTATTTGTAAAAAATATCTGTAGAAACCTTTGTAAAAGTATTTTTGTACAAATGATTTGTAAAATGTTTGTAAAATTGTTTTGTTTGTAATTTTTTTGTAAATATTTTTTGTATCAAAATTAGGTATATAGCACAAAATTCTTGGAATATATTTGAATTCAAAAATTTCCATAAAAAATTGCATACTTTGGAAAAAAAATCCACAAGAAGAGTTTCGTATATACTTGCTTGTATACTATTCTGAATATTGGTTGACATTTAAACTAGTATGGAATTAAATTGAAGAACGGAGCTTGGTTAAGACCTTAATTAACTTAACTTTAGAGAAACCTTATAGTATTTAGGGTTAAGACTTTTCATGTCCATAGTGACTTAATTCTTTCAATCCACTAGGCTATGCTCACAGGTCATCTTGATGTGACTAAGTAGAACACTTAACAACGCACTCATGACTCTCAAAGACAATCGCATCACTTGGACACGCACCTTACACGTAGCTCAACATGGATGGGTTGGTGAGGAGGCTGAATTCTTTGGTTTGGGGTAGCATATGAGGGTAGTACTACCAGCTGGAAACTCTTGTCGTCCTCTAGGGAGGGATGTGTGCCTCAACCAGGTCTAGTGGCATTGAGGTCTAAAGACAAGAGTTGGTGGGTTGTAATAATGCTTCAAAAGAGGGATAGTCTACCGGCTCAAGAAGTAAAACTCCTTATGTATATGTTGCATCGTGTAGTTATGTTGTACATAACATTTGAAAAAAAATGTTTGCAAAATTAAAAAAAACTTTGAAAAAAAGGACAGGACTGATTGAAAATAAAATGCCTTCCATAGTATATATAGTGAATAAAGCAAATCTTATGTATTCCACCATCTCATCTCATGGAAGCTCGCAGCTGCAGACATATCTACACTAGTTAAGCTCTAGGATATGTGGCTACACTGGTCACGGTCCTTTCTCTTCATTCATTCTTTTATTGAGTTGGTGGCACATAAACTTAGAAGGGAATTCCCAAATCCTCGAGGAAACAACGGCTGGACTGGGGGATAAGAGTTACCTTGTTGAGAGAGGTTGTTTCTTTACCACTTCTGAAGTGGGGAGCTACATATCACTTATACAATACAAGGAAAGATTCATAGTCATTATAGTTTGCATATGTAGACTTGTTCTGACCTTATTATTAAGGAGAGTCCTAACCATAGAACTGTGGAACTTGGTGATTGTTAAGTCTTAAAGCTATTTCCCAGTAAGGTTCCGCTAAACTAATAATCCAAAGGTTTGAATGAGCTCCATACTACAATTTGATGAAGATAAGTTTAATAATCAACTTTGGTTCCTTTTCTTTTCTTTTTCGTAACTTCTTCTTCAAATGAGTCTTTGCTAAGTGACTAGCATAGGTTAAGTATAGGGGATGATGAATCCACTATTCTCATTCTTTATTCCTTTATTTTAGCTTTATCTTTTGGCAAAACGATCTATAAATACATGTAAATACATTAAATTACCTTTATACATGCATTTGTTAATATCTCATAATTAGCACCTATTTCTAAAAAATATAAGGGTAAAGAAAAAAGAAAAAGAAGGATGCATTTAGAAAAATAACAGAGTGACCCGAACTCCAAGAGAAGGACAAGTTTTGACCTGATCCCAATATAATAAGTAGACAATGATAAGGGTACACTATGTATTGTACATATTACTTATACTTGTAAATATTTATATTTATTCTACTTTTTGTGAAAAATATATTATTTTGAACACTCGTTAAAGTCCTAATAATAGTGTAAAAACAAAATAAAAATTAGAAAAACAAAATGGAAATAAAAATAAAATCCAACAATTCATTGTACATAAGACACTTGTATATATACACAATACCAATTTATTCTACAATATTAATTTATTTATAAAAATCATTTTGTATTCCATAAATTATTTTATAAATAAATAAATATAAAAAAATAATTTTTATAAAAACTAATAAAAAATACATGTACATGATATATAGGTATAGTATACTTGCATATAACATAGTTTATTGTATATACCCGGTTTATATTTTTCATAAAAATAATTACAAATCATAGAAAAATAGTATATAAAATAATAAATAATTTTATTTTATATACTTTTTTATCTTTTATTATTTTTATTCAATATTCTTTTATTTTGTATAATCTGAATTCTGATTGGTCCACGTAGGAATGTTGACTCTGGTCAACATCTCCTCCCCAGCCGGGTCGACCTGAGTCCAGATCATCGAAGCACCTTCTTGGATTTTTCCTGATCAGACCCGCTGCCCTTTCACCTTCATTTCAAAGCCCGATTCCTCTCCTAGGATCTGTAATCCTCACGAATCCCTAATGATGGTCATATCTACCAAGGGTTTCCTCCCATCGATCGATCTTTCTAGACCCTTGGCACACCTATATAGTATCTACCCTACCTCCTGTGCTCCAAAGCTCATACCTTTCCACCCTTCTGCCCCCTAGCCACCTCCAAGTGAGTGAAAGCATACTGGAACCATGTACGGAGCTCGGGTTGGTACTAGATTGACGATGCTCAAGTCATACCACTGGAAAGCCGCCACGAGAAGCCTCCTTTGTCATTCATAACCGGGTTGAGGCTATAACCTCCCCCTCCACTTCGCTTGGAGTTCCTTCATTTGTCAACACCTTTAGGTAGCGATTATCGTCCCCACACTTTCCATTTCATTTCAATTTTTCCACTTCCGCCAACGCTGGTTCATTAGCTCCGATCATTAGGTCTGAGCCTAGTTACCCCCCTTCATCTGCACTGATCGGATCTCCCACTCTCCCTTTCATTACATCCTATATCCTTGGATATTACTCATCGGGGCACGATCAGGTCGGGTTTCCTTCCCTCACCTTTGTTGGAAACCCAAGCTCCATGTCCCTGTCACTTCCCCTTGTTTTTCTATGAAATAACCCGATGGGAGCCATGCCCCCGAGTCTCTTTATCCATTGCAGGTGCTTTCTCGCGCGAGGAGACCCATTTGAGACCCTGGTTACTCCAATAGAGAAGCTTCAGGAGGTGGACCATCGCCATGCCAATCTAACCATTCACGCTGGCATCCGACCCATCCATTAGATATAGAGGAACCTCACAAAGTTGTTGAATCTCGTTGCGAGTTGATAAGTTCTTCACACTACCAGATCTTCTCGATCGAATCTCGCTTGGCCATAGTTCTTCATGCACCCTCCAGAGTCGTCTGATGCCCCTTCGCGTCCAGTTCTGATCGTGGCCATCCATCTACACCTATTTGATAATTGTTCAATCAGAACCTTTCCAGATCTAAGCCGCTCGACAAAGGATCTATCCCGACCGTTAGATCAGACCTGACACGTCGAATCTGACCAAACGTCTACGACATCTCCCCAGACCGTCAGATCCACCTGGAGCGACCATCAAGGTCGTATGTCAGATAGTTGCCCCGTGTGCATCACATGCCCCAGCCTGGGTATATTTCCTTTTCTCCCCTACATGTCGTCTTGTTTAGCTTTAGTCCACTAAATAAATGTCTAGTTAAGAACATTTGCAGTGTGGACTCCAAGTTTTCTACATTTGAAATTTTTTCTTGTCGAGACTTTCTCACGTGTGTCTCCAAGTGCTTCTTAGGGTTAATTGGAGTACACATCTTGAATTATTTATCTGTTATGGGATGAGTTTCATGTTTTGATATTTGCATTTATACCCTTGTGGGTCTGGATCATGTGTTGTGCACAATTTGAGATGATAAATTGCATCATTGGCCCTCGAGCTTCTATATTGTGTTATGATTTGGCCCTTAAACCTAACTTATTGATATTTGGGTCCTTGTAAACTATTTTTAATATCTTTTCTTTTACTAGTTGAAATAAATATCAAATTGGTCCCCAAAATTCTACAAAAAGTATTGTTAACACATGTTTGCTTCTTAATGATGTGTAATTTTGGTTTGCCAATTTGGTTGCATTTTGTACCATTAAAAATTCAAAAACTCATAAAAAGTATCCTGCTTGTCTTTGGAAAATTATAAAAATTTGAAAATGTCTTAAAATGTTTACAAAAAAATTTGTAGTTGTATTTAGTTGTGTATAACTTCTAATATCATTTTGCTTGAAAATACCCTCTAAAAACCCTAAAAATTACAAAACACCTAAAAAATATAAAAATTGTATAAAAACTAAATAAAAATCCAAAATAGTATTTTCAATTTCTATTTGTACGTTTTTACTTTTATTTTATCATAAAATTGTCATCCAGCAATTTAATGTAATTTAAGTGTTTTTAAGTTGCAAATTATTCCTGACTATGCACTGTTGTGTAATTTCACCACTATTGATTTTTACAAAACAATAAAAATTTAGTCCCATAAAAATTACTAAAAACATTTTAAAACCTACAAAACCAAAAAATATCTGGTGCTTCTACAAAATAGTGTTGTGTATCTTTTATTTCTTGCATTTTTTATCTTATTGAAAAATTAAAATTTCAAAAATTAAAAACCATTAAAAATGCTTTTCTTCTAGAGATCCGAGTACTTAGTTTTTAAATCGTGCTCCTTATGTTTAACCTCAGTCGCTATACTAAGTAAATAAAAAAATGTACCGCTTACATTGGTTGATTGATTTTCATTAGTGGTTGATTTTTATTATTGGCTGATTGGATTGATTAAGGACAACCATTTGATTTTTTTTCACCTTAGTAGATCGAAAATTTGTGTCATTTGTACACTTAATTAATTGTAGATATTTGTTATATAGGTATACTTAAGTATATTTCATCTACGTATTTATGTATACTAATCTATTTTAGTGTATTTTTAATGATTATATTTTATTATAATTATGTACATATGTTATAAAAAATATTTACAACATTATAAAATATAAAATTATGAAGAATATACAGAATAAATAAAATGATTATGGTATAATGTACGATAAGGATCCAAAATCCAACTTTTTCATATTAACTCCAAATTAAATAAAACTACCTTCATTAAATAGATAATTAAAAGTTATAAACAATTAAAGGTGATTTTTATGAATTTTGAGTTCGTATGTGGAAGTTACAGATCTGTGAAGTTTGATTTTGGACTTTTATTCTAAGTATAGAAAGCACAATATGCATTATTTTTGTGTGAAAGAAATTTTGTATTTTTCTATGTATTTTTATCAACAACATTAATGTACAAAGTTTATTGATTTGAGGTATACATAATAAAGAATAAAATAGGTCCCAAATGGGCTTATTAAAGAATAATTAAATTAGGGGTTTACTGTATTTTTGGCCCTTATCCCCCCTACATTATTCCTTGTCGACAAAGTCATCATGATGCCTAGGTCTCGAGGTTTGGGGTCATTTAATACCTTTGATATCTCATTTCTTTTTCTTTTCTTTTCTTTTCTTTATTCTTTTTATTTTGGCTTTAAATATAGTATTTTATACAATATTTACACAATAAATACTTAATGTTATTTTATGCAAAATAATGTTATTTACATGCATTTAGCTAGGGTTTAAAGGTCAAAATGAAAGAATAAAGGATTAGGAATTAGAGATTCATCACTCCCCCTATACTTGTCTTTGTTAAACCTTAGCAAACACTTATGACTATAAGTGCAGAAAAATAAAAGAAAGAAAAGAAAAAGAAAGAACTTGGATTGATTTTAACTTTTAAACTTGTCTTCATAAAATCAAAGTTTGGAGCTCAATCAGACACTTGGAAGTTAGGTTTGGTCGAAACCTTGTTGGGAAACGGATTTGAAACTCAACAGCCTCTAAGACCCACAAGACTCTTCATAGTTCTCTTTAAAAGCTAAGATAAAACAAGTCGTTATCATACGTAGTCCCTTATGCCTATGAGTCTACCTTGTACAGTGTTAGTAATATGTAGCTCCTCTCGGTTGAAGCTGTAAAAGTCTATCTTTTTCTACATGGTGACCCTAATTCCCCAATCCGACTATTCTTTCCTCGAGAAGTGAGGTATTCCCCTCTAAGTTCAAGTGCAACTGACTTAGGAAGTGGAGGTAAAGAAGAGAATGGATGGTAGAAAGTGTAGCTGCCTATCCTAGATTGCTTGACCATTGTAGTCATCTGGCTACAGGCTCACATGTATTTGACTTAGAAGCTCAAGATTGCTTATTAACTATATGTACATACATACTCTGACATGACTTGATTTATCTTTGAATTTTGCATGTCCATTCTCTCTTTCTTATAATGTAATACACAACAACATTTACATAAGGACTTTTTCCTCTTGAGTTAGTAGATTGTCATTGTTTGAAACCATTATTGCAACCCATGACATTCTGTCTTTAGAACTCTTCTCTACTAGATCATGTTGGGGTACAATGACCACAAATGTATGAATTTCAATGTTTCCATGGCTTGTGTCTCATGCGATGAAATCCAACCTTCTACTATTTCAACTAAGGTAAGTAAAGTGTAGAGTGCATGTGTGCGAGCCTAGTTATTGTCAATAAGAGCCATTCATGTGTTCTGAAACATTCTACTTTAGCAGTCAAGACGACACTGAGCTAAATATTGTGGTCTCAAAGAATCAAGTCTAGTAGACCAGAAGTGCCTCAATTCTAGTAACCTTAAGGTTCTTGTGATTAAGTGGACTAAAGTCCTACCAAGCTCCAATCTTCAGATTTTACTTAGATTAGTTCAGTTATCAACATCAACTCAAAAAATGCAGATGCTATGTACAATCCAAAGAAAATATTTTTGTGATGTAATTTCTTGATTTTGATCTTTTTTAAGGGTCTTTGGAAGAAAGTTTTACGAATTTTTATGCTGGATTTTGAAAAAAAATTACAACTTTTTTGGAATTTTGAATTTTTAATATTTTTAGGGATTTTTAATATAGTTAGTGAAAGAAATATATACAATTATTTACAGAGGAATGCAACTATGTTTACAATAGGTTTTGGATAGAATTTTTATACAGGTTTTATACCATGTTGTAAGGCCCTTTTCTGTATTGTTTTTTACACAAGATTCTCAAAAGATATTTGAAAATATTTTTGCAAATATTTTGAAGACTTATCTTTGCAAATAATTTTGACAAGCAATTTTACAAACATTTACAACTTTTGAAAATCATTTTGCAAATATTTTCCAAATAATACATATAGATTTTTCAAACATATTTTCAACCATTTTTTAAAACATTTGCAAACAGGTTTTCAAAACAATCAAAAGAAGTTTTTACAAACAAAACATTTTACAAAGGTTTGAAAACATTATACAAAATATTTCCAAACAGTTTTCAAAATATTTTTCAAATACATTATCAAACAATTTTCAAATCATTTGTCCAAACATTTTTAACCAATTTATTACAAGTGTTTTCAAAAACCAGATAAAAAATCAGAGAAAATATGAAAAAATCAAAGATAAATAAAGACACCTTAATCTATTTTTTATTTTTTTGGATTTTTATTAACTAAGAAAATATGTACAAAAAATATCAGGTCAAAAACCGCTAAAATACACAATGTACGAAAGAGGCCCAAAACCCAACTTTCGCATACAAGCTCCGATTCACTTGAACTTGGTCTTGTTTTAAAGGTAATTGAATATATACTAGTTCAAAAGTGAGTAGGATCAAATCGGACACTGGATGTGGAAGATATGTGGCTTTTAGTCTAAAAATCCTGAAATTAGGGATTGGGTTTTTGGTCCACTTATTTGGGTTAGTGAATTTTTTGTATTTTTTATTTATTCTTGTTAGTGATATGTACACAGTGGAGTAGTTTTGGGTTATTCGGAGTTAGCATGAAGGAGCTAAAAATCCGGGAAGTTAGACTATTTATAGGTCAAATTTGGCTTGGATTTTTGGCTTCTTATTTGTACAGAAATTATGGATAAAATGCCATTCTTATGAAAACATGCAAGAATGCTAATTATGTAAAATACATGCAGATATGCTGTTGATTTTGAGGGAATTGAGCTTAATAAATGAGATTTAGAGTGATGAATCCGAGATTCATCAATGACACACAACCCTTTGTATTCAATGTAAAATTGCTGAAACCATATTTAGAGCATGACACATTCCCGTTCGTTGTCAATTCAATAGATTTTATATTTCAAGACGATCACACAAAGGTAAACGGATTACACATTTGAGTAGTATAATCACAAAAAGAGTTTTGTTTTCTTCTTTTCTTCTTTTAATTTTCATTTTTCTTATTCTTCCGAAAATATGTTCACCCTTTCCATCACTACTATACTTAGGATGTACTTTGTCCTAAGTATACAAGGGAGTGATGAGCACCTGAGTTGTTCATTTTTTTGTCCCTCACATGTCCCCTTAACACTTGATATTTTGTCTACACTTAGGGAAATTTTACCCAAAGTATGGGGGAGACAGGTCAAGCCATTGATTTCATACATTCCAACCCTTGACTCTCCATGCATTGTATACTACCTGCTAGATTTAGGTTATTTCATCATATGTATGGGGAAATGGTCAACTTCGCATTCGATTCATTCTTTAGTCATTGTAGTATAGATTATTCTATACCTAGTACGTTTTATGTCTTCATTTATTCTCTCTGATAAATGAGGACATGCTCAAGCTAAGTATACGGGGGTCACATATACATTGCATAAAAAATAACAAAAAAAATTATAAAACCCAAAAATCAAGGTATTCTATGTACATGGGATACCCCAAAAATTCACTTTGTACATTTGATCGAGTTTGGTTTTGATGTCTTTATGAAAGTTGTAGATCTCATTAAGACGAGCAACTTTTGTAAAGAAACTTTTTCGATCCGAGGTAATTTACTATTTCTTTTTAATTTTACAAAATCTTTTTCTTTCGATTTTTCTGGTGATGACACATGGCCTCCCCAGAGGCCGCCACGTGTCAGCATTTTTAGCCCTTTTATTTATTTGTTTTTCAAAAAAATAAAAATACTAAAAAATAATAAAAAAAAAGCCCACGCACGTGTGTCGCACGTTCCCCCAGGCACGTGCTCCGCACGTGCCAAGCCCCTCTGCACCCGCGTCCGCCACGTGGCGCTCCAGCAGCTGTTCGATTAGCGCCGATTGAATGGCTGCTGACCCATCGTCCTCAACCTCTGGACACCCTTCCCCCTCGATTCGGAACCACCGCCGCCCTTCCTCCTAGATTTCCGCCCACTCTTCTCGCAACGACCATCGCCCCGAGTCCTCCGCCCTTGACCTCGCATCCATTCGTCGCCCCCATGATCTTCGCAACCACCCAACCACCCTGCGCATCTCCAGCACCCTATAAAACCACCTCGCCACCCCCAGTCAAAGGATCCGCCGACTGCACGCAAGAAGGGATCGGGGTGACAGCCTGACCTCCTTCTCGGGCGAGGTCCGAGGCTTGCACCTCGTCGCAGGTGCGGCCAACGCTGCCTACTGCTGTAGCTCCGGCCACAAGCTGTCGAGCCAACGACTATCTTCATCGACCATACCTCTGACAATGTCACCTCCAAGTCGCCATCTTCGTCGTACAACACCTCCACCTTCTCCAACGATTCTTCTTCGACTCCAGTCGCAGCCCTTCGTCGCACGTCAACGCCATCTTCATCAACAACCACCTTCGCTGTCTACGACTCCGAGCTTTTCGGCGAGTCACTGACCATCTTCCACGACAGCCTCCACCGCCAGAAGCTCCAAGGGCCTCCACCGGAGCAGCCCCCCCTTGGCCTTGCCCTCCACTATCGCGCGGTCGGGCGCCCAGGCCCGAGGCCCCCGCCTCACGTGCTCAGCACGTGGTGGGGGAACGTTCACACGTTCTCTCTAGGTCACGTGCATTGCACGTGTCGCTGGGTTAAATTGCAACCCCCCCGGCTTCCTCCATATTCGTGCTAGAGCCCGTCGATCCAAGGGCACGTGCACAGCACGTGCCTCCTTGGGAATTTTGCATATTTTACCCCCAGGTTGTAGGTAATTGCACTTAGGTCCCCCTAAGCATTTTATTTATTTTATTTATCTATTTATTTATTGCATCTGTACCCTTGCATTCCTGCTTCATTTTTTACCTCTATTTTCCATCATTTTATTTATCTAAAAATACCATGATGTTCCTCACTTAATTCTCTACAATTTGACTTGTTGTGGAAAATTTTGTGATTAGTGGTTAATTAATTATAAATTATTTTGTGGAAAATTGCATATTTTGCCCACTTGGTGCTCTTGAATTTGTCATTAATTAATGGTTACTCTAAAAATCCCCGAAAAACCACACATTGTAGAGTTCGTTTTGCTTGACATTGTGCCCAAAAAGATTTTCATTTGCATGCATAATTTGCTTTGTAAAAATCATTTTGCACATTTCACTGTTTAATTTTTAATAGGTATTAGATCTCACATTTTTGAGGTTTAGGATTTTTCTGAGATCAATCATCTATTGATAGATCTTAGATAATTTTGGTCCTTGAAAATAAGTAGGTTTAGTATTTATTATAATTAAATATTGAAAATCATTCTGTTTGCACTTAAAAATTCATGAAAAAACTCATATTGCATTCAAAAATTCCAAAAAAATTACAGTGCATTCATTTCATCATAATCTGCATTATGGCCAAGTTTTGTATTTTTCGAACATCGTTTGAACATAGCCGATATTTTAATCCCTAAAATAGGCCAACATTGCATTTTGCATCCCTTATTTGAATTGAAAATACAAAAAAAGACCGCCTCGAAAACCGTGTACGAACCTTGATAAACACGACTCTAGGTTGTTCCTTTGCCTCCTTGTGATCGACCTTGGGACTTGCCTAAGTAAAATAAACATAAAACCACTTGATTGAAATTGATTAATATTTTGTGGTTATCTCTTGACTGATTCCGATCGCTGCCTACAATGAACGACACATTATTCTTTTTGGCACGAAAGATAAAAACCACTTTTTAAAGCCGTGTTTTCGGAGTTGTCAGATGGCGCAGTTGCCAGGGAGGCAAACAGCTTTGTTTTGTATTTTGAAAATTTCTTTTTTGGTTTTCTGCATTCGGGTAGTCTGACCCCCAAAATTTTCATTGTGAATACCATTTTTTTACATTTATTTTTTAGCATTTATTTCTCTTGTTCTAGTTTTTTGAGTCACTCTCTTACATTTTCTCTCTTATTTTTCTTGCGAGGAACTCGGCGTAGTTTTCAAGAAACCGACGCATCTTCACCAACATCCGAGAAAGCTGCAAATAATTTAAGATCGAGTTGAGTCGTGAGAGAGCGTAGAGTCTAGGTTTTTAATTTCTGCAATTTTATTTACTTGCTCATTTACAGCGGTGTCCGCTTGGACTCTCGCACATGTAAAAAATACCTTGAACTTTTCTGTGGTGTCTCGTGGCCTGTTTTACTCTCCGATGAGGGTGGGGCCCGACTTGAGTGGCGATTAGGACAGACCTGCACATACGACTCTCAGAGCATTTTTATTTTTGCTTGTGCTCGTAGGATCTAAGGCCACATTGCACTTTAACTGAGATGCACATTAGATCGTTCAACTTAGCCAAAAATATTTAACTCAATTCTTTCCCTCTAATAGAACTTTCTGCTTAGGTGTGGTTTTTATCGGCTTGCACGCATTTAGAATAATTATTTCAATTCTGTATTGCATCCCACATGGAGATTGCGAGGAAGCACTTTAAGTCTTCTAACTGAGTTTACATCATCTTTTCACGTGCATCAGCTTTTCCCTAACTTCCCCCTCTTGTTTTATCACATAAGTTTAAAGGAAACTGGGACTGGACGGTAGACGTGTATTTGTGCTCATATAATTTTTCAGTGATCGCCTCCTTAAAATTGAGACTGCTAAATATAGCTGATCTTAAGAACCCATAAAATCAAGAATTTTTGCAGGAGAGCAACCCCGACATTGGATGATTTTATTTTTCTGAGTGAGCGAGAGACGACACTTAATGTTAGAGCCAAGCTCTGACACCTAACAGCTCGCTAAATTTTTGCCAAGATTTATTTATCACCAACTAAAATTGAAAAGATAATAGCCGAACTCTTACGGCTTCATTGTGTGAGTTGGTGAACCCAGGGTTTGACTTGTGTTTGCATTGGTTTGCGTGAACTAATACCTAAGATCAAAAGCCACATATTTGATAAAAACTCTCTTCCCGTGTGATCATCTCTTTCCTCTCTTGATTTAAACCTCATCATGGAACTCTTGTACAAAAACTCTTACATACCCAACCCCTCATTCCTTTCAACTCTTCTAAAAATGACCGAGAATCCATCAGAATTATACTATGAAAACGAATTCGTATCGGTAGACCTAAAACTCCTCCTCCAATAGACTCTCAACCACCATCTCTTTTTACAAATCCGATTTGCTATATGAATGACAAACTTTTCTTTTCAGACCAAACAAACCCACAACCGACTGAGGTCTTCAATTCTTCATATATCAATCCTCTCTACGCCGATCATTCAATTGATCCTTCTTATACAGTAAATGTCAATCCGTCATTCATGGGAGATGATAACCACATGATTGAACTCAACACTTTTTCATATCTCCCGTCGTCCCCGCCAGTGAACATACATGAACAATCATCATCTTGGATTGACCATCACAACCCCCTTTTCAGACATGACAATCATATAGAGGACTGGACTGAATACATAGAAACACAGGAACCCTATATGCTGACTACACCATATCAAGATCCGACCACTCATGATCATAAGAATGAATTCTACTCGGACCAACTTCACATGCATGAACCATATGAGCAGCCGCCTTCCATAATTATTGAGGAGATATTATCAGAAAATAATGACCATATATTGGACATTCCAAGAAACTCCTCTTCTATTACATATAGGAAAATGGAAGATGAAATTATTGAACCACAAGAACACACATCGACTTCTCCCTAAAGTGATGATGAACAAATTTTTTAGGATGATATCCCGGGGATAAATAAAAGATTCGAATCAATGGAGGATAGATGGCAAAAATTCACCCACCGATTAATCGCATTCTATGGTGGCTCGGACATTAAGACTAAAGAGGAAACGACATGATCTGAGATTGAAAATTTTGTGGATATTCAGGAACCTAGGGACAATTCTGACAATATCACTTCTGCACAGTATTCCCCTAGAAATGACTATCACCCTGAACACCAAGGCCCCTTTTCCTCTGAAGAAGATACCACACCCACACCACACAGAAAATACCAAAAAATGTAAATATTTGAAAACCACAAAAAATCGAAAAATCAAAAAAATTCATAAAAATTGAGACTGAAGACGATCTTAGGAATTTGGATCCGACTATATGGGAAGCAATGGAAAAATGCTTGATGTTTGAACTTCCCTTTATACAGGCCATTGAACATTTCCCCAACCTTAAAAGATTTATAATGGATAAATTAATGAACAAAAAGTCAGGTAGAATACGAACAAAGACTGAAAGACATATCCTGTCAATGGCCTCCTCCTTGGTGTTGAGGAGAAAAACCAAGAGCTGCATAGTGAAGCGGTTACCCAGATTTCGCTGTGAAATCAAAGACACAATTTTCACCCATGCTCGGATTGATGACGATACACCGATCAATATCCTCCCGACCTTTGTATTTTACGTACTCAAACTCGGACCGATTCGGAAGATATGAGAGATTATTCAATTGGCAGACCGATCAATAAAACGGCCGAGAGGAATCATTTCTGTCATCATGAAATTCTAAGGTGCTCCGCTCAAAGTAGAATTCACGATCATTGATATTGAGCATCAAGGAGAATTCACCCAGTCTCCCATCATTCTCAGATTGTCGTTCTTAGCATTGGCTAAGGAATTATTGATTGTGAGACCCGGAAAATCGATTTTAAAGCATTGGAAGCACTTAGATCGGACCATGTCTTTGAGGAACCACGATCTTCTGAGGAAACCCACGAAGTCCCCGACAGCCGCAACCATGAAGAGGTAGAAGAGCCCTACCCCACTGCTACACCCGATATAGCGGTTGTTGATGAGACTATTGGTTTAGAGACTCTCCCCCGTATTTCAATTCCCGAGGATCTCAAAATAGACAAATCATTCTTCTATGATCCTGAGACTTATGCATGGTCGCACCCAGAAGCAACATTCTCTGAATACCTGGACCAAATCATCCCAAATCGAGAGTGCACCAACATTCGGGAGACTAAGAACAAGCACACATGCCAAACACTGACCAAGGAAAATTCCAATGGCTATTCATCTGGATACTCAAGTGAACCGACACCTTCACGAAGAAATAAAAAGAGAGTCACCTTTGACCTTTCGGAAGAGGAATCAGCTGACCATCCCTCATCAGGTCCGGAAAAGGTAGTCTATATGAGTGAAGTCTGTTTGGCATCTCTAAAGCCATATCTTCGCAAGGATCCAAAATTCAATTCTCGTTGGACAACTCCCGTTCCTAACTACTACTCATCCAAAGCTGATGCTCCTGCCCTCTTCAAGTATACTGGAATCATTTCATATGAGTTGACTGAGATCGGTGCTTCTGAGTATTCATCCGAGGACAAACCGATTGACCCCAAGAAGGAATGAATTCTAAGGAAACAACTGAGGAAACAAAAAGACATGAATATTTGGAGTATGTCCACTTTCGAATACTACTCCTCTGGGGATAATTCTGATGATGGATATCTTTCATTTGACTCAAATACTTCATCCATTATCCATCATAATTTTTCTGAGGATAACAGTGATAATAGTTGGGAATCATAGGCCTCATCTTCACCTCATCATTACGATCTCCCACCGTAGGCTCACAAGAAGATCAGCCGAAAACCGCCTTAATCATCGGCTATCCACCCTCCCTCCCGACCACATCGATCCCCTTGTACAGCTTCTTCCTCTACTTAGGCCAAGGCCTAAGTATAGGGAGGGACCGATGCCATTTGTATATACCATTTCTCTCATCACACTTCTCCTTCACTCCATTTCCACCCTTTCTCTTATACTTAGGCAGACCAGAGCCTAAGTATAGGGGGAACCGACACCCACCTGTATATACTCTCTTCATCCACATATCCCGACCGCTTCATTTTTCCGCTCTTCTTTTATACTTAGACTGTTCACAGTCTAAGTATTGGGGGGGCGAACCATTGTATATAAATTTCTATCTCTCTTATGCTTAGCCCGAGCTATGTCTTCATTACGCTTCTTGTGCTCTGAGGACACACCACTCGCTAAGTATAGGGGGGTCTGTATATACTTTGTATATATTTTACCCATATCTCGTACTTTCACGTAAGTCTATATGTATTTACGTGGTGGGTAACCAAAAACAAAAAAAAAATTGAAAAAAAAAACAAAAGAAAAAAAGTTTTGCTACTGACAAAGACTTTGCCCAAAATTTTTTTTGAAAATGGCTTCTTATTCATTTTTGCATTGACCAAAAAAATCCCTTGCATAAAAAAAAGTGTGTCTGCATTTCACACCTACACTTCATCCTTCATCGCATTCATCTGCATCTGTGAAAAGTCATTGGGTTTTGAACCGAGTTGTGAGCAGAAACCGAGAGTGGTCTGGACTTGACCTTAATCCAGTTAATTTTCAGAGGAACTTCACCGAGAAATAGGATTTTAAGAACTTCAGGTCTATTGACTTAATTCTTTAAGTTCCACATGACAATGTGCAGCATTTGACTCTTAGTGTCTAACCTGGTCTCTTCATTCTGGGTACAACTCTGGAATAGGGAATTGATTTGTACTCTCACACTATGCACTTAGCTTAACTCAGACGGGATGATGGAAGACTGTATGAGTCTCTTTTCTGGTAGCGTGGAAATCTAAAGACTGGAGTACGAGTTGAAGTAAAGCTTCGGAAAAAGGATGGACGTCTGGGCACAATTTTTTCTAAGACCCCAAAAAATGTACGGAATAAAAAGATTCTATATCCGTAGGGGCAAAACAAGATCCAAGCAGAATCACCAAATATTCCAAATACAAAGAAGCATTACTAAATAAAATCTGACCAAAAAAGGTCCAAGCTTCAAGAAACCTGCAGATCTTAGTGGAGACTCGGCTACACTGGCCAGCTTCACAAGGAGAGGTGACTACACTTGACACCCTCCAGTTCTTTTCCCATTCTTCTAACTTCTCCCCCATTTCGATTGTGAACACAGCACGACAGACCTTAGAAGGAAATACCTGACTCCCCGAGGACGAGTTGCTAGAGAGGAGAGGAGCATGGTAGTCCAGCATTCTGGATGGGAAGAGCTAAAACCTTTCACACACATGAGTTGGTATTCAATGTTCATAGGGTATACTTTGGGAAGAGGATTGATCTAAGATGACTTCTGAAGCGAAACTGTGACAATGATGTGTAGAACTTGAGGGCTGTTGATTTTAAAATTCTAAGTCTCACAGAAGTTTCGACACACAAATAATCCAAAGGTCGAGTTTAGTTTCACTTTCACCTTCAGTTCATGGTCTTGGTATGGAACCCAATCTCATTTCACCTCATGGCATTTCTTTTTGATGCTCAGGGACGAGCATGGTTTAAGTATAGGGGGATGATGAATTTCGGATTCATCACTCTAAATCTCATTTAGCTCAATTCCCTCAAAATCAACAGCATATCTGCATCTATTTTGCATAATTAGCATCCATGCATGTTTTCATAAGAATGGCATTTTATCCATAATTTCGGCACAAAATAAGAAGCCAAAAATCCTAGCCAAATTTGACATGTAAATAGTCTAACATCCCGGATTTTTAACTGCTTCATGCTAACTCCGAATAACCCAAAGCCACCTCCACTGTGTACATATCACTAACAAGAATAACTAAAAAATACAAAAAAAATCACTAACCCAAATAAGTGGACCAAAAACCCAAATGCTAATTTCAGGATTTTCAGACTAAAAGCCACATATCATCCCCATCTAGTGTCCGATTTGATCCTACTCACTTTTGAACTAATGTATACTCAATTACCTTCAAAACAAGACCAAGTTCAAGCGAATCGGAGCTTGTATGCGAAAGTTGGCTTTTGGGCCTCTTTTGTACATTGTATATTTTAGCGGTTTTTGACCTGATATTTTTTGTACACATTTTCTTAGTTAATAAAAATCCAAAAAAATAAAAGTAGATTAAGGTGTCTTTATTTATCTTTTATTTTTCCAAATTTTCTCTGATATTTTATCTGGTTTAAAAATAACAAAAAAATTTATAAAACCCAAAAATCAAGGTATTCTATGTACATGGGATACCCCAAAAATTCACTTTGTGCATTTGATCGAGTTTGGTTTTGACGTCTTCATAAAAGTTGTAGATCTCATCGAGACGAGCAACTTTCGTGAAGAAACTTTTTTGATCCGAGGTCATTTACTATTTCTTTTCATTTTACAAAATCTTTTTCTTTCAATTTTTCTGGTGATGACACATGGCAGCCCTAGAGGCCACCACGTGTCAGCATTTTTAGCCATTTTATTTATTCATTTTTCAAAAAAAATAATAAAAATAATAAAAAAATAAAAATCCCACGTACGTGCGTCGCACGTGCCCCCAGGCACGTGCTCCGCACGTGCCAAGCCCCTCTGCACCCGCGTCCGCCACGTGGCGCTCCAGCAGCCATTCGATCAGCGTCGATCGAACGGCCGCTGACCCATCGCCCTCAACCTCTGGACACCCTTCCCCCTCGATTCGGAACCGCCGCCGCCCTTCCTCCAAGATTTCCGCCCACTCTTCTCGCAACGACCATCGCCCCGAGTCCTCCGCCCTTGACCTCGCATCCAACCTTCGCCCCCGTGATCTTCGCAACCACCCAACCACCCCGCGCATCTCCGGCACCCTATAAAACCACCTCGGCACCCACAGTCCAAAGGATCCGCCGACTGCACGCAAGAAGGGATCGGGGTGATAGCCCGACCTCCTTCTTCTCTAGCGAGGTCCGAGGCTTGCGCCTCGTCGCAGGTGCGGCCAATGCCGCCTACTGCTGCATCTCCGGCCACAAGTTGTCGAGCCAACGACTATCTTCATCAGCCATACCTCCAACAACGTCACCTCCAAGCCGCCATCTTTGCCGTACAACACCTCCACCTTCTCCAACGATTCTTCTTCGACTCCAGCCGCAGCCCTCTGTCGCTCGTCAACGCCATCTTCATCAACAACCACCTTCGGCGTCTACGACTCCGAGCTTTTCGGCAAGCCACCAACCATCTTCCACGATAGCCTCCACCGCCAGAAGCTCCAGGGGCCTCCATCTGAGCGCCCCCCCCCCCCGGCCTTGCCCTCCACCATTGCGCGGCCGGGCGCCCAGGCCCGAGGCCCCCGCCTCACGTGCTCAGCATGTGGTGGGGGAATGTCCACACGTTCTCTCCAGGTCACGTGCATTGCACGTGACGCTGGGTTAAATTGCAAGCCCCCCCCCCCCCCCCCCCCGGGTTCCTCCACATTCGTGCTAGAGCCCGTCGAGCCAAGGGCATGTGCACAGCACGTGCCTCCTTGGGAATTTTGCATATTTTACCCCTAGGTTGTTGGTAATTGCACTTAGGTCCCCCTCAGCATTTTATTTATTTCATTTATCTATTTATTTATTGCATTTTTACCCTTGCATTCTTGCTTCATTTTTTACCTCTGTTTTCCATCGTTTTATTTATCTAAAAATAGCATGATGTTCCTCACTTAATTCTCTACAATTTGACATGTTGTAACATTTTTGTGATTAGTGGTTAATTAATTATAAATTATTTTGTGGAAAATTGCATATTTTGCCCACTTGGTGCTCTTGAATTTGCCATTAATTAACCATTATTCTTAAAATACCTGAAAAATCACACATTGTATAGTTCAATTTGCTTGACATTGTGCCCAAAAGGATTTGCATTTGCATACATAATTTGCTCTGTAAAAATCATTTTGCACATTTTACTGTTTTATTTTTAATAGGTATTAGATCTTACATTTTTTTGGTTTAGGATTTTTCTGAGATCAATCACCTAGTGATAGATCTTAGATAATTTTGGTACTCGAAAATAAGTAGATTTAGTATTTATTATAATTAAATATCGAAAATCATTCTGTTTGCACTTAAAAATTCATAAAGAATTCATATTGCAATCAAAAATTCCAAAAAAAGTTACAGTGCATTCATTTCATCATAATCTGCATTGTGGCCAAGTTTTGCATTTTTCGGACATCGTTTGAACATAGCCGATATTTTACTCCTTAAAATAGGCCAACATTGCATTTTGCATCCCTTATTTGCATTGAAAATATAAAAAAAAGACCGCCTTGAAAATTGTGTACGAACCTTAATAAACACGACTCTAGGTTGTTCCTTTGCCTCCTTGTGATCGACCTTGAGACTTGCCCAAGTAAAATAAACATAAAACCACTTGATTGAAATTTATTAATATTTTGTGGTTATCTCTTGATTGATTCCGATCGCTGCCTACAACGAACGACACATTATTCTTTTTGGCACGAAAGATAAAAACCACTTTTTAAAGTCGCGTTTTCGGAGTCGTCAGTCATGTGATAATTCCGATGTTAGCAGGTTTCAATTGTCACGCACTGTCTTCGTTATGAATGGATCTATCCATTTGCTCTTCAGATTGCTTCGAAAAATCTTTAACATTGCATCAAATAACCACACCTTATGTCTTGGTTCAAAAGTCTTTCTTGGAATGTGTCTATCATGCCATTTCTTGACTTTTTGTTTGTACATAAGGATGTTATCGTATGCGTAGTCTCAAAAATCAAGAAATCTTTTCAGATCAACTTTTCGGTTATTTCCTGCTCACACAGAATCATGGTTGCACATGTTTATTGCCCATAAGGATTTGTGAATTTGTTCCACGAGTAGGTGGCAAGGCTTTCCATAGACAAGACGATAGGGAGACATGCCAAGAGGAGACTTGTACGATGTACGATATGCCCAATTGAGTCCAGTAATTGAGACTGGTTCTTACAATCTTAACGTACAATCTTCTATAATATGGTTATAATCCCCATGTTAGAACATTCAGCCAAGCCATTGGACTGTGGGTGGTACGATGTTGCAGCACGGTGTTTGATGCCATATTCTTCGGTCAACTTCTTGACCTCTTTTTTGATGAAGTGGCTTCCTAGTCAGAAATGAGAATCTTAGAGATCCCAAAATGTGATATGATGTTATCTATCAAGAAGTGATAAATGGTGAGATTGTCTTTGGTTCGTGAAGGGATTGATTCCACCCATCTACTAACATAGCTGAAAGTGAGAAAGAGGTACTCAAATCCCTATTTTAGGAAATGGCCCATTAAGTCAATGCCCCAGGCATTGAATACATCGGAGATCTGAATGTACTTTAGAGGCATTGTGTTGTGCATGCTAATGTTTCTAGTCATTCGTTGATAATCAACACACTTCTTCACATAATCATCTGCATCCTTTAATAGAGTTGGCCACCAAAGGACACATTTAAGCACTTTTATTGGCGTCCTCCTTCCAGATTGGTGTCTATGCACCGTCTCAAAATAAATATGGATCTTCCTATTAGTAGAAATGAATGTCAGTCAAGAATTTATCAAGATTAATCTCCAGCCAGTCGGTCGGGGTCTTCTTGGAGACAAGATAATTCAGGATATCAATATACCAGGGTAGAGAGTATATAGACAATACTACCTCATCTGGAAAAGTCTTTCATGATTGGAAACAAATTTTGCTCAGGTGGTTATGCATTCATTATTCTGGAAGGATTGTCTGCCACCACATTTTTGACACATGGATTGTCACATATTTCCAAGTTGAATTCTTGGAGTAGAAAGATCCTTCGAATTAGACGAGGATTTGTGTCCTTCTTGCTTTGATGGTACTTGATGGCATAATGGTGTAGATTATCACCCTTGATCCGAGGAGGCATGATCTGATTTTTTTTAACGCAAACAATACATCTAGCAGGTCTTCGTCTATCACTATGAAATTCTCCTAGGATTTGTCTAGTGTTCTACTATTGTAGTGAATTACAAATGGTATCCCATATCATCTTTACCTTAAAACAACACAAATAGCGAAATATGATGCATATGTCATGATCTTAAAGGGTAGAGACCAATCAAGTGGCTGCAGGAAAGAAGCAAGTGTGATCAGGTTTTTCAACTAGTCTAAGGCTCGGAGAACATGGTCATCCACAATAATATTTATCTCCTTTCCTAGAAATTCTGTCAACGGACGGACGAGCTTGTTGAAGTCTTTGATAAATCATAGGTAGAAACTGACATGCCCTAGAAATGACTGGACATGTTTCAGAATTGAAGGTGGCTCAAGTTTTGGAATCACTTCCACCTTGGTTGGGTCAACTTCCATGCCACATTTCGATACGATGTGACCCCGCATGATCCCTTCAGTTACCATGAAATTACTCTTCTCCCATGAGAGCATGAGGTTCACTTCGCAACACCTCCTCGGAACTCCGTCTTGATAGTCAAAACATTGATCAAATGAATCTCCGTATACCGAAAAATCATCCATGTAGACCTCAAAGAAACTACCCACCATGTCTATAAATACGAAAAGCATACATCTCTGAAATGTAGTGGGGTGTTACACAAGCCGAATGACATTCGTCGAAAAGCATACGTCCCAAAAGGGCAGGCGAATGTTGTCTTCTCTTGATCATCAGGTGCAATTGCCACTTGGTTATACCCATAATAATCGCCCAAGAAGCAGAAAATTCCTTCACAACTAGTCTCTCAAGAATCTTGTCATTGAAGGGCAGTGGATTATGATCCCTCTTGGTGGTGTGGTTGATACATTTGTAATCCACATAGACTCACTAGGATGTCGGTACTATGATTGTAATCTTCTCTCCTTTATAATTTGTTACAATAGTGATTTCGGACTTCTTTGGCACTACGTATAAGGAACTCAACCACTTAGAGCCTTGGATGGGATACATGAATCTCGCATCACATGATTTTTAAATTTATTTCAATTAAAACCTTAAGAAGGTTTGGAATCAGTCTACACTAGAATCCATGGGAAGGTTGTTGTCTTCTTCTAGGTAATTGTGATGCGAGCACAATAATGGATTGATCCCATAGAAATCTGATATCTTCCAACCTATCGCCATGCGATTTCTTTGAAGAACCTTCATCAGACAAGATTCTTGATCTTCGGTAAAATGAGAATTGTAATGACTGGATACATGTTGGGTACTCCTGTAAGGAAGGTGATTCATCTTGGAGGGCAATGGTTTGAGCATTGTGGTGTGGGAGTTGATTCAGTGGTGACTTGAACAACAATTGTAGGTGTTATATCTTTCATCTATCAAATGTCCACCTCTAGAAATTCAGCTTCTTCATTTAGTACATTACACATATCGGTAATAAAATCCTAATGCTCAAACGAGGGGGATTGTTCTAATTTCTCCACTTGCACATGAACTAAGATCTCATCTTCAAAGATTTCTATTAAGAGGCATGTGGTTTCCTATACTTCATGTGTAGAGAGGAATTCTAAGGTTTCTCTATCATCCAAGAACAAATTTGTATCTCTGATTTCTGCTAAAAATTTACAACCCTAAGAACGTTGTGGTGAAGGTTGTGACACCATGCCCCTCCAGCTGTCGAAATCGACGGGTTAGGTACATCAGACCTACGATCTAAATATGTCCATGATCTCTGATACTCAACAAACTATCTTATACATATTAGATCAACATTTGAAACACATAACAACAGGAGAATAATATAAAATGAAATGTAACTGCAACATACATTCTCATTAATACTTATCAACAAGTCCATGTCTACAAATAAGATACAAGATACAACTATAAAATTCCAATTTTCTCATTTCATTGCCTATCAAAGGAAAATGAAAATATTGCGGAAGCAAATAAAGTACTCTAAGTAAATGCACCTTACCCAATGTAAGTATGTAGAAAGTTCGATTTTCTCAAATATGTTATTGCTACAGCTACTGTTCAGCTACACTTGTTGGTTTCACACGAGGGTAACATTATGAGTAATTGTCTAGTAATGAAACAAATACTATAATAACTACTATAGTTGTAAGAAAGACATGCATACTTGCGTCTATCTAGTGACATGTGCATAAATTGTAAAAATTATAATATATCAATATGTTCTAACTTACAAGAGATTATGTGATCACTAATTTATTTATTAATTTAATCATCATTTAAGGGCTGCCATGCCTATCTTGATATTTCTACAACTTGGTTTAAGTATACAATGGTTTACAATCACTATTATCAACATCCGATCATAAATCATTTCTCGTGTTATGCTAGCACACACAAGTAAACAACTCGAAGGGCCCCACTACAAGGGAACTTGATATTCAACTTGACAGACTCTCAAGGACCTCTATTCAACTAGATCATGATAAGATATAACCCAATTCTCCAACTTCAACCACATCCTGGATCACCTCTCACAATAATATTACTCTAAATAGAATTTGTTGTGGCCACACCTAATTCTACTCCGAGTCCTAATATTGTTTATAAGTGTGAAACCAAGAACGCCAACCACATCACTTGCCTACTCCATCGAGTGACTCAGGATGCAACTGGGCTGTTAGGAGCAACACGTCACCCAACTCGTCTGTTGGGGTCACGACCTTCATGGTATATACCCGAAGTTCAATGATGCATTCCCAATCCCTTGAGATACTTAGCTCCATCTACCCCATCATCGTGAAATTCCCAAATCATGAAATTTCCCATCATGAATAATGCAAAATACTATGTTTGAGAATTCGAACCATTGGCATACATATTATTGTCAGAGAGATTGTGAGAGTGCCTCAAAAGTAACTTTAATATTTAAGACTCAAACTTTAATTTGTTAATATTGATCTAAGGAACATACTCAATTATGAAAGGAAATCGATATCTCCTTATAAGACAATACACAACTTCGACTTTAATTTCATATATAAATTTTACTAAACTACTACACTTATATTATGCCATGTGACATAGGCATTACTCGTAGTTGAAAATAGTAAATTCTCTCATGCAAATAAAGATTTGATTAGATTGATTTAAAATTAATTGGTATTCTATATACATTTAGTACTCAAATCTATAGATACTACACATGGCTGTAAAACTGGTATCATTACCCAACCTAAGTAAAATCGATTAGAAACCTATGGGTATTTCTAACAGTAATTTTGTAAATGCTTAAATTTTGAACCTCATGAAATAATTTCACCTCTCTAAATTTGATGTTATGTAAGAGACCGACTTCAAGCTTACGGAAATATCTCACTCCTATCATTTTCACTAAAGAACACACACATATATATTCTATGCAGTGTAGTGACCCAAGCATCATAATATAATCCCTATTCGCATTTTCCGAAGATGTTACTTGGATGAAAATTCCAAAATTTGTAAAGAAATGATACACATTTAAATTTTTTATATAATTCCTATAATTTGATGAGAACTGCAGGTGATATGTTAAATTCACAATATATTAAGGCCAAATCCATCACTTACTATAATAACATTTCTATTAATTAACGTCATGTAATTTGATATGAGATGACATTATTTAAAGATTTAATAACCATAATATGAGGTCGTTTAGGTTTGTGAATTAATTATTATTGTAAAATAAAAACTTGTGGTTACGTTTCCAGCACAGCAAATTATTGATATGTGGCCTTAATCAAGTAATAAAAGTAGAGGGAATATGTTACATCCCCTCGAAGAGTAATTTAACAACGTTTTGCCTTTCTTCTCTTTCAAAGAATAAAATTCAATATATGGATTTATGGGACGGTGTGCTTGATTTACTGCTCACACGATACAACATGAAAATCATCTACATCTGTGTTAATATTAGTCTTAAAATGACGTTTTAAAAAATAGTGCAATTATTCATGTAAAATCAAGAAAAATAGATAGAAATTTGTTAAGAAAATCTTGTTTTATAGATATGTGTATCGAGTCACTACAAGGGATCAAAATAATATTATTGACGAAATAAGATTCGTGAAATGTGACACCAACAACATTATACTAACCATGCTACAAAAACATATAAGACTCTAGAGATGATCAAGAGTGTATGGACAGAAATATGTGGAAACTGACAGCAAGAGGGAGGTATTTATCATAACCTCCGAGGATGTTCTCTGGGGATTTCCTCTCATGTGGAAATGATCTTTCCATCACTCCGTAGGAGAACAAAAGTACGTACAATTATGACCTCGAGCTCCCCTATATGATGGTTGTCACGGATCTTCGATCGGAGCACCTTCTCCAACATCGACAGCCACACTTCGGTGACCAATCTGACCAAGAATGTGGTTCTTTAAGGAGGGAGAATGATAGCAGTAGCTAGGTTTTTTTTGAGAGAGCATCCTATCATGTGTTGTTTCTAGAGGGAGAGGTGAAAATGGATCCAAATTCGAATCTGGATCCATATATGGATCCCGACTATTATATCTAAACATCGATAACTTGAGCTAGGAAGCTCTAAATTCGACGTTCTTGAGCTCATTGGAAAGATCTCAGCGAACTCTACAAAATGACGTGGTCATTTATTTTTTTAATAAGTTAAAAATACTCTAGAATTTAAGATAAAAATACAAGATTTCATATCATAAAAATCTTAGAGGAAGTCTCTTCCTCGAGACGTAGGATTTATAGTACATGTTTTGAATGAGTCTTTGATTCAGGCATAAAAATCGTAAAGAGAACGAAACCCATAAAAATCTTAAAGAGATTTGAACTAGGATTTTGTGATCATATCTTCAAAAAGATAGGGGTACTTCTGTCGCATATCTGTCTCAAGCTCCCATGTAGCCTCCTCAACATTTTGAGTTTACCACAATACTTAACCAAAGAGATGTCTTTCCGTCATAGCTTCTTAACTATCCCATCCAAAATCAGCACTAGTGCCTCAAGGAAGGACAAATTCAGTTCAACAGTGAGGTCATCATAGCTAATCACATGCTGAGGGTTTCGAATATACTTTAGGAGGTTTGACACATGGAATACATCATGAAGGCTTCTAAAATGCAGGGGGAGTGCTACTTGGTATGTTACCTTCCTAATACGGGCCAAAATCTCGAAAGGGAGAACAAATCGCGGTGCTAGCTTGCCCTTAACACTAAATCTTTGAATACCCTTCATTGGAGATACTTTCAGGAAGATTAAATATCCGAATTTAAATGCGAGATCACGACGCCTCTGATTAGTATAGCTCTTCTGATGACTCCGTGTAGCAATAATTTCTTTCTAGCAATTTCTACGGCTCTTGTTATGTCCTCAATTATCTGAGTGGGATAAATATCTTTGTCACCCACTTCCTGCCAACATAAGTGAGTGGTACATCTTCGCCCATATAATGCCTCAAAAGGCGCCATGCCAATATTAGTATGGTATCTATTATTATATATAAACACCACCAAGGGAAGGTGATCCTTTTAAGATCCATGTCATTCTATAGAACGTGCTTGAATTAGGTCTTCAAGAGTATGAATTGTCCTCTTTGATTGTCCATCTATCTGCGGATGATATGTTGAACTACAACACAGTTCAATTTTTAGGTCATTCGTGAATTCTCCCCAATAATGTGATGTGAATGAGAGTCTCTATCCAATACGACTTCTTTGAGAATCCCATGCAAGCATATAACATGTTGAATATATAACTTGGACAGATCTATCGGAATGCAAGTCATGTTCATTAGATGAAATATGTGGACTTGGTCAACCGATTCACAATAATCCAAATAACATCATAGCCACCTACTGTACGAGGTAAGGATATCACGAAATCCATAGAGATGCTCTCTCATTTCCACAATGAGATAGGAAGTGAATGTAACAAGACAAGAGGATGCTTGTAGTCTGCCTTCACCAATTGACAAGTAAGGCAATGGGTAACATGTTCTGGAATATATCTCTTCATCCCCTCCCATTAGAAGTACTGATGGAGGTCTCTATACATCTTGGTGCTTCATGGGTGGATAAATACTCTAGATCTAGGATGTCTCTCCTCAACTCATCATCATCAGGGACACAGACATGGTCTCCGTTCCATAAGATGGACTCACAAACTCCGAACCATCAAACTCCTCCTTCAGAAATCGATGGAACAAGTCTTGTAATTTCTTATCTGCCTATTGACCATGCACAATCTTGTCCCATAATCCATTGTTCTTGCAGTTAAAGTTACGACATCTGTACTATTATCAAATGGGTGCCACTACTAAGTGTTGTGAGCATATCCCAAGTCTTTAGTCATGTTGCAGTGCCCTTGATATGTGCTCTCCAACTCAAAGCATCTGCTACTACATTTTCCTTACCTTGATGATAAGAGATTGTGCATTCGTAATCTTTCAACAGTTCCATGCATCATCTTTGCCTCAAATTCAACTCCCACTGGTCAATGATATATTTGAGACTCTTATGATCTGTAAAAATCTCAAACGTGACCTCATATAAATAGTGACACCATATCTTCAATGTTAATACTATAGATGCCAACTCGAAATCATGTGTAGGATAGTTCCTTTCATGGTTCTTTAGTTGTCGTCATGTGTATGCCACAACTTAAACGTGTTGCATCAACAATGCTCCTAATCTCACCTTGGATGCATCAGGATACACTGTAAAATTTAAGATTCCTGAAGTAAGGGTGAGAATGTGAGCACTGGTCAGTCTCTCCTTCAACGTGCGAAAAATCAACTCGCACTTACCGCTCCAAACAAAGGGGACATCTTTCCGTGTTAGATGAGTAAGTGGTAGCGCTAGCTACGAGAATCTCCTAACAAAACGTCTGTAGTAGCCGATGTGGCCAAAGAAACTGTGTATCTCAGTAACTGTCTTGGGATGCTTTCATGACATTACTATATCTATCTTAACTGGATCAACTGCCACATCTGCTCCTGAAATTACATGACCGAGGAAAGCTACCTCGGTAGGACAAAGCCCACACTTGTTGTATTTTACATACATTTTGTTTGCTTTGAGTGTCTTCAGAATAGTATTAAGATGTTGCTCTTGCTCATGATATTCAGTTGAGTAGATCAAGATATCATCAACGAACACCACCACAAAACAATCCAAGTACAGGCAGAAAATTATGTTCATTATGTCCATGAAAGCGGCAATGGCATTGGAGAGTCCAAAAGGCATGATCACAAATTCATATTGGTTGTATCTAGTGCGAAAAGTAGATTGAAGCACATATGTGTCCTTAATCCTCAACTAATGATAACATGTTCGTAGATCAATCTTTGAAAATACCGTTGTACCCTACAACTAATCGAAAACATCATATATTCGAGGGAGTAGATAGTGATTCTTTACCGTCCTCTTATTCAATTGCCTGTAATCAATGCATAAACGGATGGACCCATCCTTCTTCTTTACAAAGATGATCGGTGCTTCCCAAGGTGATGTAATGGAACGAATAAATCCCTTCTCCAATAACTCCTGCAATTTTACTTTGAGCTCCCTGGGTTTGGCTAGTGCCATTTGATATGGAGGGATAGAGATGAGTTGTGTATCAGGGATCGGTATGATCTCGAACTCGATCTCCCTATTTGGTTGTAATACAGGTAATTCCTCTAGAAATACGTCAGGTAAATCTTACACAATTCATACATCTTCAATCATCTGATTCATTGTAGGTAACTCCACAACATCGGCAAGAAAACCTCTACAGTCCTAATTGAGAAATTGTTGGGCCTTTAATGCAGATACATACAAGACTTCACTATCTATGGTACGCCCGTCAACTAAAAGACATGCATGTCTGGAAGACGAAACACTACCATTTTCACAAAGCAATCAAGGCACGCATGATGCTGCTCGAGCCAATCCATACCTAATATAACATAGAAATTCTCCAACTGAATAAGTAAAAGATATGCGAGCATCAGGTGTTCACCAATCTATCCTCCATTGCATGTCGTACTATGAATAATTGACCCTTGGGCCTTTGATGTAGAAAGGGAATTAAACAAAGGTTGTCTCTTTATGTAATTGACATACTAATCGATGTGTTAGAAAGGAGCGTGTGGCT
This sequence comes from Ottelia alismoides, assembly GCA_037367405.1. NCBI lineage: Eukaryota > Viridiplantae > Streptophyta > Magnoliopsida > Alismatales > Hydrocharitaceae > Ottelia > Ottelia alismoides. The sequence goes on from JAZKJV010002021.1 coordinate 270,177, forward strand.
CTTGAATCAAATAAAGCATGTAAGGATATACCCTACACTGAAATCATACCTCGTACTATAGATCCTGAGGCATGGGCCTGCTCGTGTGTGATTGCATTCAACTGTCATTGAGGATGTGGAGGGGAGTTAAAACCTACAACACTGAAAGGTTGTCACGGTGGACGACATTGAAAACCTCGACCTCCATGACAGGAATTTGATCCATGTGATTGTATAGATGAGAAAGTTGCCAGTACACCTAGTTGATGGCTCCCTGAGACACAGACAAGTAAGGGACACTTGGCCTTGAAATGGCCCAGCTGCTAGTAGTGGAAACACCTATGATCTCATGATTGAGAAAAGGAGCCGACTGAGAATGGCTAGCACCTCCTGTCTTGCGACTCTGGGAGTGTGTAGAAGAGTAGAAAGAGGAAAAACCACGACTCACCAGGCCCTGCCTCAAAGTTGGTGTAGGGGCAAACATGCTAGCGGTAGGGATGGTCTCCACTATGTGGAAACGACGCTCTCTACGGAATCTATAGGAATATAGGTGAGTGGATCTTCCTGACTGTTGTGGCTGGAACTATGACTGGACTCCCTGAAGCCAACTCTGAGTTGCCTCTGTCTTGGTAGACATAGTAGCAACCTCCTTTATGGAGGTGAAATCCAATGTAGACAGCTGGTGTTGCACATCATCACTCAAACCACGAATAAACTTTTGTAAGTTCTCCTTCGGAAAAGTAGTAGATGTGGGTGAGTGACGAGATAGCTCGGTGTAACGGATGAGATATTCTCGGGTCGTCATTGACCCATGTTTCAGCTCTGCAAATAATTTTTTTCTAGTCTTCTACCCAGTGATTAGGATAGAACTATCAGGAAATTATCAAGAAATATTTTCAACATTATGGGATCCTCCAAATGCTCTTTGATGGCATACTACCAATGTTCAGTATATCCTCCTAGTGAAAACTCCATGAATGTAATCCAAGACTCTTCAGGATCATGGATCATCCGTAATACCTTGGATACGTGATCCATCCATAGCTCTGCCTTATCTGGTATGCATGTGCTGAAGAATTGGGGTATCTTAAACATCTGGTAGGTTGCATAAGTCATCTGATGCTTATGTAATGCCTCTAAATCCTCTGACCCGTCACGGTCCAGAGACACTGAAGGATGAACACTGACCTCTTCCTCACGAGAGGGCTAATAAGAGGAGTTCTCCTACTGAAGGAGACTTCTTTCTAATACCTCATGATGCTGCTATATACTCTTCATGGCCTGAACTAGTAAGGCCGGCTACTGTGCAATATCAGGGTCAACACAAGGTGGCATGATTCCCTGCGAGAATCAGTATAGTAGAAATTATTTCCATGATTAGAGAGACAATGGACACATTAAAAATAACTTGAATTATTCTCCTTAAACTAATGCCAAAGATATAAGATTTTGTCGCTATATTTATTTTTCAAATCTCGTTGATAATCTAATATGCAAAAGAGAGAATGAAGTATCATGATCTGATACCATCTGTAACTCCCCGCCCCTCCAACTATCAAACACGACATGTCCGGAGCATCAGACCTATGGTCAAATTTACCCATGATCTCTGATGCTCGACAAACCATCTTATAATTATTAGATCAACATTTGAAATACATATAACAATAGGAGAATAATATAAAATGAATATAACAACTGCAACATTTATTCTCACTAATACTTATCATCAAGTCTATGTCCACAGATGACATACAAGATACAACTATAGAATTCCAATTTTTTCATTTCCTTGTTTCTCTAAGGAAAATGAAAATATTGCGGAAGCAAATAAATCACTCTAAGTAAACGTAATCTACTCGGTGCAAGTATATAGAAATTTTGATCTTCTCAAATCTACTACTGCAGCTGCTGCTCAGCAACACCTGTTGGTTTTACACGAGTTTAACGTTATGAGCAATTGCCAAGTAACGAGACAAACAATGTAATAACTATCGTAGTTGTAGGTCAGGCATGCATACTTAACTCTATCTAGTGACATGTGTGTAATTTGTAAAAAATAGAATAAACCATTATTATAAATTACAAGGCATTATGTGATCACTGATTTATTTAATTCTTTAATCATCATTTAAGGGCTACCATGATGATCATTATATTTCCACAAGTTGGTTTAAGTATATAATGGTGTACAAGTACCATTATTGATATCCGATCATCAATCATTTTTCGTATTATACTAGCACATGCAAGTACACGACTCGCAGGGTTCCACTAAGTGGAAACTTGATATTCAACTTGAGAGACTCTTAAGACTATTGAACTAGATCATGATAAGATATAATCCAATTCTTCAACTTCAACAACATTCCGGGCCACCTCTCACAATAATATGACTCGAAATAGAAGTTGATGAGGTCGCACCTAATTCTACTTCGAGTCCTAATATTGTGTATAAGTGTGAAACTAAGAACGCAACTGCGTCACTTGCCTACTTCATCAAGCAACTTCGAATGCAACCGGGCTACTAGGTGCAACGCGTCACCCTACTCGTTCGTTGGGGTCGCGACTTTCATGGTATCTACACGGAGCCCAAGGGTGCATGCTCAATCCCTTAGATACTTAGATCCATCTACTCCATCACCGTGAAATTCCCAAATCATGAAATAGTACTACCATCATGAATAATGCAAAATGCTATGTTTGAGAATTCAAACCAGTGGCAAACCTATTATTGTCAGAGAGATTGTGCGAGTGCATCAAGAGTAACTTTAATATTTAAGACTCAAACTATAATATGCTAATCTTGATCTAAGTCACATATTCAATTATGTGAAAGGAAATCAATATCTCTTTATATGACAATACACAGCATCGACTTCCATTTCATCCATAAATTTTACTGAACCTACTACACTTATATAGTGCATGTGACATATGTGTTACTCATGGTTGAGAATAGTAAATTCATGCATGCGAATATAGATTTTGTTTAAATTGATTTAAAATTAATTGGTATTCTATATATAATTAGTACTCAAAGTTGGCTGGAAAAATGGCATCATTACCCAACCTAAGCAAAATCTATTAGCAACCTAAGGGAATTTCTAACAGTAATTTTGTAAATGCTTAAATTTTGAACCTAATGAAATAAATTTACCTCTCCAAATTTGATCCAAGCATCGTAATATAATCCATAATCGCATTTCCCGAAGATGTTACTGTAACATATGGATGAAAATTTCAAAATTTGTTAAGACATGAAACACATTTAAATTATTTGTATAATTTCTATAATTTGATGAAAAGTGTAGGTGATGTATTGAATTCACAATATATTAAGGCAGAATCCATCACTTACTATAATAACATTTCTATTAATTAATGTCATGTAATTTGATATGAGATGGCATTATTTAAGGATTTAATAACCATAATACGAGGTCATTTAGGTTTGTGAATTATTTATTGTTGTAAAATAAAAACATGTGGTTGCGTTTCCGGAACAACAAATTAATGATATGTGGCCTTAATCAAATAATAAAAGTAGTGGGAATACTTTGCATCCTCTATAAGAGTACTTTAGCAATATTTTGCCTTTCTGCTCTATCAAAGAATAAAAGACAATATATGGATTTATGTATTTATGGGATTGTGTGCTCGATATACTGCTCACACAATACAACATGAAAATTATCTACATGTGTTTACATTAGGCTGAAAATGATGTTTTAAAAAATAGTGCAATTAATCATGTAAAAATCAATAGGAATAGAGATAAGTTCGTTACCAAAATCTTGCTTTATAGGTATGTGTATCAAGGCACTAAAAAGGATCGAGATAATATTATTAACGGAATATGATTCGTAAAATGTGGCACCAACAACAATATACTAATCATGCTACAAGAACATACAAGACTCTAGAGATGTTCAAGAGTATAGGGACAAAAATATGTGGAAACCAACAACAAGAGGGCGTATTTATCGTAACATCCGAGGTTGTTCCCTCGGGGTCTCCACTCACGTGGAAATGATGTTTCCGTCACTCAAACAGAGAACTAAAGTGTGTACAACAATGACCTCGAGCTTCCCTATGTGACGGTGGTCGCGGATCTTCGATCGGAGCACATTCTCCAAAGGCCCTGCAGTGAGCAATCCAACCAAGGCAGTGGTGCTCAAAGGAGGGAAAAGGATAGTGGTGGCTAGGTTTTTTTGAGAGGGCTTCCTATCATGACCTACTTATAGAGAGAGAGGTGAAAATGGATCTAAATTTGGATCCGATTCGGATCCATATTTGGGTCCCGACTATTATACTTAAAACATTGATAACTTCAGTTAGGAAGCTCAGAATTCAACATTCTTAGGCTCGTTGAATGGTCTCAATGAGCTCTACAAAATAACATGGTCATTTATTTTAAAAAAAAACTAAAAATACTCTAGAATTGAAGTTAAAAATGTGAGGTTTCACACAAGCACACTCATCTTGGAGACAACTTCTGTTGGCTTCGGCTCGAACATGGTCTCTATATGTATCTTATCAATGCTGGAGCAGAATGTGATTTCTCCAGTGCTGCAGTAGATGGTTACCTTTGTTGTTGGAGGGAATAGCCGGCCAAGGATAATAAAGGTATGGAGCAGAGGTGAGGAGGTGTCCATCTCCAGGACAATTAAATCAATAGGAAATTGCATTCCTTGAATGGTGATGATCACATCCTCCAACATGCCCCCACGCCGCATGACGGATCGATCCGTGAATTACAGAATCATCTTGGTTGGTTTTGGAGGTCCTAGCCTAAATTCTGTGAGTAGAGTCACTGACAAGAGGCTGATATAAGACCCACTATCAAGTAGAGTGTGCTCAAACTCCTGGTTGAAAATTATGCATCTAATGAGTGGTGCTCCCTTGTCTTTCTTTTTGTGTGGATATTGGTGATGGCATCTACCGTAACCATGGTCAAGATATGCTTCTCGAATTTTTTGTGTTTGGTTTTGCGGTGATGGAACTTCGTTGTACATGCTTCTTTAAGTCCATTCTTCACACTAGGCATGTACTCCATGGCTTTAAGAAGATGCATATCAAGCATAATGTTTTGCAATATTTCGATGATGCTAGGATCAAACAAAGTATTTTTCAATTTTTTACTTCTTTTAATTAAATTGCAAAAGTAAAAGGCATATGTACATCATAATAGATGTTTTAATGTTCATTCAAATTTCTATCCATATATTTCTATATAGGTAGATGAAAAATAATTAAAATCATCTATCTATATATTTCATGTTGCGTACCGAAAATGATAGGCTCGGCAACATTAATCGGCTTCAGTTCTGTGACAACTGCTGGCATCACCAAGGTTGGCGCAGCTTTACCGGGATTGCTGCTCTCTTTTTGTGTTTTTGTATTTTCTTCATTTTTGGTATTTTAATATCTGGTGCTTCTCCAAAACTGGTATTGACCCTGATGTCGGTCTGGATGATGATTCAGCATCGGACGCTTCGTTCTTCCCTTCTGTCGTCGCAAATGGCTAGAGTGTCCTATCGCTTCTTAGATTTACAGTATTAGATAAAAAGACACTATTTTCACGTGAATCAAGTGGGGCACCACAGGCTATCTGTTCCTTGCGATGGAAATTGTTCAGATTAGCTTCGACTTGAGCCGGGATTACAGTCTTGGCGGTCATCAGGTCGTCTATCTTCTATCTCATTTAGCCTATTTCTTCAGTAGGCTAGACAATACAGGGTCAGGTTAACTGGGGCACCCTCAAAAGGTATAGCGTAATAAGATCGCTAATTCGGATGGTAAGAGGGAGGATGTTGTCGGTAACCCTATGAATATTGAGGAGAAGGAGAAGGGTACTGCTGGTACTATAGGGAGGAGTACTAGTGATGATATTAAGCATTCGACTGCTGATATTAGTGGTGATGGTATCTGGACTATAGCTGGTAATTGTTCTACCTCTAGTTGTAACCATGCTGTGGAGGTTGTTGCTAATGGGTCGGGTTGGGCTGGTAGTTCCACCCTCCCTGTTGCTGATGATATGGCCAGCTGGCATTGGGCTGAACTGGGGTTGTCCCTGAAGACGAGTTAGTTGATAACATTCACCACTTGAATGAGTGGGGGAGGTGGAGAATGAAGATCAAAGTAGTGAGGCTGAAATTTAGATGGCTCGTAGACAACCATCTATGTATGTGGCTATAGCGACAGCTACATCGGGTCATGCACGTAGTAGAGGTGTTGGACCAAAGGTTGACTAGAACTTGACTGAGGCATTGTGGTTATGTCCACTCCTTCTCAATTAAAGGCTTCGGTGTGGTTGCTACGATATTGTATCCACTTATTTTGTTCACCAGTAGCTCCAGCTTCTTGGTGATAATATCGAACTTCTACAATCCCTTCATCCTTTTTCTCGATCTGAGTGAGCTTCTCGAGGTCCTAAGATTACTTCTCAATGATATCAACTATTGATAGGTGATTTCCAATGATACTCAAGTCTGAATTATCACACATGTCGACTTTAAGTGTGTACGCCATGTTTACATTCTTGCAGAGGCCCTACTATGGTTGGATTTTCAAATGGCGTCGTTACCGAGGAGGCATGGCTTAGGTTGATTTTTTAAAATAATTTTTTAGGTTTTCCACCCCCAGGTAGTCTGACCACGATTTTTCTTAAAATTATCACTATGTTTATATTCCAACAATATTTATTTATTTATTTTATTTTGTGTCTATCTCTCTGACCACCATCTTATTTTCTGTGCGTGGGACTTGACACGATCGAGCGGCTTCTTAGGTGGCCATAAAACTTAGGAGAATAAGAGGCTTGCTTTTCTGGGAATTAAGCCTACTGAAGGACACATAAAAATAAGATCGAGTCGAGTCGTGAGAGTGAGAGTGTAGAGTCCTTAGAATTCTATTTTCTGTATTTTTTATTATTAATTTGTAATAATTGCACATTTCTAGCAGATTCTGTCTGGGATCTCGCATCTGTACCCAAACTTGGACATTATTCTAGTAGTGTGTCAAGACTTGTTTCACTCTTTGGTGAGGGTGGGGCTCAACTTGAGTGGCTCATAGGTTAGACCTGCACAAATGGCTCTTAGAGCTTTTCATTGATCAATATTCATTGCTTGTGCTTGCTTAATGAAGACCACACATTCACTTTAATAATACATCATAGAACATTCTATCTAGATAGATTAAAATCACATTCTTCCCAACTAATAGAACTATCTGCTAGGTGCAGTTTCATTGTCTGCATTTCATATAGTGTAAAAATTTCAATAGGTATTGTATTTCGCAAGTAGATCATGAGGAACACTGTAAGTCTTCTGAACTGGGCATGCATCATTTATTTTATTATTGCATAAGCTTTCCTTGAATCTCTTCCTCTTGGTTTTACAACTTTCGATTATAAGAAATCAGGATTGTTCGTTAGGCATGCCTTGTGTGGTGTCTTAAATTCAATGATAATCAAACTTAAAATTGGGACTGTTAATACAACTTTGAACAAAAAAATTGACTAAAATTAACCCTTATTTGCAAGAGAGTAACCCCATCATTGTACATATTTTAGATCGATTATTGACTGGTGAGGATGTATTCCTATGATAGTGCCCAAAATCAACATCTTAATCTTGCATAAATGACTTCATATCTTGTTTTATAACTTAACTAAAACTTAAAAGATAACGGTCAGACCTTTGTGACCATCATTGAGTTCAGTTGGTGAAACTAGGGTTTACTCTTCCGCTTGTTTTGTGTCGATATGTTAATGTTTCCCCCTATATCAGTTCACGATCTTACATCAATCTGCTCTTATTCATACTCAAAGATGTAGGCTCATCAGTTCCCATACCGACCATCTTCACCATCTTTCTCTTCTATGAACCCTCTCTTTGAGACAGATCCCCAACCACTTTCTAGATACGAAGTTGGATCTCCGACCAAGTTCCTAGCCCCTTTTTATTCCTTCCAGCGGAACCCTCTTTTTGAGATGGTTCCTGCTTAGCCATCTTTCTTCTCTCCATCTCACCCTAGCTAGGAAGTCAGACCTTTGACCAACTTCACCACTTCTCCACACTTCTCACCTACCCCACCTTCTTACACCCCAGATCCACTTCCATATTTGGTTGATTCACTTTATAGTCGGACAATTGCCGAAATACAAGAATCATTTCTAGAGCAATCCACTGCTAAGACAGAGTATTGGTAGAGTTACCTATCCCCATACATCTCATCTGATTCTCATATGACTGTTGGGATAAGGCCATAAATTACACATATACATACTGACTGGACCTTAGGATATCACATGGTCGAACCGAGAAACTAAATGGATTGGTTGTACACTATGATGTTATAGACTTGATTGACTTATTGATCAAGCTTACATTGACCAGCCACTTGGTGAGCCTATACATACAAGGGACTGGACCCATGAATTAGATTCACCAGTTGCTTTATCGAATCCATTATATAAGGATCAAAGCAAGATCTACCATACTGATGATCTCTACTTGACTCATCACTTCATGCGGGAGTCAAGGTATGTTGAGTCTGAGGCGTCAAATTCTCAACAGTATCCTCCAATTGAGCAAAATCCGCCCATGATTTGTCATGGGAATATTATGGAGGGTGACATTTCCAGACTTGTCAAGAGACATGAATCAATTGAGAATACATATGCTATCAATCTTGGTATGGAAGTGGAAAATGACATGAGAAGATTTGATGTTGGAAAGAGAACACTAGGAGACCAACACACTTTGTACAACTGGTGTTCATTCTACCTCTCTCTTATACTAACAACTTGCACTCCAATCTAGAGTCTACATTTTCTCCCTCCCCACCATCACATATCGAAAATATTAAAAAAAACATTGAAACCCCAAAAAGGACAAAAAATTGAAAAACCAGAAAATCTCATAAAATTTTGAAATGAAATGACTTTGAAAAATTGGATCATGCCCTTGGGGAAGTAATTGCAGGGGAATTGATTCTTAAGCTTCCCTGAATAAAGTACATAGATCACATCCTCAATCTCACAAGATTTGTGAGGAATAAATTGATGTCCAAGAGGTCGGGTAATAAGAGAAAAAGGACAGAAAGACACCTAGTGTCTATGGCCACCTTCTTAGTGATGGGGAGAAAGAACAAAAGCCATAGAATGAACCGGTTGCCTTGAGTTGAATGTAGAATCAACAACACCATTTTCACCCATGCGAGAATCGATGAAGACTCATCGATAAATATTTTCCCGACCTCAGTGTTTGATGAGCTCAAACTCAGACCACTTATGAATTCTAGAAAGATCGTGAATCTAGCTGACCAATCCATCAAATGGTCGAGAGGAACCATTTCAGTCATCATTGCTTTCTGAGGTGCTCCACTCAGAATGGACTTCACAGTTATTGATATTGAGCACCTTGGATAGTTCATCAATTCTCCCATCATTTTTGGGAATACCTTCTTAGACTTGGCTAAGGTGACTATATATTACGAGGCTCGGAAGATCGATTTCCATGCATTGGGTACACATCAATCAGTCGTGATCTTTGAGTATACAATCCAAGTCAAAGCAACCCACATAGTTGCTGACAGTCATGACCATTGAGAGACAAATGAGTCCCACCTCTCTACTACACCTAAGATACTAATTACCAAGCCAACGGTTAGATCAGAGACTCCCCATACATCCACAATGTTTGTTTCTTGCATCACCACCACTATGATAGATTCAATAATGGACTCACAACCCAAATCTATCCTTAAGTCGGACACAATATTTTTTTATTGTTTGGACCATTTTGATGATCTGACATAGGAAGTTATCAATGCCAAGTTAACTGAGATCACTAGCGTCGATCTGAGTCATGTGTTGACCCTTGAAGTATATTACAATCTATATGTTGACTTATCTTATGAGGAACCCATGGTCATTAGAGCACCACAACCCAGACCTTCAACAAAGCAAACAACCAAGACTAAATTGACCCCATCCAAAAACACGGTTGCTCCATCCTCTAGTCGGTTATCTCGTGAGGGGAAGTTGCGAATTGATTCTACGAAGTATTTCCCCAAACCCCTCAAGGCGTACCACTCTCCTCTCTCTCTCTCTCTCTCAATGCTTCGGATTCTAGAAAATCGATTAGGAAAGTTTACTTCAACATACTAGAGAAGGAATTTTCTGAGGAGTCCTCATCAGGTTTGAATGAGGTAAATTATATGAGTGAGTTCAGTTCGATTATTCTTAAGTTGTATATGAGCAAGTAGACATGTGTAGACCCTTGTTGGAAGATCCATTCTGCTCATTATAATTATTCATTTGAGGATGATTCCGATAGAGACACACTTCTATATTCCCCACCTCCTCGTTCATACAAGAAGGTTTGTTACAAACCTTCTTGATCCCCATACATTCTCCCACCATCTTATATGGTTTTTTGTCCCTCCCTCGCCAATGATTCGTATCACTCACCCCGGCTCCATATTGCTTCATTTTATGGCTATATGTAGGCTTATCAAAGCCTAAGTATAGGTAGGAGAGTGACCCGACTTGCTCCTTTTATTCTTTTTCACTTTCTCCCTTGTATAATCCCCAATCCCATTGGTTCTCTTAAATACTCATGTCCTATACTAAGGTTGAATATAGCCTAAGTATATGGGGGGACCGATGCCCACACTATGTATTTATCCATCCATTTCTCCTCTTGACCTCGACCGCCCAATTTTTTCTATTCTTCTACGCTTAGGCTGACCAGAGCCTAAGTATAGGGGGGTAGGTCTACTTCTATACCTTTTGTTATTTTACCTCACCTACGCTTAGCATGAGTTGTCTTTTCCTCGCTTCTTGTCTTCTAAGGACATATCACATGCTAAGTATAGGGGGTGTGTATATATTACATATAGACTTTACCCATACCTCCTACTTTTTGCCTATTTTGTGTATATTATGCAATAACTACGCAATGGGTAAAATTGGTAAAAAAAATACTTTTTTGTAAAATTGTTGTAAAATCGAAAGTATATTCGAAATTTATATAAAAAACTTTTGAAAAAAAGGATTTTTTATTCTACATGTCATCCTTGCATTCATAAAAAAAATGCATGCACTTCATTCATATACAATGCATGTCATCTACATTTCATTTGCATATCTAGCATATGCAAAGTGAGAAGTTAGTGGGTTCTTAACCAAGTTATGAATAGAAGTCGAGAATGGATTTTGATATGACCTTAATCTACTTAATTCAGAGGATCCTCATAGGAACATGAAGTAAGATTTATTTAGGTCGAGAAACTTAATGCTTTGAGTCCACAAGACTATATTCACATGTTATCATGATAGTTTTAAGTAGAACATTTTATACACATGCATGATTCTTTTAAACAATGACCTAGCTTGGACGAGCACCATGCATGTAGCTCTTCATTGATGAGGTGATGAGGGGATAGAATCCTTTGTCTTGGAGTAGAACACGGGTGGAAACATCCATCCTCCTCTAGGGAGGATAATGCATCTCAACCTAGTCTAGTGGTATTGACGTCTAATGATGGGATGATGTGGGTTGTAATAAAAAGCTTCAAAAGGGGGATAGTCTACTTGCTCAAGAAGAAGAATTCCTTATGTACATTATGCACTTTTGTATATAATAAAAAAGATTCTCTCCAAAAACGTTAGATAGGCAATAAGTTTTAAAAAAATCCCATCGGAGAAAAAAACGAATAAGCAAGGCATATGCTTCAAAGTCTCATACCATGGAAGCCTGCAGCTGGAGTCTTGTCTATACTAGTCAAGCTCCACGAATATATTACTACATCGGTCACAATCCATTTTCTTCTCTACCCCCTCTTCTTGAGCTAGTTTAACTTAAACGTAGATGGGAATACCTTGCTCCTCGAGGAAAGAGTTGCTAGATCGGGGAATTAGAGTTACCTTGTTAGAGGAGGTTGCTTCTTTGTCATCTCTATGGAGAGATATATTTCACTTGCACAATAGAAGTAAGATTCATAGTCATCAAAATTTACATATGAGGATTTGTTCTAATCTAACTGTTGAGGTGACCTGAATAGAAACTTATGGAACTTAAAGCATGTTAGGTCTTAAATTCAATTCCTAATAAGGTTTTGCCACATTGTTAATCCAAAGGTCAAGTCAAGCTCCATTTTCATCGTTTGTTCATGAGCTTGGTATCCGAACCAAAATTATTTCACTTTTGCATTTCATGTTACTTGCTCAGGGATGAGCTAGGTTTTAATATAGGGAGTTGATGAATATGTGATTCGTCACTCTAAAAGTTGAAAATAAAGCCTTGATCTCGAGTAATTAGTTGCATTTCTCTAATTATTCTACATTATTACCATTCATGAATTTAGAATTAATATCTGCATTTTTGCATTAAATAAGAAGCCAAATTCGATTATAAATATCACATGTATATTCAATCACTATTTTTATCTATTATTCTTTAACACAGAATCCAAAAAAATATACTCTGTAGTGTACATATTACTAACACTAGTAAAGGAAAAACATCAAAAAAATACTAACTTGTAAAATTGACTAATAAAATCCTAACTCTAGTTTGAGACTAAGATCCTTAAAAAGTGGATATCTCTATCATTCAGTCTCTGATGGACTCATACTTTTCAATTAACTACGTTCAATTACCTTCAAAACAAGACCAAATTCAAAAGAATAAGAGTTCCAATGAGAAACTTGAGTTTTGGGTCCCAATATATATTATACATATGTCCTTGTATTTTATTTTATCTTTTTATTTTCTTAATTATTAAAAATCCGAAAAAAAGATTAAGTTGTGAAAATTTGTTTCATATTTTCCCAAATTTTATTTTGATTTTTTTAAAAAAAGGCCAAAAAATATAAAAGGCATACAAATGTGGTACTTTATACCTATAAGATACCATCCAAAAATACTTTTTGTACAGATGATTTATTTTGATTTAGGTTGTCACAAAAGATGTATATATCGTCGAGACGAGATCTTTCAAGTTGACCACTTTTTATTTTTACCCCTTTAGTTTTTTCTCTTATATTTTTCTTTACATTTAAATTTTGACTTTTTCTGGAAGCGACATGAGCTCCTAGAGCTGCCACATGGCACTCTCATTTTTAAATTTTTTAAATTTTAATTTTATTTATTTTCTTATTTATTTATTTATTTTATTATGATTTTATTTATTTTATTTAAATTTATTTATTTATCTTTATTTTAATTATTTGAGTTTATGTATATTTATTTATTATTTTTATTTTATTTTATTTTATTTTTTTGCCACGTGGTCGCAACCTTACGTGCCACGTGCCCCCCCTCTCCTTCCACATTATCATGTACGACCTTCCCTCCCCTACGCGTTGCCCGCTTCCTACGACGGTGCGCAACCATCCTCACGCCTCCCGCTCCATCTCCTCTGCCTAGTGGTTACGCAACCTCCGCCCGTGCAACTACCAGACACCACAATCTTGTCTCCCCATCTCTCTTACTCCCTTTCTCTCCTCTTCCAACGTCGCCCACCTCTCTTCCTCCCTATCTCTCCACTTCCCATGCCAACCCACCTTTCCCACTCCCCTCTTCTCTCTACTAGACCCATGCAACCACATGCGCCACCCTCCTCTTCGCCCACCTCCACACTCTTTTCAATGACCATTAAAAACCATCAACAACCTCGTCGCACAGTAACCACCATTTCTATGGAGAGAAGACCACCAGCTCGATTCTAATACCTCTTCCCGACAATAATGTGAAGACGTACGTTTAGAGCGACGATGGTAGAACGTAAAGCCATCGGCATGATCCGTGGAGCACCCTTCACGCAGTTGCTTCCACGTAAGGTGTTGTTGAGTTTCTCTAGTGCCTCTAGCCATCTAATTGAAGCGAAAATCGTTGAGGTCCACTGACCTTCGGCAACCACAGGCGAGACAGCCAGTTCAAGTAAACATCTCCTACTCCTTCACTTTGATTCCTCTTTCCCTCCTAGTTCTCTTCCACTCATGCTTGTCATGTTCTCTATGTGGAGACCAACTATAAATCCCCGAATCGACTCTCAATCGATACATTCCCCCCGTCTTCCCCCTCCATGTTCTCATTCCACCTCATAGCATCCCCCGTTGCCATAACTCTTAAGTCCGTAATTCCACCCTGAGTTCATCCACCATCTACTCTCCCACATAAGTAATCGACTTCCCTCATTCAGTTGGTCTTTGTTCCATTGTCCCATCTGACCGAGGGTAAAATTAGCTGAGGCCTTCGCCACCGACCACTTTTCACGTTTACTCACTCCACCCAGAACCGATCAAGCTTCCTTCCTCAGTGCACCGTCACACCACCGTTTACACCTTTCATCCATTCACTACCACTGACATTTCTTTGATTTCCATCACACGTCAACCAACAAAGCAGTCATACCCTCGTAGATCAAGCTGCACTACCGATGTTCCTAGAGCTTTGTGCTTCCATGTCTCTACCTTGGGACACACGTAGTTGTGCAACTCTATTGATGCAGTTTCTCGGTTACCTCCTCCGCCTGCCAATGCGCTCCACTAATGATCGACCTCCCACTTGCAGAACACCTTGTCTTTATCTTCAACTCACTTGCATGGCACGTGAGGGTGTGCACATTTGAATCCAACCCTTGCAACCTCCATTGTATTGCATGCGCCACCTCCCCCATCCCCTTGCGTGCAAGGCATGCAGATCTGGTTCAGTTACATAAAAGCCCCTAATCTTTTGGAGAAACACAAGCACACAGCTGCAAGCTGTATCTCACGTGTTGCACGTAGTATCCTTGGCGAAATTGCATTCAGTCCCTCATTAGTCTTGGTAATTGCACCTTTTTACGGTTTCCATTGTTTTTATTTTAATTCTATATTGCATACAAACCCTTGTGTTTGCATATTTATTTGAACATCATTTTTGCATCAAATTTTTATTCTATAAATTTCATCCTATAGAGATACATATGTTTTATCTTGTCGATATTTTATTGTATTTTGTGTGGTATGTGGTTGATTTAATATAATTCATCTAGTGCAAAATTTCATATTTTTCCCAGTGCATGAACTTTAATTTGCAATAAATCATTTGCTGCTCCGAAAATTCCCAAAACTTGTCAATAGGTAGATTTTAGGTTCTTTTACGTTATTACCAAAAATCATGTTGTTTTCATTCATATAGAGGTTGTAATAAAAGAATAAGTGATTTGAGTAATTGAGTTTTTATTAGTTTTAAGCTCAGTATTTAAGGAATTATGAAGTGTTCTGGTTATAACTCACATAGATCTATCTAGGATAATTTATCTCTAGAAAATATTGGTGTTTGATGTTTATTAAAATTAATTTTCTCAAAATCACCTAGTTTGCATATTTAGTTCATAACTAATTCATATTATATTTGAAAATTCCAAAAAAATAAAGTTGCATAATTTCACCATTTTTCATCTTCTGGCCAAGTTTGAGGATTTTTTTACTTGATTTGATCATAAATTTCATTTTCTCCCCCAAACTTTACCAAAATTGTATCGTATTTATTAATTGCATAAAAATACCAAAAATACTTCCTTGAAACCTAGCTTCTAGATAGCCTAATGATTGACCTAAGGAGGCATTGACCTTCCTAAGGATGACCTTGGGCTTGCACAAGTAAAAATAAAATTGACCACTCATATTAATCGATACATAAATCGAATAGCATTTTTTGATTAATCTATTAATTGATTGACTACAACAATTAAACACCATTAATTAGGGCTTTTATCAGATTTTTAGGCGATTAATTCTGGAAATAATTATTTGAGGATAATGCAGCCTCTACTTCTACCATCTCCTTAAAAATCTTCCATACTACATCCTTGTCCTTCTTGAAATGGGATCCTATGCAGGCGGAGTCAACTAGACATTGACTTGACCCTGTAAACCCCCAAAAATGTTTGATTGGGATGGCCTCGGGATGTCGTGGTGGGGACATTTCCCTATCAGATCATTAAATCTCTCCCAGGTTTCATAAAAGGATTCTTGTGGTCGTTGGGAGATTCCGGCAATCTTTGACCATGTGAGATTGAGACGATCGAGAGGAAAGTACTTGTGTAGGAAAGATGACTTTAGATCCTCCCAGGTCATCACCAGTTTCCCCAGATGGTTGATTTAGTACAAAGCTTTTCCCTAAAGGTTGAACGAGAAGGCACTCATCTTAACTACACCAAACGGGATGTTCGGGTAGTGAGTTATGCTACATATGTGGTCGAACTATTACAGATGGATATAAGCTCCTCATTTGAATTCCCATGAAAAGTGGGGAGTAGCAAAATGAGTTGTGATTTTAGCTCAAAGTTATTGTGGATCGGTGGAATTTGGATCCACTCATTGATAGCCAACTCTAGGGTTGTATGATTGTTTCATGGTTGGCTTGGGTCGACATCTCCCTCCTTCTTCCTTGCTCCTTGAGGCCATCTACAGAGCGATCAACTATAAGATAATCATAGCCTCCACTTAGGTTTCCTTCTCTCTCCTATATCTTCTCCTCGGATCACTAACCATTTCTTGAAAGGCCTTGTCTAGTTAATTATTGTTAAATAACATGGATTGAGGCCAAGAGTTAATTGTTGACTTCATTCTAACTTGGGCCAGAGCCCTCCTTTGTGTTTGCTTCTTTGTTCGGCTGATGCAGTCCGTTTCCTCTTATTGTGGTAGCCATATCTAAATCTGTCCACGACAGAATTGGCTCTTGATCAAGGTCAAGATTTGCAATGGGAAATATACCCCGGTCAATATACATGCAACCACCATATGGAGAAAATAATTTCGAATTAGGGTCAATTCTGAATTTAATTAGGGATGAAGAGATATATGGAGTGAAATCAATCTCCATACAAAAGTGACAAAAATAAGGAAGAGAGTTTTCATGATCCGTGAGAGGAAGAAGAAGTATGGATTCCTAAGTGTGGTTCGCAGAGTCTGAACCATGCACCTGGGAATCGCCCTAAATTATTGTAAATGTCGAGCACGAGGATCGATGTGGGTATCGATAGAGTCCCGTCTAAACTTTCCTAGAGTCATCATCTAGAAGGGAAGAGAGGATTGATTTGAAATAAGGATACGGTGATGAACGAGAAAACATATGGTGTATAAAATAGTAGACGACTCACAATGAGTGGGGGTCAACATGAGGTATGCAAAAGGGAAGAAGTGAAAAAATCACAAATACACGAGACATTGACTTTCTATCGTAATGATAAGCAAACAAACACCAAACGAAATCGAGTTCACCGACTCAACACATGTGGAGATGTAAGACTTTGGTTGTTTTTATATTTTCAGTTTTAGTGTTGTAATTCAGGTAAAATTTTTCAATAGTACTTAACGTCTCGCCCTAGAGGAGAGAATGTAATACCAAGAAAGTATCCCTCTACTTGTTCCACCTCATTACTGTATTGTTATATGTACTTTTTATGATCCTAAATACTGATCCTGGGTGGCTACTCAACCAAAGAAAAGAGAGAGGAAGCGATAAGCGAAACCACTACTTCACTCACAAGAGATGTACTCGAACACAAACCGATGAGATTGTTTGTGAGGGCATGGCCTAGGCTCAGTACTTTAGACCAAGTCTGATGCTCCACTCAAGGTGGGAACACAGTCTCTACAAGGCCCTACTCGGCCACGTATGATAAAAGCGTTAATACTTTGCCGATCCAAGGTGGTAATTGAGGTATTCATAGATCAGGTTTTGGCTATATTCCTTAAGGGTCATGCCTTGCTTAGTCTGGAGTGTACATGAATACAATGTGCATTTTATGACCCCACACAATGATGTTCATTATGATTTTTATTTACATCAAAGCTCGATTAGCAGTCCCCTTATTTTAGTTTTTATTTTCAATTTTTTCTGTATTTTCAATGAAAAACGCCTAACATTTTTTTGGATTTTCTATTTTCCCTAGGTGCTCAAAATAAAAGGAAGA
The DNA here is from genome assembly GCA_037367405.1 of Ottelia alismoides. Lineage (NCBI taxonomy): Eukaryota > Viridiplantae > Streptophyta > Magnoliopsida > Alismatales > Hydrocharitaceae > Ottelia > Ottelia alismoides. Next base: position 288,135 of record JAZKJV010002021.1, read on the forward strand.
GAATGGTAAAGTAATGCAAATTGAATCAAAGCTGGAAATCTCACCTTTGATTTTAGATGATGAATGCTCACATACAAGACTTACACTGCTTCCCAGTGCTCTCCAAGCGAGATGCAAGGAAAAATATATAAACCTAATATATAAGCGATATGTAATGAAGGAAATCATCCTAAGCAGAAATTGATAATAGCGTGAATAACTAAATGCTAAATAGGATAAGAAAAACCTAAGAGCTCGGTCATGGAGGCTCCTCGGTGCCCACCATAGAGGGTCCTACAAGCATTGTATGGATACCTCTCCTAGCACGTGGTTTCAAGACCAAGTATTTAACAATTAATATTGATCTAAGTCAAATGTAGAAACTATATGTACATGCATAATATTAGGTGTTTTTTCTTAGATTACCAAGCAAGAAATCCTACAAAACTATGGACTTATTCCACAAAACAAATGAAAATAAAGCAAAAACACAAAATGCGGAGAACAAACTAAATTAAGGTGATAAAACTGAGAGAAAATCTAATGAACCACCAAGTGAGCAAACACTTGGAAATTGAACCAAATGTTCAAATCCAAGACCTTTTGTATTATACAAATTAATTGCGCAAAAATAAAATTACATTCTCTCACAAAATTACACTCAAAAAATACAAATTCCTCTCTCTCTCTCTCTCTCTCGCTCTCTCTAAGTATCTCAAAAGAGGAAGAGTCACTCTCCTCACAGCACATGTGCTCCAACCACTAAAGTGATCGTCGTCGCCTAGAGGTCCCTCGCAAGAAAAAAAGAAGAGAATGTACTAGCACAATGAAACAATTTTATCAAATTAAAGAAGAATAACAAGAGAAATGAAGAAAAAATGGTGAAGGATAATCAACACCCAAAATCTATCCTACGTATTGCTCCCCGACAATGGCGACATTTGATGACAAGTATTTTGCGAGGGTCTAAAATATCCTCGCATAGAGCGAAGATAAAGTGTCGCAGAGGTGACCACTCAAAAAATCCAAAATTGTTCAACAACTAATCCACAAATAAATATAACAATGCAAAATATAAGTGGAGTTAAAACTTATTATAACTCAACTAAAAATGTGTATAGTGAATAAGCGATAGACGTCGAACATAGGGAGCACGGGGAATATATATAAATTGGTAAAAAAATATATGTTTTTGGGTTTTTACGAAGGTTTTTATTTTTAGTGGATTTTCAATTATTTAATTTCTTGAAATTTGGTTTTTTTATTTTTTATTTTCTATTTTTCTATTTTTAATTTCTTTTTATATTTTATGATTTTTAATATTTAAAATTAGATATAAGATATGTAGATAGTACAGGTAATATAAAACTAATTATATAAAATAAAGACAAAATATTGAAAATACCTTAAGGTACAATCTTCTTTATTTTTAAAGGTTTTATAAAATGTTTTTGGCATTTTTAATGATAATAATATTAATTATACAATAAATAAGTAAATAAATAAATATATATAAATATGTAAGATTTTATATTTATAAATATAATTTTATAAATACTCAAATTTATAAAATAAATTGTTTTTATGTTTTATAACTTTTTCTCTATTTTTAATATTTTATCATAATTTTTATTAATTTGTTTCTATTTTAATTCTATAAAAATGTTAAAACAATGACTTATATTAGTAGTCTAAATTGTTATGGAATTAATAAATATCTAATTATCTCAACAATCTCCAAACATATCTTTTATATATAGTACAAATAATAAAGAAAATATATGAAGCGAAAGTATAATTTTTTGAATTTTTGTTGAATTTTTTATTTTTATAAGGATTTTGGAGCTTTTGAATTTTAAGTGATTTTCTTTTGCTATTTTAAGGGATTTTTTGTTTGTAGATATAAAATAGATTAATACACCAAATCTATCTTTTGCAATTTTTCAAAAAACTTATATTTTCTTCATTTTTCTAAGTTAGACAATAAAAAATAACTTGGTTTTTTAGTTTTAATAAATAGAAATATAGAATAAAATACAATGATAAAAATGTATGTGGTAGAATAATTTATAAAGTATTTATCCGAATCTTCTACAATTTTTTAGGGAACACGATTTATTTTAAACAGAAATAAAATCAATAAAAAGAAAATACAACCTAGCAGGGGTATTTTTAAAATATTTAATGTTTAGGCAATATTATAAAACCCGAAGGCAAAATACAAAAAGCTAAGAATAAACAACTAAATATCTGTTGGCAGGGATATAAACGTAATAAACAAAAGCAGCAGGTCCATTTTGCAATTTAACAAAAAGTTTTTATACTGAAATTTGAAATTGCAAGACTACTCGGAAATAACGAAAACTCAAGGTTTTAGGTGCAAAATATGCAGTCCCCTCACATACACAGGCATGAGAGGTGAAGTGGGCTGGAGCTAAATTATTCAAAAAATATGGACTCATTCCACAAAACAAATGAAAATAAAGTGAAAACACAAAATGCGAATAATAATAAAATAAAGATGACAAAACTGAGAGAAAATCTGATGAACTCCTAAGTGAACAAACACTTCAAATTTGGACCCAAATGTTCAAATTTAGGACCTTTTGTATTATACAAATTAATTGCGCAGAAATAAAATTACACTCTCTGACAAAAAAAGGCATTATGCTAAAGGTCATCCTCTCTATCTCTCTTGCTCACTCTAAGTATCTCAAAAAAGGAAGATCCACTCTCCTCACATCACATGTGCTCCAACCACCGAAGCGGTTGTCGTCGCCTTGAGGTCCCTCGCAAGAAAAAAAGAAGAGAATGTACTAGCATAATGAAACAATTTTATCAGATGAAAGGATAACAAACAAGAGAAATGACGAAAAAATGGTGAAGGATAATCAACACCCAAAATCTATCCTACGTATTACTCACCGACTATGGCGACATTTGATGACAAGGATTTTGCGAGTGTCTAAAATATCCTCACATAGAGCGAAGGTAAAGTGTTGCTGAGGTGACCTCTCAAAAATCCAAAATTGTTCAACAATTAACCCACAAATAAATATAATAATGCAAAATAGAAGTGGAATTAAAATTTTATTATAGCTCTACTAAAAATGTGTATAGTGAATAAGTGGTAGATGTCGAACACAGGGAGCACGAGAAATAGTATATATATATATAGGGTAAAATGGGGCTGCCCCCAGGGAGTAGCCAACTTGGCTACTCCCACCCCTATTTTTCCCTCATTTTTTTATTTTTTTAGAAAATAAAAAGTTGTATATTCATCATTATATCCCTCTCACATTCTATTAAAATTTCGTCAGAAACAGAGACTCCTAAGCCCTCCATCCAGACGTCATTTTTTTAACGGTCGCAGGATTTTTTAAATCGACCATGTTTGGATGGAGGCCGTAGGAGTCTTTGTTTCTGACGAAATTTTAATAGAATGTGAGAGGGATATAATGATTTATATACAAATTTTTATTTTTCAAAAAAATAAAAAAATGAGGGAAAAATAGGGGTGGGAGTAGCCAAGTTGGCTACTCCCTGGGGGCAGCCCCATTTACCTCATATATATATATATAATATATATATATATATATATATATATATATATGGGTAAAATGGGGCTGCCCCCAGGGGGTAGCTAACTTAGCTACCCCCGCCCCATTTTCTCCATGTTTTTTATTTTTTTTTGAAAATTTCTTCCATGAATATTCATCACTATATCCCTGTATTATGTCATTAAAATTTCGTGTGAAACAGAGACTCCTACGGCCTCCATCCAGACAGTCATTTTTTTAACGGTAACAGGATTTTTTAAATCGACCCCATTTGGATGGAGGTTGTAGGAGTCTCTGTTTCGTATGAAATTTGAATGACATAATATAGGGATTTAATAATGAATTTACACGGTTTTAGATTTCAAAAAAAAATAAAAAAATTTTGTGAAAAAGGGGCGGGGGGAGCTAAGTTAGCTCCCCCTAGGGGGCATACACATTTTACCCTATATATATATATATATATATATGGTAAAAAGACAATATATGTTTTGGGTTTTTACGAAGGTTTTTTATTTTAAATGGATTTTTAATTATTGAATATTTTGAAATTTTGGTTTTTTATGTTTTTTATTTTCTATTTTGTATTTTTTATTTCTTTCTTTATTTTATGATTTTTAATTTTTTAAAATAATTACAATAAGAATAGATATAAGATACGTAGATAGTATATAAATACTAATTATATAAAATAAATAGAAACTATTGAAAATACATTAAGGTACAAAGTTATTTATTTTTAAAGGTTTTATAAAATGTTTTTGGCAGTTTTAATTGTAATAATAATATTAATAACAATATGTAACAAATAAATAAATATAAATATGTAAGATTTTATATTTATAAATATAATCTATAAATACTCAAAATTATAACATAAAATGTTTTTATCTTTTTAACTTTTTCTCTATTTTTAGTATTTTCTCATAATTTTTATTAATTTATTTGTATTTTTAATTCAATAGAAATGTTAAAACCATGACTTATATTGGTAGTCTTAATTGTTTTGGAATTTAAAAATATCTAATTATCTCAAAAATTCTAAATATATCTTTTATATATAGTACATATAATAAAGAAATATATGAAGCAAAAGTATAATATTTGAATTTTTGTTGAATTTTGTTGAATTTTTATAATTTTATAAGGAATTTGGTGCTTTTTAATTTTTATTGATTGTCGTTTGCTATTTTAAGGGATTTTTCTCTGCAAATATAAAATAGAGTAATACACCAAATCTATCTTTTGGAATTTTTCAAAACACTTTTATATTTTTGTCATTTTTCTAAGTTAGACAGTAAAAAAAGATTTTTTATTTTTAATAAATAGAAATATAAAATAAAATACAATAATAAAAATGTTTGTCGTAGAATAATATATAAAGTATTTATCCAAATCTTCTACGGATTTTTAGGGAACATGAGCTATTTTAAACAAAAGGAAAATAAATAAAAAGAAAATGCAACCTATCAGGGGTATTTTTTTAAAAAAAATAAAGTTTAGGCACTATCAAAAAACCCAAAAGAATTGTAAGGCTAAATGCAAAAAACTAAGAATAAACAACTAAATATCTGCTGGTACGGGTATAAATGTAATGAAAAAAGCGACAGGTCCATTCTACAATTTAACCAAAAAGTTTTAATACAGAAATTTGAAATTACAAGACTAAATCAAAATAACAAAAACTCAAGGTCTTAGGTGAAAATATGCAGTCCCCTCACACACAGAGACACGAGAGGTGAAGTGGACTGGACCTAAGTTATTCAAAAACTATGGACTCATTTACAAAACAAATGAAAATAAAGCGAAAACACAAAATGCAGAGAACAAATGAAATAAAGGCGACTAAACTGAGAGAAAATCTGATGAACCTCTTAGTAAACAAAAACTTTGAAATTGGACACAAATGTTCAAATCCAAGACCTTTTGTATTATACAAGAATTGTGCACAAATAAAATTACACTCTCTCACAAAAAAGGCATTATGCTAAAGGTCTTCCTTTCTCTCTTTCTCTCTCTAAGTAGCTCAAAAGAGGAAGAGCCACTCTCCTTACATCACATGTGCTCCAACCACAAAGCAGTCATCGTCGCCTTGAGGTCCCTCGCAAGAAAAAAGAAGTGGATGTACTAGCACAATGAAAAAAAATTCAAATGAAAGGCGATTAAATAAGAGAAATAAAAAAAATATTGAAAGATAAGCAACACCCAAAATCTATCCTATGTATTTCTCCCCGGTGATGGCGACATTTGATGACAAGGATTTTGCGAGGATCTAAAATATCCTCACATAGAGTGAAGATAAAGTTTCGCTGAGGTGACCTCTCACAAAATCCAAAATTGTTCAACAATTAAACCAAAAAAATATAGCAATGCAAAATAGAATTGGAGTTAAAATTTATTATAACTCTACCAAAAATGTGTATAGTGAATAAGTGGTAGACGTCGAACATAGGTAGCACGGGGAATATATATAAATTGGTAAAAAGACAATATTTGTTTTTGGGATTTTACAAAGGTTTTTATTTTTATTGGATTTTCAATTATTTAATTTTTTGAAATTTTAGTTTTTTATATTTTTTGTTTTCTATTTTTGTATTTTTTTTAATTTCTTTTTATATTTTATGATTTTTAATTTTTTGAATTAATTACAATAAGACTAGATATAGGTTATGTAGATAGTATAGATAATATAAATACTCATTATATAAAATAAAGACAAAGTATTAAAAATACCTTATGGTACAATCTTCATTATTTTTAAAGGTTTTATAAAATGTTTTTGGTATTTTTAATAATAATATTATAATTAATACAATAAGTAAATAAAAAATAAATAAAGGGATATTTACACCCATAACCCTGAGTAGTTTCGTAATTACCCCAGGAACCCTCCAAAATTTGTAATTACCCTAAAAACCCTGAATAGTTACTCCGTCTCACACCCATAACCTTCCGTTACTTTAAACCATTAACTCAACCACAACTATGAGTTAATCTAACCCATCTTCAATCCAATGGCTATAATTTCAATTTAATAAATATAGTCTGAGTAATAAATATATGTGCGAACTCGGTCCGTGTACTCTAGTCAGATGGAATTGGAAATTGTCTTGTTCTTTTATGAGATAACTGCCATTTATGCGGGATAAGTTGTCCTATGATAACAGGATATGTTCAACCCGATCGGTCTAAATATTCTCATTGAGGAACATGATATATTCTCAACAGCTTCCTTCTCTGGAATTGACAGTAAGAAAATAAATGCAAGGACGAAGTTAGACGACTGGAACGTAGCTATGTTGTGATCATGAAAAGCAACGCCTTCTATGAGCATGTGCAGGTGCTTTCCATCAATAACAACAAGCTTCTCTTGTTCAAATACTTCAACATGCAGCTCAGCCCCACCAGCACCTCCACGAACGTCGCCTCCGTCCTCCGCCGCTCCGCAAATCGCAACGGCTGCATCGCCAACACTCGCAGACTCCCATCCATCTTCTGCCTCTCGTAGTTCCTCTCGACTTGCCACCGCACTATATCCTCTGCCATAGGCCCCAGCCATGCCCAACACCTTCCTCGCAGCCTCATTCCCTCTCCCCGCAGCAGCCTCACTCCTGTCCACCTCCCCCTTCTTGCCATCACCGTGGCCTTAAATCCTCCGGTAGCCTCGCATACAGCTCCCTCCTCGCCTCCTCGCTCACCATGTCTGGCACATAAAGCATCCTCTCCGCCATCGAGATCACATCCCCATACCGCAACTTCGTCCCCGCCTTGCCCACTGTTCCCAGCAATGCCTCCATCTCCGTAACTGCCCATAACTTCTCATCTAAATTCTGCTTCTTCGTCCCATATATCAGCCCCGAACTCATCACCATCTTCATTGCAGAGCTCCGCATCGTCGGATGCTCGAGCGGGCCGGATGCACGGTTAGGGTGGATATGGGGGTAACTCGGCCCGAGCACACGGAAGCGTCCGCATCCGTCGGGGCTGACACATGGGAGCTCCGGCACCACAACGGAGAACACAGTGCACATACGATCGAAGACAGTGATCACAGCGCATGCCATGAGCTCTGTAGTTTTGCCGACAGTCTCCCCCTAGAGGGACTCTCCTGGAGCCAGTGAATGAGGTGCCACTGAGCTGCGATTTCTTCATTAAGAGTTCGACGCCACGGGGTTCTGCTACAGAGGGGGCGACAACGTGGTCAGGGGACCGTTGTAGCTCTTCCATCGCTGGAGCTTGCATTCAGAGGCCTCCATCTCAGCGACCGATTTCCATCTCGGAGTGGAGAGCGGCGATGCCGGCGGCGTAGCGTTCAATCTTGTGCATCTTCTTCTCGATATCCAAAAGGGAAAGCCCCAGCTTGCGGTCGAAATCAGTCGAAGCAGACTTGAGGTCGGAGTAGACGTGATGGAAGGCACGGGTCCAGGGGTGCGAGGAGCGAAAGGCCATACAGGAGACCACATCGACAGCGGAGTCGAGGTCGAGAGCGAGTGTGTAGTTCCTCTCGGTTGGAGCATTCGATTCGATGTCCCCAGGAACTACATACTCGTTGTCACGAGGAAGAGCTGAAGTATTTGATTCGATGTCACATCCGACAGCTAATATGTTTCTAAGAATGGTAGAGGGGTAATTTTATCTTTTTAACGGATATATATATAGCTTTAACACCAAAGCCGCCGTCGTCGTCGCCTTGAGGTCCCTCGCAAGAAAAAAAGAAGAGAATGTACCAGCACTATGAAACAATTTTATCAAATGAAAGGAGAATAAACAAGATAAATTAAGAAAAAATGGTGAAGGATAATCAACACCCCAAATCTATTCTACGTATTGCTCCCTAGCAATGGCAACATTTGATGACAAGGATTTTGCCAGGGTCTAAAATATCCTCACGCAGATTGAAGATAAAGTGTCGCTGAGGTGACCTCTCGTAAAATCCAAAATCGTTCAACAATTAACCCACAAAAAATTATAGCAATGCAAAATAGAAGTGGAGTTAAAATTTATTATAACTCTACTAAAAATGTGTATTGTGAATAAGTTGGTAGACATCGAACATAGGGAGAACTGTTAATATATATAAAAATTGCTAAAAAGACAATATATGTTTTTGGGATTTACGAATTTTTTTAGTTTATTTTTAATTATTTAATTTTTTGAAGTTTTGGTTTTTTATATTTTTTATTCTCTATTTTTCTATTTTTTATTTCGTTTTATATTTTATGATTTTTAATTTTTTGAATAATTACAATAAGACTAGATATAATTTATGTAGATAGTATAGATAATATAAATACTCATTATATGAAATAAAGATGAAGTATTGAATATACCTTATGGTACAATCTTCTTTATTTTTAAAGGTTTTATAAAATGTTTTGGTATTTTTAATAATAATATTATTATTAACAAAATAAGTAAGTAAGTAAATAAATAAATATGTAAGATTTTATATTTATTAATATAATATATAAATACTCAAAATTTTAAAATAAAATGTTTTAGCATTTTTAACGTTTTCTCAACTTTTAGTATTTTCTAGTAATTTTTATTAATTATTTGTTTTAATTCAATAGAAATGTTAAAAGAATGACTTATATTGGTAGTCTAAATCGTTTAGGAAATCTAATTATCTCAACAATTTCCAAATATGTCTTTTATATATACTACATATATAAAGAAAATATATGAAGCGAAAGTATAATTTTCGAATTTTTTGAATTTTTTATAATTTTTATAAGGATTTTGGGGCTTTTGAATTTTTGGTGATTTTCTTTTGCTATTTTAAGGGATTTTTGGTCTGCAGCTATAAAATAGAGTAATACACTAAATCTGTCTTTTGGAATTTTTCAAAACACTTTTATTTTTTTTTCATTTTTCTAAGTTAGACAATAAAAAATAGCTTAGTTTTTTATTTTTAATAAATAGAAATATAGAATAAACAGTAATAATAAAAATGTATGTGGTAGAATAAAATATAAAGTATTTATCCTAATCTTCTACAAAAATTTAGGGAACATGAGCTATTTTAAACAAAAATAAAATCAATAAAACGAAAATACAACCTATCAGGGGTATTTTTAAAAATATTTAAAATTTAGGAACTATTAGAAAACCCCAAAGAATTGTAAGAATAAATGCAAAAGGCTAAGAATAAATAACTAAATATATGTTGGCAGGGTATAAATGTAATAAACAAAAGCGGCAGGTCCATTTTGCAATTAAATAAAAACTTTTTATACGGAAATTCGAAATTACAAGACTACATGGAAAAGTGGACTAGACCTAAGTTATTCAAAAACAATGGACACATTCCACAAAACAAATGAAAATAAAGCTAAAACACAAAATGCGGAGAACAAATAAAATTAAGGCGATAAAATTGAGAGAAAAACTGATGAATCCCTAAGTGAACAAACACTTGGAAATTGCATCCAAATGTTCAAATCCAAGACCTTTTGTAATATACAAATTAATTCTGCGAAAATAAAATTACACTCTCTTACAAAAAAAGCATTATGCTAAAGGTCTACCTCTCTCTCTCTATCTCTCTCTCTCTTGCTCTCTCTAAGTAGCTCAAAAGAGGAAGAGCCACTCTCCTTACAGCTCATGTGCTCCAACCACCAAAGTGGTCATCGTCGCCTTGAGGTCCCTTGTAAGAAAAAAAGAAGAGAATGTACTAGCACAATCAAACAATTTTATCAAATGAAAAGAGAATAAACAAGAGAAATGAAGAAAAAATGGTGAAGGATAATCAACACCCAAAATCTATCCTACGTATTGCTCCCTGGCAATGGCAACATTTTATGACAAGGATTTTACGAGGGTCTAATATATCCTCACATAGAGCGAAGATAAAGTGTCGCTGAGGAGACCTCTCGCAAAATCCAAAGTTGTTCAACAATTAACCCTCAAAAAATAAAACTATTCAAAATAGAAGTGGAGTTAAAATTTATGATAACTCTACAAAAAATATGTATAGTGAACAAGTTGTAGACGTCGAACATAGGGAGTACGGGGAATATATATATAAAAAGTGGTAAAAAGACAATATATGTTTTTTGGATTTTACGAAGGTTTTTATTCTTAGTGAATTTTCAATTATTTAATTTTTTAAATTTTTTGTTTTTTATATTGTTTGTTTTGTATTTTTCTATTTTTTATTTCTTTTTCTATTTTATGATTTTGAATTTTTGGAATTAATTACAATAAGAGAAGATATAAATTATGTAGATAGTATATATAATATAAATACTCATTATATTAAATAAAGACAAAGTATTGAAAATACCTTATGGTACATTCTTCTTTATTTTTATAAGGTTTTATAAAATGCTTTTGGTATTCTTAATAATAATAATATTATTATTAATACAATATGTTAGTAAATAAATAAAAAAATTAAATATAAATATGTAAGATTTTATATTTATAAATATAATCTATAAATACTCAAAATTTTAAAATAAAATATTTTTATCTTTTTTAACTAATGCTCTATTTTTAGTATTTCCTTTTAATTTTTATTAAATATTGTATTTTTAATTCAATAGAAATGTTAAAAGAATTACTTATACTGGTAGTTTAAATTGTTTTGGAATTTAAAAATATCTAATTATCTCAACAATTTCCAAATATATCTTTTATATATACTACATATAATAAAGAAAATATATGAAGTGAAAGTATAATTTTTGAATTTTTGTTGAATTTTTTCATAATTTTTATAAGGATTTTGGGTATTTTTGATTTTTAGTGATTTTCTTTTATTATTTTAAGGGATTTTTGCTCTGCTGTTAAAAAATAGAGTAATACACCAAATCTATCTTTTGGAATTATTCAAAATACTTTTATATTTTTTTCATTTTTCTAAGTTAGTCTATAAAAATAGATTAGTTTTTTTAATAAATATAAATATAGAATAAAATGAAAATAAAGCAAAAACACAAAATGCGGAGAACAAATAAAATAAAAGGTGATAGAACTGAGAGAAAATCTGATGAACCCCAAAGTGAACAAACACTTGGAAATTTGACCCAAATGTTCAATTCCAAGACCTTTTGTGTTATACAAATTAATTGCGCAAAAATAAAATTACACTCTCTCACAAAAAAGGCATTATGCTAAAGGTCTTCCTCTCTCTCTCTCTCTCTCTTGCACTCTATAAGTAGCTCAAAAGAGGAAGAGCCACTCTGCTCACAGCACATGTGCTCTAACCACCAAAGCGGTCGTCGTCACTGTGAGGTCCCTCACAAGAAAAAAAGAAGATAATGTACTAGCACAATGAAATAATTTTATCAAATAAAGGAGAATAAACAAGAGAAATGAAGAAAAAATGGTGAAGGATAATCAACACCCGAAATCTAGCCTACGTATTGTACCCTGGCAATGGCAACATTTGATGACAAGGATTTTGGGAGGGTCTAAAATATCCTCACATGGAGCGAAGATAACTTGTCGCTGAGGTGACCTCTCACAAAATCTAAAATTGTTTAACATTTAACCCACAAAAAATATAGCAATGTAGAATAGAAGTGGATTTAAAATTTATTATAACTCTACTAAAAATCTCTATAGTGAATAAGTGGTAGACGTCGAACATAGGGAGCACGAGGAATATATGTATATGCAAAATATATATTTGCAGTCCCCTCACACGTACAGACACGAGAAGTAAAGTGGAGAAGACCTAAGTTATTCAAAAACTATGGACTCATTCCACAAAATAAATGAAAACAAAGCGAAAACACAAAATGTGGAGAACAAATAAAATTAAGGTGAAAAAACTGAGAGAAAATATGATGAATCCCTAAGTGAACAAACACTTGGAAATTGGACCCAAATGTTCAAATCCAAGACCTTTTGTATTATACAAATTAATTGTGCAAAAATAAAGTTACTCTCTCACACAAAAAAGGCATTATGCTAAAGGTCTTCTTCTTCTCTCTCTCTTACACTCTCTAAGTAGCTCAAAAGAGGAAGATTCACTCTCCTCACAACACATGTGCTCCAACCACCAAAGCGGTCGTCGTCGCCATGAGGTCCCACGTAAGAAAAAAAGTAAAGAATGTACTAGCACAATGAAACAATTTTATCAAATGAGAGGAGAATAAACAAGAGAAATGAAGAAAAAATGGTAAAGGATAATCAACACCCAAAATCTATTCTATGTATTGCTCCCCATCAATGGAAACATTTGATGACAAGGATTTTGCGAGGGTCTAAAATATCCTCACATAGAGCGAAGATAAAGTGTCGCTGAGGTGACCTCTCACAAAATCCAAGATTGTTTAACAATTAACCCACAAAAAACTATACCAATGCATAATAGAAGTGGTGTTAAAATTTATTATAACTCTACTAAAAATTTGTATAGTGAAGAAGTGGTAGACATCGAACATAGGGAGCACGGGGAATATATATAAAAATTGGTAAAAAGACAATATATGTTTTTGGGATTTTACGAAGGTTTTTATTTTTAGTGGATTTTCAATTATTTAATTTTTTAAATTTTGGTTTTTTATATTTATTGTTTTCTATTTTTCTATTTTTTATTATTTTTTTATTTTATGATTATCAAATTTTTTGAATTAATTACAATAAGATTAGATATAAGTTATGTAGATAGTTTAGATAATATAAATACTCATTATATAAAATAAGGACAAAGTATTGAAAATACCTTATGGTACAATCTTCTTTATTTTAAAGGTTTCATAAAATGTTTTTAGTATTTTTAATAATAATACTATTATTAATAATACAATAAGTAAGTAAAAAATATATAAATAAATATAAATATGTAATATTTTATATTTATAAATATAATCTATAAACACTAGAAATTTTAAAATAAAATGTTTTTATCTTTTTTAACTTTTGCTCTATTTTTAGTATTTTTTGTAATTTTTATTAATTTATTTGTATTTATAAATCAATAGAAATGTTAAAAGAATTACTTATACGTGTAGTATAAATTGTTTTGGAATTTAAAAATATCTAATTGTCTCAACAATTTTCAAATATATATTATTTATATATACTACATATAATAAAGAAAATATATGAAGAGAAAGTATAATTTTTGAATTTTTGTTGAATTTTTTATAATTTTTATAAAGATTTTGGGGATTTTTTATTTTTACTGATTTTCTTTTGTTATTTTAAGGGATTTTTGGTCTGAAGTTATAAAATAGAGTAATACACCAAATCTATCTTTTAGAATTTTTCAAAACACTTTTTTTTCCATTTTTCTAAGTTAGACATTAAAAATAGCTTACTTTTTATTTTTAATAGATAGAAATATAGAATAAAATGAAAATAAAACGAAAACACAAAATACGAAGAACAAATCAAATAATGGCGATAAAACTGAGAGAAAATCTAATGAACCCCTAAGTGAACAAACACTTGGAAATTGGACCCAAATGTTCAAACCCAAGACCTTTTGTATTATACAACTTAATTATGCAAAAATAAAATTACACTCTCTCACAAAAAAGGCATTATGCTAAAGGTCTTCCTCTCTCTCTCTCTATCTTGCTTTTTCTAAGTAGCTCAAAAGAGGAAGAGCTACTCTGCTCACAGCACATGTGCTCCAACCACCAAAGCGGTCGACGTCGCCTTGAGGTCCTTCGCAAGAAAAAAAGAAGAGAATGTACTAGCACAATGAAACAATTTATCAAATGAAATGAGAATAAACAAGAAAAATGTAGAAAAATCGTGAAGGATAATCAACACCCAGAATCTATCCTACGTATTGCTCCCTGGAATTGGCAATAATTGATGACAAGGATTTTGCGAGGGTCTAGAATATCCTCACATAAAGCGAAGATAAAGGGTCGCTGAGGTGACCTCTCACAAAATCCAAAATTGTTCAACAATTAACCCACAAAAAACTTTATCAATGCAAAATAGAAGTGGAGTTAAAATTTATTATAACTCTACTAAAAATGTGTATAATGAATAAGTGGTAGACGTCGAACATAGGGACCATGGGGAATATATATAAAAATTGTTAAAAAGACAATATATGTTTTTGGGTTTTTACGAAGGTTTTTATTTTAGTGGATTTTCAATAATTTAATTTTTGAAATTTTGGTTCTATAAATTTTTTATTTTCTGTTTTTGTATGAATGACTTATACTGGTAGTCTAAATTATTTTGAATTTAAAAATATCTACTTACCTCAACAATTTCCAAATATATCTTTTATATATACTACATATAATAATGAAAATATATGAAGTGGAAGTATAATTTTTGAATTTTTGTTGATTTTTTTCATAATTGTTATAAGGATTTTGGGTATTTTTGATTTTTAGTGATTTTCTTTTATTATTTTAAGGGATTTTTTCTCTGCTATTATAAAATAGAGTAATACACCAAATCTATCTTTTGGAATTTTTCAAAACACTTTTATATTTTTTTCATTTTTCTAAATTAGTCTATAAAAATAGCTTTGTTTTTTTTAATAAATATAAATATAGAATAAAATGAAAATAAAGCAAAAACACAAAATGTGGAGAACAGATAAAATAAAAGGTGATAAAACTGATAGATAATCTGATGAACGCCAAAGTGAACAAACACTTGGAAATTTGACCCAAATGTTCAATTCCAAGACCTTTTGTGTTATACAAATTAATTGCGCAAAAATAAAATTACACTCTCTCACAAAAAAGGCATTATGCTAAAGGTTTTCCTCTCTCTCTCTCTCTCTTGCTCTCTATAAGTAGCTCAAAAGAGGAAGAGCCACTCTGCTCACAGCACATGTGTTCCAACCACCAAAGCGGTCGTCGTCGCCGTGAGGTCCCTCACAAGAAAAAAAGAAGAGAATGTACTAGCACAATGAAATAATTTTATTAAATAAAGGAGAATAAACAAGAGAAATGAAGAAAAAATGGTGAAGGATAATCAACACCCAAAATCTATCCTACGTATTGTACCCTGGCAATGGCAACATTTGATGACAAGGATTTTGCGAGGATCTAAAATATCCTCACATGGAGCGAAGATAACTTGTCGCTGAGGTGACCTCTCACAAAATCTAAAATTGTTTAACATTTAACCCACAAAAAAATATAGCAATGTAGAATAGAAGTGGATTTAAAACTTATTATAACTCTAGTAAAAATCACTATAGTGAATAAGTGGTAGATGTTGAACATATGGAGCACGGGGAATATATATATATATATATGCAAAATATATATTTGTAGTCCCCTCACACGTACAAACACGAGAGGTAAAGTAGACTAGACCAAAGTTATTCAAAAACTATGGACTCATTCCACAAAAGAAATGAAAACAAAGCGAAAACACAAAATGTGGAGAACAAATAAAATTAAGGTGAAAAAACTGAGAGAAAATATGATGAATCCCTAAGTGAACAAACACTTGGAAATTGGTCCCAAATGTTCAAATCCAAGACCTTTTGTGTTATACAAATTAATGGTGCAAAAATAAAATTACTCTCTCACACAAAAAAGGCATTAAGCTACAGGTCTTCTTCTTCTCTCTCTTTCTCTCTCTAAGTAGCTCAATAGAGAAAGAGCCACTCTCCTCACAACACATGTGCTCCAACCACCAAAACGGTCGTCGTCGCCTTGAGGTCCCACGCAAGAAAAAAAGTAGAGAATGTACTAGCACAATGAAACAATTTTATCAAATGAGAGGAGAATAAACAAGAGAAATGAAGAAAAAATGGTAAAGGATAATCAACACCCAAAATCTATTCTATGTACTGCTCCCCAGCAATGGCAACATTTGATGACAAGGATTTTGCGAGGGTCTAAAATATCCTGACATAGAGCGAAGATAAAGTGTCGCTGAGGTGACCTCTCACAAAATCCAAGATTGTTTAACAATTAACCCACAAAAAAACTATGGCAATGCAAAATAGAAGTGGCGTTAAAATTTATTATAACTCTACTAAAAATGTGTATAGTGAACAAGTGGTAGACGTCGAACATAGGGAGCACGGGGAATATATATATAAATTGTTAAAAAGACAATATCTGTTTTTGGGATTTTACGAAGGTTTTTATTTTTAGTGGATTTTCAATTATTTAAATTTTTTAAATTTTGGTTTTTTATATTTATTGTTTTCTATTTTTCTATTTTTTATTTATTTTTTTATTTTATGATTTTTAGTTTTTTGAATTAATTACAATAAGATTAGATATAAGTTATGTAGATAGTATAGATAATATAAATACTCATTATATAAAATAAGGACAAAGTATTGAAAATACCTTATAGTACAATCTTCTTTATTTTAAAGGTTTCATAAAATGTTTTAAGTATTTTAAATAATAATAATATTACTATTATTTATACAATAAGTAAGTAAAAAATATATAAATAAATATAAATATGTAATATTTTATATTTATAAATATAATCTATAAACACTCAAACTTTTAAAATAAAATGTTTTTATCTTTTTTAACTTTTGCTCTATTTTTAGTAATTCTTGTAATTTTTATTAATTTATTTGTATTTTTAAATCAATAGAAATGTTAAAAGAATTACTTATACCTGTAGTATAAATTGTTTTGGAATCTAAAAGTATCTAATTGTCTCAACAATTTTCAAATATATATTATTTATATATACTACATATAATAAAGAAAATATATGAAGAGAAAGTATAATTTTTGAATTTTTATTGAATTTTTTAAAATTTTTATAAGGATTTTGGGGGTTTTTATTTTTACTGATTTTCTTTTGTTATTTTAAGGGATTTTTGGTCTGCAGATATAAAATAGAGTAATACACCAAATCTATCTTTTGGAATTTTTCAAAACACTTTATTTTTTTCATTTTTCTAAGTTAGATATTAAAAATAGCTTACTTTTTATTTTTAATAAATAGAAATATAGAATAAAATGAAAATAAAACGAAAACACAAAATACGAAGAACAAATAAAATAATGGCGATAAAATTGAGAGAAAATCTAATGAACCCCTAAGTGAACAAACACTTGGAAATTGGACCCAAATGTTCAAACCCAAAACCTTTTGTATTATACAACTTAATTGCGCAAAAATAAACACTCTCTCACAAAAAGGCATTATGCTAAAGGTCTTCCCCTCTCTCTTTATCTTGCTTTTTCTAAGTAGCTCAAAAGAGGAAGAGCTACTCTGCTCACAGCACATGTGCTCCAACCACCAAAGCGGTCGACATCGCCTTGAGGTCCCTCACAAGAAAAAAAGAAGATAATGTACTAGCACAATGAAACAACTTATCAAACGAAATGAGAATAAACAAGAAAAATGTAGAAAAATGGTGAAGGATAATCAACACCCGAAATCTATCCTACGTATTGCTGCTTGGCATTGGCAATATTTGATGACAAGGATTTTGCGAGGGTCTAGAATACCCTCACATAGAGAGAAGATAAAGGGTCGCTGAGGTGACCTTTCACAAAATCCAAAATTGTTCAACAATTAACCCACAAAAAACTATATCAATGCAAAATAGAAGTGGAGTTAAAATTTATTATAACTCTACTAAAAATGTGTATAATGAATAAGTGGTAGACGTCGAACATAGGGACCACAGGGAATATATATAAATTGTTAAAAAGACAATATATGTTTTGGGTTTTTACGAAGGTTTTTATTTTTAGTGGATTTTCAATTATTTTATTTTTGAAATTTTGGTTCTTTATATTTTTTATTTTCTATTTTTGTATTTTTTATTTCTTTTTATATTTTATGATTTTTAGTTTTTTGAATTAATTACAATAAGACTAGATATAAGTTTTGTAGATAGTATAGATAATATAAATACTCATTATATAAAATAAAAACAAATTATTGAAAATACCTTTTGGTACAATCTTCTTTATTATTAAAGGTTTTATAAAATGTTTTTGGTATTTTTAATAATAATATTATCAATAATAATACAATAAGTAAGTAAGTAAATAAATAAATAGAAATATATAAGAATTTATATTTATAAATATAATCTATAAATACTCAACATTTTAAAATAAAAATTTTTTAGCTTTTTAACTTTTTCTCTATTTTTAGTATTTTCTCGTAATTTTTATTAATTATTTGTATTTTTATCTCAATAGAAATGTTAAAAGAATGACTTATACTGGTAGTCTAAATTGTTTTGGAATTTAAAAATATCTACTTACCTCAACAATTTCCAAATATATCTTTTATATATACTATGAATAATAAAGAAAATATACGAACTGAAAATATAATTTGTGAATATTTGTTGAACTTTTATAGTTTTTATAAGGATTTTGAGCCTTTTATTTTTTAGTGATTTTCTTTTGCTATTTTGAAGGAATTCTGGTCTGTAGTTATAAAATAAAGTAATACACCAAATCTATCTTTTGGAATTTTTCAAAACACTTTTACATTTTTTCCATTTTTCTAAGTTAGACAATAAAAAATATCTTGGTCTTTTATTTTTAATAAATAGAAATATAGAATAAAATGCAATAATAAAACTGTAAGTGGTAGATAATATATAAAGTATTTATCCTAATATTATACAAATATTTAGGGAACATCATCTATTTTAAACAAAAATAAAATATATAAAAAGAAAATGCAACCTATTAGGGGTATTTTTAAAAATATCTAAAGCTTAGGCACTATTAGAAAACCCCAAAGAATTGTAAGGCTAAATGCAAAAAGCTAAGAATAAACAACTAAATATATGCCGGCAGGGGTATAAATGTAATAAACAAAAGCGGCAGGTCCATTTTGCAATTTAACAAAAAGTTTTTATACTGAAATTTGAAATTACAAAACTTCATGTAAATAAGAAAAACTCAAGGTCTTATGTGTAAAATATGCGGTCCCCTCACACGTACCGACACGAGAGGAGATGTGGACTAGACCGAAGTTATTTAAAAACTATGGACTCATTCCACAAAACAAATGAAAATAAAGCGAAAACACAAAGTGCGGAGAACAAATAAAATTAAGGCAAAAAAACTGAGAGAAAATCTAATGAATCCCAAAGTGAACAAACGCTTGGAAATTGGACCCAAATGTTCAAATCCAATATCTTTTGAATTATACAAATTAATTGTACAAAAATAAAATTACACTCTCACAAAAAATACATTATGATAAAGGTCTTCCTCTCTCTCTTTCTTGCTCTCTTTAAGCAGCTCAAAAGAGGAAGAGCCACTCTCCTCACAGCACATGTGCTCCAAACACCAAAGCGGTCATCATCGCCTTGAGTCCCTCGCAAGAAAAGAAGAAGAGAATGTACTAGTACAATGAAAGAATTTTATCAAGTGAAAGGAGAATAAACAAGAGAAATGAAGAAAAAATGGTGAAGCATAATCAACACCCAAAATCTATCTTACATATTGCTCCCCGGCAATGGCAACATTTGATGACAAGGATTTTGCGAGGGTCTAAAATATCCTCACATAGAGCGAAGATAAAGTGTTGCTGAGGTGACCTCTCACAAAATCCAAAATTGTTCAACAATTAACCCACATATAAATATAGCAATGCAAAATAGAAGTGGAGTTAAAATTTATTATAACTCTATTAAAAATTTGTATAGTGAATAAGTAGTAGACGTCTAACAAAGGGATCACCAAGAATATATATATATATATATATATATATATATATATATATATAAATTGGTAAAAAGACAATATATGTTTTTGGGTTTTTATGAAGGTTTTAATTTTTAGTGGATTTTCAATTATTTATTTTTGTTGAAATTTTGGTTTTTTATATTTTTTGTTTTCTATTTTTCTATTTTTTATTTTTTTATATTTTATGATTTTAAATTTTTAAAATTAATTACAATAAGACTAGATATAAGATAGGTAGATAGTATAGATATTATAAATACTAATTATATAAAATAAAGAAAAAATACTGAAAAAGGTATATCTTCTTTATTTTTAACGGTTTTATAAAATGTTTTTGGTATTTTTAATGATAATAATGAAAATAATACTATAACTTAGTAAATAAATAAATATAAATATGTAAGATTTTATATTTATAAATATCATATATAAATACTAAAAATTATAACATAAAATGTTTTATCTTTTTTAACTTTTCTCTATTTTTAGTATTTTCTCGTAATTTTATTAATTTGTTTGTATTTTTAATTCAATAGAAATGTTAAAATAATGACTTATAATAGGTTTTATTTTAAGTGGCATTTTATTATAATGACTTATAATAGTATTTTCTCGTAATTAAATGATTTTATTATTTTTATGTTAAAATATAAAAAAATTTATTTCTTATTTTATGTGGCATTTTATGTTGATTTATATTTATTTTTACTAGTTTGTCTATTATAGGTTGCTTTTTACAAGTATAAGCATATGTATATTTATCTATATGTTATGTATTTTTTTATTTTGTATTTTAGATTTTATTATTCTATATACATAATTTATGTAATTATAACTTAGTTAAATCTACATAAATATATTTTAATTATATTTTCCTGATATAGTATGTAAACTTAATTATTTATAGCTATTTATTATATGGGTATATTTAAATATATTTCATCTATGTATTTATGTATACTAATTTATTTTAATGTATTTTTTATTGCTTTATTTGATTATAATTATGTGCAAATGTTATAAACAATTAATTACAACATTATAAAAATATAAAATCATGAAGAATATAAAGAATAAATAAAATAATTATTTTATTTAGGTATTATGTACAACAGCAGTCCAAAACATAACTTTTGCATCTTAACTCTAAAATAAATGGCAACACCTTCATTAAATAGCTATTTTAAAGTTATATACAGATAATGGTGATTTTGATGAGTTTTCATTTCGGATAGGGAAGATGCATGTATGTGATGTTTGAATTTCGGACTTTTATTTTGAGTTTAGGAAACACAATATGCATCATTTTTGTGTGAAATAAAATTTTTTTCTACTTATTTTTATCTACAACTTTCATGTTACAAAGTTTAGTTATTTTAGTTATAGATAATAAAGAATAAAATAGGTCCAAAATGGGATTATTGAAGAATAATTAACATAGGGTTTGATTGTATTTTTGGACCTCATCTCCCTCTACTTTATTCTTTGTTGACACCATCATCATGATGCCTAGGTCTCGGGGTTTGGGGCCATTCAATTCCTTTGGTATTTCATTTATTTTTCTTTTCTTTTCTTTATTATTTTATTTTGGCTTTAAATACAAATTTTTGTACAATATTAACACAATAACTATTGAATGTTATTTTAAGCTAAATAATGCTATTTATATGCATTTAGATAGGTTTTAAAGGTTGAAATGAAAGAATAAAGGTGATACAATGGAGATTCATACGGTGTACATGTCAAGCACAATGAAGTCTACAAGGAATTCAAATTCCTTGAATCGTGACAATGACATCCTCCAATATGCCTCAGGACCGCTTGATAGATGTGCCTGCAAATTGCAAAATCATCCTAGTAGACTTTAGTGGTTCGAACCCAAATTCTTTGAACAGTGATGTAGGCATCAGATTAACCAACGATCTGCTATCAAGAAACGTTTGATCGAACTCTTTGTCAAACATATGACATCTAACAAGAGGGTTTGATAAATCTCCATTTCACCTTTATTCTATCATTTTGGCCTTAAAAACACTAGCTAATGCATGTAACTAGCATTAATTTGTACGAATATCATTCATAATTTATAGCATTTATTGTGTGTATAATATAATTTTAATGCCCAAATTGCAGAATAAAGAGAAGAACAGAAAAAGAACAAAATTTCAAAGATATTTTTATGACCCTAAACCTCGAGACCAAGTAAAGAATTGAGTTGATCAATAAGGAATAAAACAGGAGGAGAAAAGGGAAAAAATATAATAAAAACTCAATTCTTCTATTTCAATAATTCATTTTGACACCCACGTTATTCTTTATTATTTGTACATCAAATAAAAAAACTTTGATCATAAAAGTTATAGATAATAATTTAAATTAAAATACAAAATTGAGTTTGTACATAAACGATACACAGTGTACTTTTTTACACAAAATAAAAATCAATATCTCAACTTCACAGACCCATATCTTTCAAATAAAAACTCAAAATATGTCAAAATCACTCTAATTGTATATAACTTTTAATGACTAATTTAATAAAGGTGGGTTCACATTTTTTGGAGTTAAGATGTGAAAGTTAGGTTTTGGACCCTCATTATATACTATACCCAATTAAAATATTCACTTTATTTATTCTTTCTATTATTTTATATTTTTATAATTTTAAAAATATTATTTATAATATAAGTATATATGAAAACTAAAGGAAAACTGCAAATAAAATATAAAAATATAATATGTATATACACTATGTAGATGAAATACCTATAACCATATCTATACAATTTATATACATATTTATTTAAATATACAAATAACATGACAAAAATATAATAAAAATATATTTGTGTCCATAAAAATAAGTTATAAATATACAAAATAAGGGAATAAAATAAAATATATAGAATAGACAATATCTAAAATATAAGAATATACCTTTAAATATACCCCTAAAAATTAACTACTTAAAAATTTACAACAAAATTAAATAAATATCGTAATAAAATACTACATAAAATATAAAAATTTTTATTTTATAATAAAAATTAATAAAATAAATTACTATATTTAAATAATTATTTTCAAATAAATAGGCAGTTTTGTCCTGTAGCTAGCCTGCGAAGACCAATGTCGTTCCATGGACTGTTAACCTCCAATCAACTTCCTCTACGCCTCTGACCCACGTCAGAAGTGTCGAATACCTAGTTTTCCTCCCATTTTCCCGCTTGATGCATCCTTCCATCATTATCTATCTCTTCACAAGAATTGCTCATGTATATTCCAGGATTCACACTAAGTTTCTTTATTACTTGTACATAGCATTTATCATAATATGCCAGTCAATAAGGGTGCTTGTTCATGTCAGTAAATAGGACCTTCTCCTCCTCCTTCAATTTCCGGTCTCTTTCTAAGTCTTAGATCCCTTCAACCTTGTCCTAGTGTGTATCCTTGTGACAGGGGGAGTCCTATGAGGTCTGGTGAGCTCGCGGAGGAGGGGGTGCACCCAAGGCAGTCGTCGTTGGCCACCTCTACTCCCTGCCTCGCCGGTAGGTACGAGATACAC
The DNA here is from genome assembly GCA_037367405.1 of Ottelia alismoides. Taxonomy (NCBI): domain Eukaryota; kingdom Viridiplantae; phylum Streptophyta; class Magnoliopsida; order Alismatales; family Hydrocharitaceae; genus Ottelia; species Ottelia alismoides. The sequence continues at coordinate 311,834 of JAZKJV010002021.1, forward strand.
CCTTTGTGCTTTTCTAGGTAGACTTCTTTCCTTTATGTTATTTCTTGCTTTTAGTTGCAAGTTTTAGCTATCGATTTAGTGTTTAATAGCTTTGTTCCCATAGATCTAGAGCTTCGACGTTCTTGTTTCTCCATACCCAGTCGTCTCTGACCACGCCTTTTACCCTCACTACCTTCCCTTACATTTCTACTTCATCCTAGGCTTCTCATTCACCGGAATCCCTAACGGATCTGAAGATCTGCGTCTCCCTCCTCTGCTCGCTGGATGCATGCCACCCCACTCCGCCAACCGCTCATCTCGCATGTTAAGGGATCGAGGCAACTTGCACTCAACCCAGGAACATTTTTTACAGGTCCCACAATCCTTCTCACATAGCTAGATCCCCTTTGAGATTTGCCCAAGGCACCTGGAGATCCACCTCATCTCCGACCCTTCGAGAGAGCTTCGGTGGCCATCACACCATTTTGGAGCCATGACCATATAGAGGGACCCTTCTTCTCCCTTTTGCGGTCCTTGGAGCAGATGAGGAACACCGTAGATGTGCCATTGATGAATCTCGTATTCATCACTCTAAATCTCATTTATTAAGCTCAAATCCCTAAGAATCAACAGCATTCCTGCATCTATTCTGCATAATTAGCATTAGTGCATGATTTCATAAGAATTGCATTTTAGCACAAAAATCTGCACAAAATAAGAAGCCAAAAATCCAAGCCATAATGACCTGTAAATAAACCTAACTTCCCGGATTTTTAACTCATTCATGCTAACTCCGAATAACTCAAAACCACTTCCACTGTGTACATATCACTAACATGCATAAAGGAAAAATACAAAAAAATAACTAACCCAAATAAGTGGACCAAAAACCGAAACCCTAATTTCAGGATTTTCGGACTAAAAGCCACATATCTTCTCCATCCAGTGTCCGATTTAATCCTACTCACTTTTGAAATAATGTGCATTCAATTACCTTCAAAACAAGACCAAATTCAAGTGAATCGGAGCTCATATGTGAAAGTTGGGTTTTGGGCCTCTTTTATACATTGTATATTTTCGCGGTTTTTGACCTTGTATTTTATGTATATATTTTCTTAATCAATAAAAATTCAAAAAAATTTAGAATTAAGTGTTTTTTATTTACCTTTGATTTTTCCATATTTTTTCCGGATTTTTATCTTGGTTAAAAATGACATAAAAATTATAAAACCCAAAAATCAAGGTATTCTATGTACATGGGATACCCCAAAAATTCACTTTGTGTAAATGATCGATTTTGGTTTTGATGTCTTCATGAAAGTTGTAGATCTCATCGAGCCGAGCAACTTTCGTGAAGAAACTTTTTTGATCCGAGGTCGTTTACTATTTTTTATCGAATTTACAGAATCTTTTAGTCTCGAATTTTCTGGTGCTGACACGTGGCAGCACCTGGTGCCGCCACGTGTCAGCTATTTTTGGTATTATTATATCTTCGTTTTAAAAAAAAATAATAAATAAAAAAAAATAAAAGGACGCACGTGCGTCGCACGTGCCTCCCCAGGCACGTGCTCCGCACGTGCCTCCACCGGCTCCCCTCTCGCTGCCACGTGGCGCAACAGGTACCGTCCGATCGCGCGCGATCGGACGGCGCCTGTGCGTCGTCCTCCTCCGGTCGCCCCCTTCCCAATCGGGACCTCCGCCCGCGCCGCGAATCTCGCCGCGCCGCCCGCGCGAATCCCGCCGCCACCGCCATCGCCGAGCCTCGCAATCACATCCCCTCCTTCGAATCCCCCGCGTATCCCCGTCGATCCCAATCAGATCAAGCACCCCAAATCCCGCAAATCTCGCGATCGCCGCCTCCGCGTATCACCCCCGATTCTCCTGCCATCTCCGGCGAACGCCCCCTTCTCCTATTTAAGAACCGCGCCACCCTAGAGGTTCCAGCATCCGCCGACTGCACGAGACAAGGACACCGGTGGTGACAGCCCGGTGCCCTCGTCTTCTCCGACGAGATCCGAGCCTTCTTGGCTCGTCGCAGCACCGCGCCCCCGTGCCGACTGCTCCAGCTCCGCCTTGGCGTCGAGCCAACGTTCGCCTTCATTCTCCTCCAGCTCCGCTCCAGCGCCACCACGCCAACGACGCTCCACCGTGCATTATTATCTTCGCCGCCACCGCAACCCAGCTCCGCTTCGACGACTCCGCCTCGACGCCGTCTCCCCGACGTACTTCTTCGCAACTCCACCGTAGAAGCATCAAGCTCCTCCGCCTTCATCCACATCAGGAGCACCTCGTCAACCACGGTCGACTCCGACGCCTCCACAGCCTCCAGCGGCCACCGGAGCTCGCGCTTCGGCCATCTCCTCCGCACCGCCCACGGCCAGCCACCGCCTCGACCACCGCCAGGCGCTTGGCCCACCGGAGCCCCGCGCTTCGGCCACAACCGCAACCAGCCCACCGCCTCTCGCGCTCCTCCGCCTGGGCAGCCACGCCTCGCCACCGGGCTCGAAGCCCGAGGCCCTCCGCGCACGTGCGAGGCACGTGCGCTTGGAGGGAACGTCAGCTGCAAGCCACCCACGGGTCATGTGTTTCTCACGTGCCCGCGGGTAAATTGCAGATCCACCCCCAGAGGTTCCACATTTGCAGATCAGCCCCGCCTCCAGAGGTCACGTGCACAGCACGTGACCCTCTGGAAAATTGCAGAAGAACCCCCCCAGTTTAGGTAATTGCTTCTAGGTCCCTGACTGCACGTTTTATATTTATTCTATTTATATTGCATCTGTACCCCTGTGTTCCCCTGTGCTTTTGGACCTTCTCTCTACATTATTTTATTAATCCAAAAATAGCATGATGTTTGTTAATTGACTCGCTACACTTTGACATATTGTGAGTATTTTTCTGATTGACGGTTAATGAATAAATAATTATTTTGTGGAAAATTGCATATTTTCCCCATTTCTTGCTCTGAAATTCATAATTGGTTAACCGTTGCTCTAAAAATCCCCGAAAAATCACATCTTGTAGAGTTAATTATTTTTAACATTGTGCCCAAAAAGATTTGCATTTGCATGCATATTTTGTCCTGTAAAAATCATTTTGCATCTTTTAGTATTTCATTTTTACTAGGTATTAAACCCCACATTTTCGAGGTTTAGGATTTTTTTGAGATCCGTCACCTAGTGATAGATCTCAGATAATTTTTATTCTCGAAAATAAGTAGGTTTGATATTTATTAAAATTAAATATTAAAAATCATTTTGTTTGCATTTAAAAATCTATAAAAAAATTCATATTGCATCCAAAAATTCAAAAAAAAATTATAGTGCTCTCATTTCATGATAATTTACATTGTGGCCAAGTTTCGTATTTTTCGGACATCATTTGAAAGTAATTTACATTTTAGTCCCTAAAATAAGGCCAAAGTTGCATTTTGCATCCTCTATTGCATTGAAAATTCCAAAAAAAGTCCGCCTTGAAAACCGAACACGAACTTTGATAGACTTAATTCTAGGTTGTTCCTTTGCCTCCTTGTGATCGACCTTGGGACTTGCCCAAGTAAAACAAACATAAAACCACGAGATTAAAAAAATTGAATAAATCATTTGTGGTATTTTCTTGACTGTTTCCGATTGCCGCCTACAACGCACGACACGATAAAAACAACTTCTTAAAAGCGCAATTTACGGATTCGTCAGATGGCATCGATCGAAGCTCGACAACCGTTTTGTTCTTCCCTATTCTTACAGGGAAGTTCAAAGTCATCTGATCGAGCCTCATCTCCAAACTCTCTAGGAGCAGTTGGATGCAAATGCCCATCGATAAACAGATCGCTTCCCACGATCTAATCTTGATCCTCCAGTAGCGAAGCGATATTGCTCGTCCAGATGAAGACATGCGACAAGTGGATGAAAGTTGATCGTCTGATGGTGCTCTTTAATGAGGAAATTGCATACTTTCCCCGCATTTTGTATATTTATTTATTAATATTGTAAGTAAAATATCAATGTAAATAAAATGGGAATTTTGGAAATAGGCCTACGTACTTATTTTAATTACATTTGGGTCCAGTCCAGCTCGGCTTCCGTGTCGTCCCATGTGAGCTGGGAAAAAAATAGGGTTAGATGTATGGTAGCATGTTCTTTCATGCTAAATAATTATTTTTCATTTTTGGGCATTTTAACCATTTATTAAAAGTCAAAAGAAGCCCATTTTTCTTCTGTCTAGCTTATAAAATACAAAAAATATAAAAACGTGTTAAAAGTCTAAAAATTCTATATATTCTCTATTTTGACCTATTTTAACTATAGATCAAAAATCACTATATATGGAAAAAGAAATGGCTTAAAATATAAAAATCACAAAATATTTTATAAAATCTAAATAATCATTAAAAATCCAAAATGTGTTTTTCTATTTCTTAATTTTCTTTATATAATTATCTATATATTAAAATTGATTTGGATAAGTCTATACCTTTACTATTATTAAAATACAAATCAATTTCGGATATTTTTGAAATCCTTGATTTTGGATATTTTTAACTTTAAAAATCCATAAAATTAATAAAAAATCCAAAACAATACGAAAACAATATAAAATATATAAATCCTCAAAATTTTATTTTCTATATTTTGCCTCTTTTTATATTGTGTATATAGCTATATTATCTTTATATAATATAAGAAAAAGAAAATATAAAATCAAAAAAATAATAAAATATATAAAATAAATAAAAGAATAAAAAAGAATATAAAATAAAATAATTTAAAATAAAATACCCATAAAACAATAAAAATAAAAAAGAGGATAAGAACAAATTTTGTGCACATTATTTTGCCTCCATCTATCGTTTTCTCCCTGAGTTCGACCTCTACAAATGCTTACACTATACAAATTTATTGTAGAGCTATAATACAGTTTAACTCCACATTTTTTTATATTTATTGGTTGATTCTTATTATAGGTTAATTGTTGTTTGAATTGGGATTTTGCGTAAGGTCGCTTTGACAACTGTTCATCTGTCTTATGGATTGACAAGACCTTAGCAAAATCTTGTTCAACAAAGGGCGTCGTTATCGGGGAGCAAAGTTGCATAGATTGGGATTCTTTATTTTTCCTATCTTTCTTGTTCATTTATTTATTTTTGCATTTATTTATTATTGTCATGTATTTATTGTTCATCTTCTATCCACTTTCTTTGTTTGATCTTGATGCAAGGGACCGCTACGCGTAGGAGGCCTTCCTAGGAGGGTCAGTGCACCCAAGCAAGGTGGAGCCAGCTTTCAGACCAAGCAGACAGGCGAGAGCAACAAGGGCAGACAAAGGAAATATTTGAAGACAATCGCTTTTTGTATTTTATTCTGCATTATTATTGTGTGTATTCATGTGAGGGAGTGACATATAATTGTAATAATTCGGACTCTCGTAAACATAGCTACTTCACAAGGTCCAGTGCCAGAGGGATTGTTCCGTATGGAGCCTCCTTGTGTTTTTTGTGTTTTACTCACTTTATTTTTATTTGTTTCTCGATTTTTGTTTTATTTATTTTGTGTGAATGAGGCCTAGATTAGGACTTGGTTGCTCGATAGATTAAGGTCTAAAGCCCTAATATGCTTGCATGTATCTATATATTTTCTTCTCAACTTAGTTAAATAATAAATGTAATTTGTTTTGATTCAAACTTGCATGCCCTGAGAGACATCATATAGTGCTAGCAGGACCCGTTGTGGCGGGCACCGAGATGTCTCCAAGACCAGACTTTAGGGTGTCTCCGAATAATTAACATATTGTGGTTCACGATAATAGCAATTACTAATCTAGGGAGATTTCGTCGAATTGCATTGCATGTAATATAGTTTTCAGTTATGTTATGCATCCCGCATGGAGAGAGCTAGGACACACCATAAGTCTTCTGACTTTGCATGCATCATCAATTTCTGACTTGCATGGCTTTTCTGACCTTCTCCCTCTAATTTTTCTCACTTAGGATGTTATATGGAATTGAAAACATCATCAGTCATGTGCATTGAAAAATAACAAAAAAAGTGATAACCTAAATAAAATTGGAACTGCTAACTCTATTGGACCTTAAAAATAAAATGTAGTGGAATTATTGTTATGGGGAGAGCAACCCCCATCTTGTTTAAGCATTTTATTCCTACGTATACGCTAAGGATTAGTGCCCAAATCTCAGGCTTATCTTCGATTTGTACAACTTTGTTGAAATTACGTAACTCTAAACTTAAAAGATAAAATACAAACATCTCAGTCTTCATTGTGTTAAGTAGGTGAACCGGGGTTCATTGTACATTGATTGCAATTTTGAGTCCATCTAAATTTTCATCCCTCTTCGAGTTTTCAGTCCCATCAGTGTGAGTCATTTTTTGGTCATTGAGTCCATCTCCCTCTCTTGTTTATATATTTCCTCATTTTCATCTGAATCGTGGTATGTGGTTTTGATCTTCACCGTCTTCTCCAGATTTCACAGCTATTCTTTTTTACCATATCACCCATCACTAGTCCGGTTCAAGGAGACCCTCTCCTTGGACCACAATTTTGTTTATGTCCACTTTCATCTTGCCAACCCTCCTCTCTCCCTATATATCATCTCTTCTTCCACCACGGACTGTTGTACTTGTCGATAGGGTCTGCATCGAGTTTTTCATATTACAATGATCATTTGAGTAAGGCAACACATTTTGAGGACAGTGAGATTGGTGTGCTACTTTGGGTGGATCTAACTTAGATATGTGCATAAATACTATTGAGTATTTCGATATTTGCACGATCATCGGTGTGATTCATTATTAAGGGTTTTTTTATCTCGCACACCGGATGAGGATGTAATGTATTTTGATGACTTGATGATGATTTCATGAGCTATGATTAGATGATATTTTCTCTGGTTTCATTGATCTTGATTCAGATGCTTGATGTACTCTCTCTTTATGTGCTTCCAAGTAACGGTACCCGGAACCCACATGATTTCACTCATCTCCTGGACCGATCCATCCTTGATCTCCTGACTCTTTCATCCACCTATAGTACATAAAGAATTTCTAGTTACATCTTGAGCTATCTTAGCTGCTTGGTTGACTTGAGGGATTGTACTGCGATTGACTTGATTATCTCTTATCCCTTCCAAGACCTTATGCCCTCCGACTAAGGATTGATTGACCATTTTGAGGACATGAGATTTGATGTCCCATGATCATCATTGACTTAGTTTTCACTGATCCCTGAGGACTATCTGCAGGAAAATGCAACATTTCCTTTATGATCAGTTTCACTCCCAGCTTGTGTGTCCATCTTTTTGGAGCAAGAACTTGAGTTATCGGATATGTTATTGGTCTCATTGTCTAATTGAGCATCCGATTTATCGGATAACGAGACTTATTCGTATGGACTCCTCTAAGTCCAATCTCCTTGATGAGTCATCACAAGGATGTGCCATCTTCCTCTGATTATTCACTGCTTAGTTGGAAGTATGCTCCCCGAGGGTTGTCCTTAGGATGCTGCCACATTTTCTCGATCTGTCAGTCTCTTATGCTAGTAGCCAATCTGTCGCCTACCGAGAAAGCTTCTGTTGATCAATCTGATGGATCTTACTCCTTTAAGTCCACTCACCTTGACAACCTCGTAAGGGTGAGATTTGTTCTTATTATTTATTGACTAGTATGTACCACTCCCCGAGGGTTATCTATGGGAGGGTACATCATTTTGTAGGTACTCGATCTCCTCTCTAGTTGTGACTCCAGTCTGTTGGAGCACGAAGCCAAGTCTTCTAATTGTTTCTGAGATCTTTGACTCATCCTAGTCTTCTCATCTTGAGGACCCTTGCAAGGTTGAGCCATGTCTTATGGTGTTTGGTGTGTTCTTGCGACCTTCTGACCTTTGACCATAGGATATCATGCTATGAAGAGAGTCTCTCATTCTTCACTTTTCCTACCTTCCAGAGACTTCGACTGACTTGGAGGATTCTATACTTCTCACTCTTCCTCTACGTCTTACAGTATCGGCTCTGATCTCTCCTTCCTTTCTTATGAAATGATGATCTACTTCACGCTACCAGTTCCTAGATTACTTCTAAATCTGTTTTGCCAGTAGCTGACACCCACTTGATTGTATACCCGGGTGTCTTTTCATTTTTTGATTGTATCACAATTCTCACAGGGAGATAATGATGAGATTACAGTATTCACTTATCAGATACCGTCCTATACTTTACCAATCTATACTTGTTGTATATATGTGTTTGTCTCACATTTCTTCATTCTCCCATATGTCATGTGTAACCCAGATCATTTTCCATATCTGTGTGCCTATACTTATGATGTACCTTGTCATAAGTATAGAGGGTACACCCTGAGTTGTTCTTCCTCCATTCTGTTTCATCACTCATGTCGTTGCTTATATTTAGGGATCTTTTACCCTAAGTACAGAGGGAGAGATGCGTACATTCTCTGCGATCTTTTTATCTATCTTCATATGTCTTTTCTTCGTTTCTTCTTTTCATTTTCATTTTTCTTTTTCTACAAAAAAGTGTCACCCCTTTTTGTTAGCCTTCTATACTTAGGACGTGCTTTGTCCTAAGTATAGGGGGTGCACCCTGAGTTCTTTCGTTCTTTGGTCCCCTCCACTATCGCATCTCTTGTTGATTTTCTCTATTTTACCTAGGGTTATCTAACCCTAAGTATAGGAAGAGATAGACCGGGTTGTGATCTATGTATTCCCAGCCTTGGTTCTCCATGCTTTGTGAATTGTTTGATATACTTATGATTATTTGATCCTACGTATAGGGGGGGAAGGTCTACTTCTTAACACTTTATGTTCTTTTCCTTTTTGATCTATGAGGACATAGATCAAGCTAAGTATAGGGGGTTGTATATACTATGTATATACTTTAGCCATAACTCGTACTTTTATAATTAATAATAAATATAGCTAAAATAATAAATATAAATATATAATTTTTTAAATGAATTAATATTAAATTTTATGTTATTCCTTAAATCCTTTTTGTATATACTGATTAATAAATTAGGTTAAAATTATTTTTGCAATATAATTTGAAAAACGGTTTAACTTGTTAGAAAACGTTTTTGTAAAATGTTTTCAACCTTTGTAAAATGTTTTGATTTGTAAAAATTCATTTCTCTGTAGGAAATAAAAGTTTTTGAAAAACATTTGCAATTGATTTTGAAAATGGTTGCAAAATTATTTTCAAAAATATGTATTGTTTGAAAAATCTATGCAAAATAGCTTTCAAATGTTTTGTACTATAGTTTTCAAAATTGTTTTCTATTAAATTTGAGGAATATACACATTATTAAATTGATATATAGATATATAAAACATAAAAATATAATATTTTTATATGTATAAACCTATAAAATAAAATTATCTATGAATGGTGTATATATACCTATAAAAATGGATAACATTTTCAACCTATAAATTCTTTAACCTTTAATTCTTATAAATAAATAACAAAAGGCATGCCCGTGTAAATAGTTGTGCATATTTTATATTTTTGTGCTAAAATTCTTTTTATTTGTAAAATATTTTTAAAATTTCATCACTTTTCTGCATTGTACATAGCATTTTCATGGCATTCACATTCTTTTTAGATTGAGCTTGATGATTGAACTAGTCTTAGTAAAGTCGAAGATTGGAGCTTGGTTGGACCTTGCTGCACCTAACTTCATTGGAATCTTTTGAGAACTAGATTTAAGGTACTTCACGTCCTTTTGGACCTAATTTTTTGAGACTCAAGGCTGGGTTCAAGTCATCTCGACTGGCTAACTAGAACGTATCACATACGCATGGCTTTTGTCGATCGTGCCCTAACTTGGAAACTTGCACCTTTCACATGGCTCAACTCAGTTGGAGTGATGAGGGGATTGCATTTTCTAGTTTGAGATGGACACGAGGGGAAACATTTGTCCTCATCAAGGTTGGGAAGTGCATCCTAATCCATCCAGTTGCAATGTGGTCAAAAGACAATAGAGTGTGTGTTGCAATAGGGATAATCTTCTAGTTCAAGAGGAAAAACTCCTTATGTAAATGTTGCTGTATATAGTATTTCAAAAAAAACTCAAAAAAAAGTGGACGGGCCTGATTGAAAATAAAATACATATTGTATTTTATATATGTTGCATAGTCAATAAGCAAGCTTGAGCTTAAACGTTATATCATGTGAGCCTACAACTGGATGACATGACTATACTGGCCACGCCTCCTAGGATAGGTAGCTGCACTGGCTACCATCCATACTTCTCTCCACCCCCCCCCCCCCCATATTGAGTCCGATTCCACTTGGACTTAGAGGGGAATACTCCGCTCCTCAAGGAAGGAGTTGCTGGATTGGGGAAACATTGGGTTCCCATTCCAGAGAAGTCAATTCTTTTGTCATTTCAATTGGGGAGAGCCACTACAACTTACACCGTACAAGTCAGCTTCATAGTCATAAGGGTTTGTGTCTAATGTAGGCTAGTTTTGACATGGCTATTGACATGGTTTGAATCGAGTTCTGTGGATTTCGAAGGCTGTAGCGTTTTAAATTAGGTTCTCGACCAGGTTCCACATGCATTGTCACACCAAGGACTGACCTGAGCTCCAAACTTTGACTTTGTAAAGACAAGTTCGATAATTGAAATCAATTCCATTTATTCTTTCTTTTTCTTTTCTTCTTTATTCTTTATAGACTTATTGCATAAATGTTTGCTAGGGACCAGCAAAGGCAAGTATAGGGGGTGATGAATCTCCATTTCATCACCTTTATTCTATCATTTTGGCCTTGAAAACCCTAGATAATGCATGTAATTAGCATTAATTTGTAAGAAATAACATTCATCATTTATTAAATAATATCGTTTTATTGCCAAAATTATAGAATAAAGAGAAGAAAGGGAAAGGAATAAAATTTCAAAGATATTTTATGACCATAAACCTCGTAACCAAGTCAAGAATTGAGTTGCTCGATAAGGAATAAAGTAGGGGAGATAAGGGCCAAAATTATAATAAAAACCCAATTCTTTTTATTTCAATAATTCATTTTGACACCCATTTTATTCTTTATTATTTATACATTAAATAAAGAAACTGCGATCATAAAAGATGTAGATAATAATTTAAATAAAAATACAAAATTGAGTTTGCACAAAAAACACAACATACTTTTTATACACAAAATAAAAAGCCAAAATCTCAACTTCACATATATGTATCTTTTAAATAAAAATTCAAAATATATCAAAATCACCTCTAACGTATATAACTTCTAATAAGCACATTAATAAAAATGGTTTCATAATTTTTGGAGTTAAGTTGTTAAAGTTAGGTTTTGGTCCCTCATTGTACATTATACCCAATTAAAATATTCATTTTATTTATATTATTTCATATTTTTAGAATTTTGTAATTATTATTTATAATATATGTATTAAAATTAAAGGAAAACCACAAATAAAATATTAAAATAAAATATGTTTATACAATACATAGACAAAATACCACTAACCAAACCTATACAATTTATTTACATAATTATTTAAAGATACAAATAACATCACGGAAATATAATAAAAATATATTTGTATATATTAAAATAAGTTTTAAATATATAAAATAATGGAGTATAATAATAAAATAAAATATACAAAATAAAAATAAAATAGCTAAAATATTGATGAATATACCAATAAATATACCCCTAAAAATTAACTATTAATAAATGACACCAAAAATAAATAAAATTCATAATACAATACTACATAAAATAATAAACATTTTTTAAATTTATAATAAAAAATAGATAAATTTAATTACTAATTTTATATAATTATTTTTGAATAAAAAGGTAGTTTTGTCCTGTAGCGAGCCCACGCAGACCAATGGCATTCCAGGTACTGTTAACCTCCGGTCAACAACCCCTATACCTCTGACCTGTATCATAAATGTCAAATCACCTTTTTTTCCTCCCATTTTCCCGCTCGATCCATCCTTCCATCAGGGTTGATCTCTTCACATGATTTTCTCATGTATATTCCAGTATTCACGCCGAGCTTCTTGATTACTTATACATAGCTTTGACTTATCATTAGATGCCGGTAAATAAGGGTGCTCATTCATGTTGATAAATAAAACATTCTCCTCTTTCTACTATTTTTGGTGACTTTTAGAGTATTAGAGCCCTTCGACCTTGGTCTAGTGTGTATCCTTGTAACTGGGGGAGTCCCCTGAGGTCTAGAGATCTCGCGGAGGAGGAGTTGCACCCAAGGCGACCGTCGCCGACCACCTCTGCGCCATACCTCGCCAGTAGGTATGAGCTGCACCCTTTATTCTTTTCTAGGTAGACTTCTTTCCTTTATGTTTTTTTTTTGCTTTTAATTGCTAGTTTTAGCTACTAATTTAGTGTAGAATAGCATGGTTCCCCTGCCCGAGATTTAGAGCTCTAACGTTCGTATTTCTTCGTACCCAACCATCTTTGACCATGCCTTCCAACCTCACTACCTTCCCCTATATTTCTACTTCATCCCAGGCTTATCATTTCACACAGATCCCTAACGGACCCAAAGATCTGTGTCTCCCCTCCTTCGCTCGTCAGAGTCATGCCACATCGCTTTGCCAACCGCTCATCTCACATGCTAAGGGGTCGAGGCAACTTGTATCCATCATATAGAGGGACCTAGAGCTCCCTTGCAGCAGCCCTTGGAGCAGACAAGGAATGGCGGAGATGCGCCATTACGTCGATCGCAGCTCGACAACCACTCTGTTCTTTCCTATTCTTATAGGGAGGTTCAGAGCCATCAGATTGATTTTCGTCTGCAAACTCTCCAGGAGCTGTTGGATGCAGATGCCCATCAACCGTTGGATCGCCTCCCGCGATCTAATCCTGATCGTCCAACAGCGAAGCGATATCGCCCGTCCAAATGAAGATGCGTGGCAAGTAGATGAAAGCTCATTGTCCAATGGTGTGCTTTAATGGGGTAATTGCATACTTCGCTCCACCTTTTCGTATATTTATTTATTAATATCGTAAATAAAATATCAAGTTTAATAAAATGGGAATTTTGCAAATAGGTCTTTGTACTTATTTTAATTACATTCGGGTCCAGCCCAGCTCAGCTCATGTGTCGTCGCACATGAGCTAGGAAAATTGCATGTAAGCCCTAGTGCTTTTCGTATTTACTTTTAGTCCAATAAATTTAATATATATTGTATAATTTTGGCACATTTGCATATGAACCCCTTATCTTTATTTTAATTGCAAATATCCCCTACCAGTTTATGTATTTTTAGTGCTTTATTTCACTTATTAAAAATAGCACCCCTAACTCCTAAAATCATGTAAAATTTGGGTTAGATTCCTGATAGCATGTTTTTTTAGGCCACATAAGTATTTTGCATTTTTGAGCATTTTAATCATTTATTAAAAATCAAAATGAGACCATTTTTATTTTGTCTAGATTACAAAATACGTAAAAATATAAAAACGTGTTAAAAATTATAAAAAATTTATTTGTTTTATATTTTTTCTATTTTAATGATAGACCAAAAATAACTAAAATGGAAAAAGAAAAATCTCAAAAAATGAAAACCTCAAAATCTTTTATAAAAATCTAGAAAAGCAGTAAAATCTAAAAATATGTTTTTATGTTAATTTTATTGATATAATTATCTATATATTCAAATTGATTGGGATAATCTTGGATCTTATTTTTATTTTTAAAATTCAAATCAATTTTGAATATTTATTAAATCCCTAATTTGGGATATTTTTGACATTAAAAATCCATAAAAATAGCAAATATTCCAGAAAAAAATATAAAAACATTAGAAAAATATATAAAACCCAAAAGTATTTTATTTTCTATACTTTGACTCCTTTTATATGTATTTATAAATATATTTTCTTATATTAAATTTATAGCCTTATATATAGCTATATCATCTTTATATGTTAAATGAAAAAGAAAATACAAATATATAAAATAAAAAATAAAATACAAAATAATATAAAATAAATTAAAAATAAAAATAAAAACCTTACAAAAATAATAAAAATGGAAAAGAGGGTAAAAACAAATTTTTCTGCGCATTATTTTGCTCGCATCTACAGTTTGCTCCATGAATTCGTCCTCTACACATGTTTACACTATACACACTTGTTTTAAAGTTATAATAAATTTTAACTCCGCATTTTTTGCTTATTAATATTGCTTGATTATTATTGTGGGTTAATTGTTGTTTGAATTGGGGTTTCTTCTAAAGTTGCTTCGATGATTGTTGGTCTGCCTTGGGGATTGACAAGACCTTGGCAAAACATTGTTCAACATGTCATCCCCCGTCTTTCTTTTTGCTCAGGAGATTGTTGATTGCATGGGCAATCACTGCAGTCAAAATGTGTTTGTCATTTCTTTGTCAAGCTTGACATAGTTGTTGCTTTGAAGTACATGCCTCCTTCAGTCCTTTCTTAATGTTAGGCATGTATTTGATGGCCTTTAGTAGATGCAATTCATGAACAAGATTCTGAATTCCAGATCAGGGTCAGACAAGGTAGTTTTCAAATTTTTTTCGATTTTTGCATTGCATCAGGAAGAGGAATATGTATAGAATCAGAAGCAGCAATAGTATTCTTATTTACAAAAAAGTCAATGTCCACATTTGCCTATATAATTGGATGCTAAAATGAAATACACTCATCCATGAGAGGTACGCATCCCAAAAATGTAGATGTGATCCTCTCCATTGTTGATGTGATGTTGCTTCTATTGTTGTTGTTGTATTTTTGGCATTTTTATTTTTCTCATTTTTTCGATTTTTTATGCTTCCGGTGCTTCTCCTCTATCTTCTTCTTCCTCATCTAGCATATTGTTAGATCAACTGATGCAAAAGGTGATCATTCACCAGGTGAAGCTTTATTTTTCCCCTTTATAGTAGCAAACATCTGGAAATTTCTACCTGCTCTTGAGAGTGATAACAATAGATAAAAACATATCAAGCACATCTGACTTTTTTGTACCTAATATCATACACTACATGCTCTCTCTTCCTGAAATTATTAGAATTGGCCTCCTCTTTTGTCAAAATAGTGATTTTGGCGGCAGTGAGGTCATCAAGCTTCTGGCTCGATTCTGCTAGGATCTTCACAAACTGAGCCA
The DNA here is from genome assembly GCA_037367405.1 of Ottelia alismoides. Lineage (NCBI taxonomy): Eukaryota > Viridiplantae > Streptophyta > Magnoliopsida > Alismatales > Hydrocharitaceae > Ottelia > Ottelia alismoides. Next base: position 326,974 of record JAZKJV010002021.1, read on the forward strand.
AGCAGTCTAAGGCAGGGTTCATAGGAGCAACCTCAGATGGTTCAACGTGATGGCCATGCTGAAACTAGGAATGGTTTGGAGGCTTTTGGTAAGTATAGTGAGAGTTATACTAGGAAGAAGGATGGAATTGTTGACGATGAGGAGGGTATGGATGATATGGAGCAACCCCATACTTCTAATTTTGCTATTATTGATGGTACGATACCTATTGGTACAAATTTTGTCTCCATTGATGTTTTATGGTTGCGACTGTTGGTCTGAGGCTATCAGTTATTCTGGAAAAATATCTCCCCTTGATGTTGAGGGAATGGGTGGCTTGTTGAAGGATGGCCATGCTGATGTCCACCTGGATGGGTCAGTTGTGCATCGTTTGACCCTACATCATTCACATCCTAAATGAGCGGTGGATGTGGAGAACCATGATCTGGTAGGATTTGGAGCTCGAGCTGGTATACAACCAACTACTACTACTACTGGTGAGATGATGTGGGCTTGGGGGCTTGCACGTAGTACACGTGCTAGAACGTCGTCAATGCTGGACTCTGCTGAGGGGTTTGAGGTAATGAAAATTCCTTCTTTTCGACAGGAGTAGTGGATGGTGTAGATAACGACTTCAGGGAACTGATTGTGCTAACCAGCAACACCATCTACGTGGTAATTTGATCCAATTTGTCTAGGTTCTGAGTCCTCTATTCTATTATAGATAATTTTTCCAAGTCTTGTGATTGTTCCTAGATATTGTCCACATTGGACAGGTGGCTCCCTATAATGCTCAGGTTGGTGCTCTCATCCCGGTCTGGATCATGAGGTGTCGTCATATGAATTGGTTTCTGATGGATCTATGGTTGATGATGATATGCACAAGATGACGATGAAGAGACCTCTCCTTCAGACATTTCCTCAAAGATCTACCAAATGACGTCTTCATCTTTATTGAAGTGAGACCCTCCAAAGCATCTTTTTGGAGCCTATAGATATCAAGAGTGAGTCCCCCATAGAAATGTTGGACCACGCTGGACACAGGAATATCTTTGTGGGCACACTTCTCCTGTAAATATGTGAAACTCTCCCAAGCTTCATAAATGGGTTCATGTGTGTCGTGGGAGAAATTGGCAATTCTGGTTTACATCTGATTGAGCCGATCATGAGGGTAGAATTTATGCAGGAAAGTTTACTTGAGATCCTTCCATATCGTGACGACCTTCCCTAGATGATTGATCCAATGGCGAGCCTTAAATAGAAGGTTGAATGCAAACACCGTCATCTTGACTACACCTAACAATATGTTAGGGTAGTGTGTTGTTATGCAGATGCAAGAAAATTATTATAGATGGATGTAAGGTTCTTCATTAACATCCTCGTGGAAGGTGCGAAGAAAAGCTAAGAGTTAAGGCTTCAGCTCGAAATGTGCGAGAACTGGTGATATTTTAATCCAATCAGCCAATGGACTGCACCAGGGTTGTAAGTCTCTTTGATAGTAGGCATGGGCCTCTCTCCTCTAGGATCGTCTATTACACCTCCACATGCTCCATGTTCTCTTTGTTCCTCTTCTCATCCTCTTGGGTTATCGCTTCCTTTACTCAGATCATTGAGCATGTCTTGTAAGGTGAACTGGGCCAATGCATGGCCTATGAGCTACTGCTAAATTGCTTGAATGGAGCAATAAGTTGGGCATTCACCATGTTCTAATCTAGATGCTGGCCTTGTTGCGATTGTGGTGGGTGTTGAGGTCCCTTTCCTTTTCCTATGGGAGGCATATCTGAATCTGAATCTGAAAGTAGATCTGGCTCCATATCAGGCTCTTGGTATGCACATGGAATAGTGCCTTTATCAATCTGAATTTAAGCACCAAATGTAGAGAAGTGTTATGTGTTAAGGTTAACATGGAACTTCACTAAGGATGGACATGCATATGGAGTGAAAATCAATTTCCATTCAAAATGGGCAAAGCTTGGGACAAGAGTGATCCCGGATTATTGAAGAAGGTAGGGAATCTGAAGATCGGTTCATAAGGTCAGAACTGGGTTCTCAAGAATCTCCTCAAATTATTAGAGATGTCATCTCCATGGAATAAATATAGGTCTTAGCAGGATCCTGACCAAGCCATCCATGAGTTGCCATCACGAGGGTCAAGAGGAAGATCGACAATGGAAGAAGGATACAGGGATGAATGAGAAGTAAAAGTAATGTAAAACAGTAGAAGGCCCAAATTGAGCGAGGGTCAGATGAGAATAATAAGAGAAAATGACAAATGGCACAAATGTGCGGGAATGATCTTTCAACTTAACCTAAATCAAACAAACACTAAACAAGTTTTGGATTCACTGACTCAACACAAACAAAGCCATGAAGTTTCAACTATTTTTATCTTTTCAATTTTATTTTTGTTTTTTAGGAAAAAAATCTTTTCACGAGTCCTTAAAGGGCTATACCTATAGGAGAGTGTGTACTATCAGAAACGTTCCCCATACTAGTTCTACATCTTTTGTAACATGTGATATGCGAACTTATAGGTCCTTGATCTCGTACTTGGGGACTACTCAGCCAAAGAAATAGAGAAAGGAATCCAATAGGTGAAACCACTACTTCCCCCGTAAGCGAGGTACTTAGATGTAGGGCGATTAGATAGACACACTCGTGATGGCGTGACCTATGATCAATGCTTCATACCAAGTCGGATGCTCCACACAAGGTGCTAATACTGTCTCCGACAAGGCCCTACTCGCTTACTTATGATAGAAGCATCAATACTTTATCATTATAGGTGATACTCAAGGTTTCCACATCGGAATTTGGGCTCTAATCCTTAAGTATCATGTCTCACTTTGTCTGAACAGTGCCTGAAAGCAATGAGGGCTTTATGGACTTAAAACATTGATGTCCATTAAAGATTTTAATTAAGGTCGAAGTGTTATTAGTAGTCCCCTTGTTTTAGTTTTTGGCTTTTCATTTTTTTGAGATTTTTTTATCCAAAGCATCTAACATTTTTGTATTTTCTTTTTGATCCTAACCGTGCAAAATAGAGGAAGGGAGATAACAAAAAATAGTGCAAGTATATAATAGGGTGGAAATCTCATTCTCATATAAAATAATGCATGCAAAGTAAGAGGACTTACAGTGCTTCCCAGCTCTCTCCATGCAAGATGCAAGATAGAAATTTCAATATCTAGACTACATGCATGATATCCAAAAGCGGGAAATTACCAGAAACATGAATTGTTATTAGTCATGAAGAACCAGATGATAATTATGTAAAATAGAAACCCAAAAGTTTGGTCTTGGAGACTCCTTGGTGCCTGCCTCAACAGGTCCTGCTAGTATTATATGGAGCCTCTTACGGTAATCAATTTCAAATTCAAATAATCAATAATTAATTATGACCAAGTCCAAGCATATATCACTATAGGTACATGCTTGTCATTAGGATTTGGACCTATATACTAAGTTAAGAAACCCTAATGTCGGTGGGCTAATTAGAGGAAACAAAGAAAAACAAGGCATAAATCACAAAAGATGAGAAATAAAATAAAATAAAGGCGATAAAACATGAAAAATCCAATGAGGCCTCTAAGTGAACAGACACCTAGGAAGTAGACCTCGTGAAGTGGTAGTGTCCAAGTGTCTTAATTATTATAAATTAATATAAAAAATAAAATAAAAATATCTCTCAAAAATAAAAAGAAAATGCTAAAGAGTTTGCTCCTCTCCTTCTTTATTTATCTTTCTCCTGCTCTCTCCAATTGGCATATGCATAAAAAGGCCAATCTTCTCGCAACTTGGGTATGTCCACCTCCTAAGAAGTAGTCATCGCCACATGATCCCTCGCAAGAAAGTTAAAAATGGAAGACGGGTCAAAAACAAATAAATAATTATAAAAAAAAGATCAATAAAATAGTAATAATGTACAAGCAATGCTACACTCTGTTGTTCCCCAGCAATGGTGCCATTTGAAATACTAGAGATGACCTAGAAGAGCGGTTGTGTGGTCTAGACAAGGTTGGACCGTAGTCGTTGAGGTGACATACGCGAAGCACTTTGATAAATTCAACAATTTACCCATAGTAAATAATCAAACAATCAATGTTTATGAGGTGGAATTTTTATAAACCCTACAAATAAAAGTGTATAGTGGACAAGTACGAGCAGGTTGTCGAACACATGGAACAAACTTGGTATGGCAAGTATTATTATTTATTTCTAAATAATAGTGTGTATTTGTGTATACTTAGTTGTACAACATTCTCTTAATGTTTTTATTTTAAATTTTTTATTTTTTCATTTTTCATTTTTAATTTTTAATTCTATTTTCTTTGTTATGTTCTTTTAATTTTTAGTTTCTTTTTATTTTTTTGAAAATATAATAAGTATATGTATGTATATATGTATATACATAATAAGATGTATAATATAAGGAATATATGTATACTAGATATAATAAATATAAAAATCAGAAGATATAAATAAGAGTGGTCCTTTTATTACTTTAAGGTATTAAAATATATTTAAAGTATTTTTAATTATCAATAATGTAAACTATATGTAGTTATATATAATACAATATATGGTATTCTACTTATAAATATAGTTATATATAATCAAAAAAATAAATAGATATTTTTGTTTTACTAATATTCTTCTGTTTTTTGTGAATTTTGAAGGGAATTTTAATAATTTTAATCTATTTTTAAAGTCTAAAATATGCAAAATCAGGGACTGATTAAATAAAACAAATTGTTTAGAGCTTTAAAAATATAAAATGCATCCAAAAATTCTCAAAAATATTTTTAATATATGGTAATTAGTATATATAAAATTATAGTATAAGAAAACTAATTTTTAGAGATTTTTTGAAGATATTTTATTTTTTAATGGTTAGCAGGGGTTTGTGGTTTTTAGGTTTTTGTTTTGATTTTTTTGTGATTTTTGGTATATACTGATAAAATAGGAATAAATAATAGATATTTTTGTAATGTTTAAGAGAAGCTTTATATTTTTTATATTTTTAAGGCAAATAGGAAATAAATGTGGTCTTTTTTATTTTTTTATAATTAGTAAATGCAGAAAAAATGCTAAGTAAAATATGTAGCATGAATGAGCATCTAATCAGGCATGTACATCTATTTTTGCATATTTTTGGAGCATGGAAACTATTTATAGAAAATGAAAATGCAATAAATAAAATTAATCAAGCTAGTAGGGCATATTTTAAATTAAAATAAATGGTAAGGAGCCACATGAAAAATACCTAAACTTTTGAACTGAACTTCAAACTTTTAATATTAAATAGAAATATAGAAAGTCGGGGGGTTATATATGATATTTTCCCAACTCTTGTGTGGGTCACGTGAGTTGAGCTGGCAGAGGACTAAAGTGCAATATCAATTTAATAAAACAAACCTTCTCAATTTTCTTGAATCTTCTACACTTAATAAAATGTTTACAATATGATTTAATAAATACAAAAAATTCAAAGGTGGTTTTTGCAATTTACATAACCTAAATTCCTTTAATCGCATCGTTCCTTGTGCGTAACATCGGTGATCCAATGCTTGAGGTCTTGTACTTCTTAAAGAAGAACGGATGACTCAGATTATATCTGGGTCATGTTCTTGATCCATGAGCAAGCAGGGGCTCACGAAGAATAGCAGAAGAACCCAGTTGAGATGAGCTTCGATCTTGATTTCCAGGCGACTCCAACGTCTTCTTTAAACTTCTACGAGTGCTATGGGTTGCTAGTGATGCTCTGCTCATACAAGAGTCTTATGATGAGGTCGAGGTGTCCATATGGGCTTTGAGGGCTCGAGTGGCTTCGAGGTCACCTGGAGGTGCTCTAGGTGATCGACTCGACTCCAGGGAAGGGCTTCCTCCTCGGATGTTAGTTGATGTTGAAAGCACAGGATGAACATACTGCAATGAAGCTCCAATAATGGTGTTAGCAGGAGCTTAGGATTCCCAGATCCACGATGGATCTGGGTTGAAAAAATAAGATGAAAGACGGAGAAGACATAGGGGATCAGAGTGGAGTGAAAATCAAGCGGAGACGCGGTCGGGGGTGGTTTAATTTATTCTGGAGCTCGAGCTCCATGTCAAATTAGGGATTATGAATTACTCCTTGACTTACGCTAAAAACTGAAGGATATGGTATTATCCACAAGCGCATCACAGAAGCGTGGTCGTCATATCGAATACGACGCAGAACGACTTGTCGTACTAGTTGTTTTGTGCAGCGGAATTTAAAAAATTTTTAATGCGATGAAACCACATGATCCAAGAACGATTCTCGGATCATTTTATCTAGAACCACAACAAGTATAAGGAATACCTCTTGAAGCGTGGTTGATCTAGTCTCTAAGAAAAGAGATTTCCTGTCTCAAGTCCGATCGTCGAAGAAGACGCTTGCGAGTGTGGGGATGAACCGGGTGATCCTCGCAATCCAACAAGATGATCCGAGTACGAGATCGAACGTCTTCTTTGTGAGCATAGCATCCAAGAAGACAGAGAACCGAAGAACGTCGAAGCGGCGGTGCGGTGGCGAAGGCGACGACGAATCTCTCCTCTAGGGTTTTGGTAGACGGCCACCAAGGAGAGGGAGAGAGAGCTGACGTGTGAGAGAAATGAGAGAGAGAGAGACGTGCTCCAAAATTGCATAGCCTTAGAGAGCATGGTTTGCCTCTCTATTTATATGGTCTTGGGATCCATGGATCTCAATCCATGGAACATATAAAATCAATGGATGAGATTGATTTATGTTCAATCCGATGGTCAAGATTGTTGTTGGTAAAAGCCAACAAATTTATGATCTAATTTAGATCAAATATATTTGATAAATCAAATACAATTCAATCCCAAATTAGATCAACCAAATAAGGAGAGAATAAACATGGAGATTACATCTCTCATGTCAATCATGGTAGACGACCATCAATTCTAAGTAGGACTTGGTAGCCGTCCACATGATTCCATGTGGAGGCAATCTCATGAAATCCCATGAGATTGCAAATATCTATGGAAATCTCCATTATTATTTCCAACAACTTTTGTTGTGATTTATTCTTCAAAAATAATTCATAATTAATTTTGAGAATATTGCAATCTTACCATTGGAAATTTGTGAATCACATTCACAACCCAAAACAAAATATAATTTACATTTTCAATTAATTACACAATGTGAATCCAATACACATTAATAATTAATCAACAAATATAAATTATAATTAGCTCTCTCTATTGCATTATAAATCACATTTATAATATATTATGAATAATTGGATATTGCTATCCACATTATTCTTATCCATAATAATTAAATCACATTTAATTATATTGGATAATTTCCACACGCATCAGGATGATTAAATCACATTTAATCATCAATTCTTCAATGCTTAGATTTATGGAATTATTCTTGAACCTCTTCAAGAATAATGCGATTTCTCCGCAGATACTTGGAGATAAGAACAAGGCGATTGTATTGTTCCACGTATAGTGACTTGGATTTTGAGATCACATCTCAAATCCAGATCTCATGGACCTCCCACAGATGCTTGATCAAATCAAGACCGTAGACCTAATCTTCTCATTGCATCTAAATCTCATTCAGATCAATGTCCAATACATGGACTAAGATCATGTCACTTCTCTATTGAGAGGAGTCACTAAAATCCAAACCTGTTTCATCACTCCCTCGGAATGGAAGCGTCATGGCTATACAATCGTTTATGATCACATCACACTCAGGTATTCCCAATACCTGTACATCCTGCATACTGGAAGACCTATGATCATCCTGAAGATATTGATCACTTTTACACTGTCATATCCAGGGTTTGATCATTAAGTTTCTCAATCTTGGTCATTGGGAATTGGTATAGATCATATGTTTTCCCAAAAGCATATATCTTACCTTCAAATTCATGTCATGCTTTCAAAGCATGACGACCATGCATGGAATTTGATCAGTCCCAATACCTCATGAGTGAGCTCATGTCTCCCGGTTCACAAGTGAACCTGTATGATCCATTTGAGAGATCATATTACTCATATGTCCTTTCATGCACACTAGCTCGTCAGTGTATAGACCTTGGCTAGGTCATCAACCTATTGGCCTGACCAATGTACACACTCAGACATATAGCAACACATCTATCTTTGGTCAGAGGATGCATGCCTATGCTGTGACGGCATTCAACATAGGTCTTTGGTTATCTCGATCTCGTCAAGTCAACCCATTGACTCAACTAATCTAACACCTCCGAATCACTATTCCCATGTAGAGGACCTGCATCAAGAGGTCGATCGGATGCCAGCCATATGAGAAAGGATTTCCATCTCCTACTCAGACTGGAGATCATCATTTAACAATCATTTGATGATGCTTGATGAGTCCTCTATCTAACTCCTTAGATATTCATTCAAGCATCAGCCTCTATGATTCAATCAATGAATCAACAGTTGTATGATCATCAAGCTGGCCATGGTACATAACCCTTATTGTACACAGGGACCTTATAGTGCATTCATTCATTCAATCTGAGAAAAGGGAGTGAAAAATAATCAATAACTTTTATTGATAAATCATTTATTACAATAACATTTATTGTAAGAATGGTTCCCCTCGGGCTCACATTGCTAACAAAAACAAGAATTTAAATGCTGGAATCAAAAGCTAAACCTACACGTTACCTAAAAGTGGCTGAAATAAAGCCTTGATTTATTCGGTGGGATGAAGAAGCAAAACCTCTGGGGAAGGTGACCGGTGATGGTGGTTCAAGCTCCGACAAGGCTTCTTATTGCTACGAATCGATGGTCCGTGACTCCTATCATTAGCAACAAGACCAAGAGGGCGATCTGAGGGGCTAAAAGCAATGCTAGGAGGGATTAGAGGATAAAAATATAAAGAAGTTGGAGGTTTTTTTAGAATTGGTGTACCCGATGAAGAAGGGGGTGTGTGATTGAGTGATAAATTAGAGAAGTCGAAACATCCGTGAGTTTTTGATATGGTCAGTTGGGTGATTGTACAGTTGATCGAGGTCAACGAATGGAGGATCCCGGTTCGTCCACGTGGACCAACTAAGAAAAAAAGATTCTAAAATAATTTATAAAATCATTTAAAAACATGAACTGAATTAATTAATTTTTAGTTACAAAATAAAAAATGTTTATAATTTTATGTTGTATAAATGCCTATTTTATTTAATGTTACAATGTTACTTCAACATGTTATTATTGATTTATATATTGGTAATAAATAAATGTATTTTACTTATTTTAGTTTTATTTTGCATTTTAGACATGTATTTTATTTATTTTTGGTTTGTTTAATTACATATTTATATATTTTTAGTTTATTTTTCTAAGTTTATTCACATACATAATTAATTATGTATATTATTCTCAAAGGTATATATATGTATATTTAATATCTATATATTGGAATACAATATTTGTTATTAATTTTTTATGGTTTTATTTTATTTTATTTTAATTTAATTATGGACATGTATTTTAATAATATTTACAAATTTAAAAAATATAAACAACTTAAAAACATAAATAATAAATATATTGAATTGAATATACATGTATATTGCACAATGGGGGCCCAAAATATAACTTTTACATCTTAAATCAAATTGAATGAAATCATCTTAATTAAAGAGAATATTTAGTTTTATGAACAATAAAGGTAGGTTTGGTCAATTTTGAATATGTATGGAGGAGGTACATGTCTGCAAAGTTTTCTTTGCGTATTTTATTTTGTGTCATGGGTACACTGTGTATTATTTTTCAAGGAAATCAACTTCGTATTTGCTTTCTATTTTTATCTACAATATTCAAATAGACGGTTTTGTTGTTTGAGATGTAGAAATAATAAAATAAAATGGATCCTAAAATGCAATAATTGGGTAAAATAAATTAGGGGTTTTATGTGATTTCGTTTATTTTCATGTATAGTTCTTCTACCTTGTCTCCACCTACTTTGTTTCTTATCGACCAAGTTATCATGATGACTAGGTCTTGGGGTCTAGGATCACTCAATATCTTTGAGTTTTCATTCTGATTCTTTTCTTTCCTTATTCTTTTATTTACGGATTAAATCGTATTTATAACATATATTTTTTGCAATATTTTATGTGAATTAGTAAGTGTTTATTTTCACAAATTAATGATATATGCACGTAGTTAGATATAGATTTAAGGACAAAATTTAAAAATAAAGATAATGAAATAGAGATTTGTCCATATCAAGATACCAAACCCCAATCCCAATCTCTCCTTGGATGATGTAAGTCGTCAAATTATTGTAAGTAGTTGTCCCTCTATTGATATCCATAATGATGATGCTAACAATCTGCTTGATGACTTGGTTGAAGATGCTGAAATTATAGATATTCCTAAAGGTGCTCATCTAGTTGATTGAAAATGGATCTATACAATCTAGTATTATGTAGAAAGGAAAATTGAGCGATTTAAGGCTCGACTTGTTGCAAAAGGTTGCAATCAGAAATGTGAGATTGATTATCTTGAAACTTTTTCTCTTGTGGCGAAAATGAACACTATAAAGGTAGTAAAATTTGCCTTGGTGTTTAGTTCTCTTGGAAAATGTGACAGTTAGATGTTAAAAATGCCTTTTTGAACAAAAATCTAAAAGGGGTGATTTACATGAAAATGCCACCAGGCTATGGAATTGTAGATAAGTGTCGTAGGTTGAAAAGAGCTTTGTATGGGCTAAATCAATCACCATGGGCATGGTTCGAGCGTCTGTGTGTGGTCATGATAAAACATGGTTACAGTTAGGCAAATGAAGATCAAACACTTTTCATAAAAAAGAAAAGCAATAGAAAATCTATTCTCCCCATTTATGTAGATGATATGATTCTCATGGGTGACTATGAAGAAGAAATGTCCAGCATAAAGAGGACTCTTGCAAAAGAATTTGAACTCAAAGACTTGGGAGAGTTGAAGTATTTTCTTAGCATAGAGATGGCTAGGTGCCATGGGGGGATGTGTCTAAATCAATGAAATTATACTCGTGTCTTACTACAAGATTTAGGAGTGCTTGAGTGTAAACGCGCCTCCTCTCCTATGGAGGCAAATCATAAACTAAGTAAAGAAGATGGTGAACTTCTGGATGATGCTTGAAAAGGGAGATATCTACAATTGGTTGGGAAACTAATTTATCTCACTCTAACAAGGCCTGATATCACTTATGTTGTTTATGTAGTTGACCAAATGCCCCTACCACAGTTCATGTGAATGTTGCCAACAGAATATTGTGTTATATAAAGAAGTCTCCAGGAAAAGAATGTATGTTAAAAAAATGTAATGTGATAATTGAAGGCTCCTCAAATGCAGATTGAGATGGCTCTATTGATGATCGAGGATCTACTTTTGGATATGTCATATACTTTTGTGGGAATTTGATCATCTAGAGAAGTAAGAAACAGAATGTTGTCTCTAGCTCAAGCACTGAAGTCGAGAACCGTGCTCTTGCAAGTGTCATCGAAATCTTATGGTTACAACTTCTGTTGAAGGAATTGGGTACTGAAACAACCACTCAGACTCATATTTTTTGTGATAACAAAGCTGCAATAAACTTGACAAACAACCATACGAATGATAAAATGAAGCATATAGAAATTGTCAGACACTTCATCCGTGAGAAGATTGACGACGACTAGTTGTGCCTTCCTTGTATGAAATTAGGTGATCATATTGTTGATCTCTTTATAAAGAGGCTGCCTACGATGAAATTCGAACATAATGTAGGTAAGTCGAGTATGGTTTATATGTATGCCCAACTTGAGGGGAGTGCTGAGTTTGAATTACTCTTAATGTGTAAACGGTTTATGGATGAGGATCTGTTTACCCATTCTTATATATATAATGTACTCATCCTCTTCTTTGATTAATTATCTTAGCGAAGAGTGCCATGATCTCCAAGAGAGGAGACTAAGGTTTTGTGCCCTCCTGATTTTTTCCCTCTTTGAGGGTTTCCACACATAAATCTGCAATCATTGTGTTCGCTTGTTGTTCAAATCCGACATAGGGAAAGGATCACTTTAATACGTAAGTATTCTACATTATGCATGCATAATATTAATGGGATGTTTTAGATGTATCCATTAAACAAGTTCAATTTTACCTTGTTCCTTTATTATGCTTAACATCGATAAAACGCATGGTACCTGACCCTATTTGAGATAGGAGTGTTAGTTAATGAGTTAATTTCATAAGAGGAAAAGGTCTTAACCCCTATGTATAACTAAAGGAATAACTCAAAAGATACGGGATAGTTAGACTATTATTCTCGTTTGTTCATTATTATCTAATCAATTCAATTTGTCCATCAAGATTCTCGTCAATACAATCATTGTCAACACCAATAACACAACTTAGTTTATTTTAAGAACTTCTTTTTTTATAATATATTTTTAGTTATTACTACACATTATATATAACATATGTGTTATTTTACTATAAATAAATCTTAACTTGTATTTTTAAAATACATCAATTCTTCATTCTTCTCTATTAACAAAAGATAAAATTTTTAGGGTAAATTTTAAAAAAATCTTAAGCATACATCGATTCTAAATTCAACACCTTAATTTTAGAATGTAATAAAGAAGAGCAAGAGCTTTCAACTTCAGAGAGTTTAACATCGACATACAAGAGTTGCGGATCGAAAGCTTATGAAAACCTGTATTTGAGACAAAAAAAACCATTCCTTTAATTAGGCATCAACGCATAGCAGAGTTCCGTTCCTTTAATCTATCCTAAAATTTGTCAATCTTAACCACGACCGTCGCTCTAAAAACAGATGCATAATAGCAAGACGTAAGTTGACATAGTTATTGGATATTGAATAGACAATGGGGAGTAAAAAATATATAGTGCTTCCCGAGATGAAAGGCAGAAGGGGAGAGAAAAAAGTAAACGGGGGTAATGAAGGCTACAGAGAGGGAAAGTAAACGCTCCGATGGCGAACACGTGTCCTCCTGCACCCTCTGTACATCTCCTATAAAAATAGTGAATTCCTGTCAGGTTAGTTACATGTTCTTATCACGTCAGTAAAAATTATCACGAATTTCTTATTCTATCCCCTGTCCCCTTCTTCTTTATGGCAAATGGGTGCAGCCGCAGACCATTAATTATTACTCTTTCTTTTTCTCCAACGTTTCACAGCTCAGGATTTTGAACCTTCATGTGCCCCATGCAATTTATGGCAGGGCACCTAAAATTAAGAACTGCCATGTCTTTTTCTTGAAATTAAATCAGATAAAACATATTTAGTCAATACAGTTCACGACTGGTCAATCTTTTTCTTGATCATGGCATATAAGCTGCTAGCAACATGTGCTCTTTACTATTGAGCCGTGAATCTGGACCTTTAGATTATGCTCATCACACACAGGTTGATTGGAGGAGAAGAGAGATAAGCATAATCTAATGGTTAAACTCACTTCTCTCATGCCCTCACAAGTTTTGGATCTCACAACATCAACCCTCTATACATACATACATGCATGCATACATACATACATACATACATACATACATACATACATACATACACACACACACACACATGTACATACATACATACACACACGTACCTACATACATACATACATACATACATACATACATACATAAATACATACATACATGAGGTTGAGGAGGTTGCACCATGGTGTATGTAAATGTAAATGCACTGGTGCCAAAAATGCCCATTTTTCGATTTTTTTTGAAATGGTCATGTGGGAATTTGGCCACTATATATCATCACGATGTCATTAAAAAATCAACTTAATTCAGGATTTCAAACCCCTTCATCAAGGCTGTCAAATTTTAACGATCTCAAAATTGTTAAAATTGAGTTGTTAGATGGACACGTTAAGAATGTCTATTTCACATGAAATTTGAAACACTATTTCACTAATAATACTAAGTAAATCCGCCAAGGTTTCATCTAAAAAAGAACATTTGTGGCACCGTGCACCAGGGTGCAATCCCCAACCCCTCTCTCTCTCTCTCTCTATATATATATATATATATAAACAGGTAAGGGATTTTTACCCCATGAGTTATATAAACTTTATAAATTACCTTCTTAACTTTTGAAACATTGATATTCCTTTATCGACTCCGTAAACTTGTATCTCTTGTGATTTACTCCCATCCATTTTACTATTTACGTTAATCAAATTTCGTCAATTTGTTTAGCAAACTACCCTTTTGTTTATCAAAATTACCAACAATACCCCTCCCTCCTCACCTCCCCTTTCCCATCACGCATTGACCTCCTCCCTTTGCTCCACTCACCTCCACGACGTCCGACCCCTCCACGACCTCCTCCTCAAATATTCAATTGGCTAGTTGGCGTACCTCCACATCGCATTTTCGTTGTTCAACCACCTAGCCTAGAGCTCCACCTGTCCCTCAATCTACTGATGAATCCATGATTCATTACATTTCTGTCGTATTTTGTCTTAAAACCCTTAACAAATATATGTAAAAATACATTAATTATCATCTTTTATGAAAACCTCATTCATGAATAAAAATATATTTTTATGCATCAAAAACATGTAAATAAATAAAAGAATAAATATAAAGAAAAGAAAAGTAGGCAGATTGTAAATATGTATATATATACAATATGACTTATAAAATATAAATATAAGTGCATGATATATTTATTTAACCTAGCATGTGAGACCAAATCAGCATGAGTTGGTTAAAAAACAAATAAGTAGGTGGAGATAAGGAAAGAAAATCATAAAAATAATTAAATATACACTCCACACATTGTTAAGAATGTCACGAGGACAATTGATCATCTTCATTAGTTGCACACCATTCATACTCGTTAAATCTGTTCGAATCAAATCAAAATTGTTTCCATTTCTTTTCACTTTCATTGTTCTCTTAATATCTAGAAACTCATTATATAACTTGCAAATCACTAATTTTTGGCCGATTTCTAGTACAAATCGAGCATACAAAATTATTTGAAGTTCGATCTTCTATCTGAAGCACCCTTTCACCGTTTGGAACTCAAAGTGATGGAAGAACAATCAGATCTAAAGAAGTTTTCAATAGCTGCAAGACTTGACCGACCGCCATTTTCATCGATGCCCACCAACCGCCAACCGACGTCCTTGGAGCTGCTCAACCGTAGGAGAGCTCGGAGGGAGAAGGAGTCTCCCTCCTGGCCCTACCGGAGGCAAAAGATCGGCGAAGGTCATCTGAGATAATTCGGAGAAGAAGCGTTGTCGTGACATAGCAAAAAGGGGGAAGAACAGAGCAAGAACGCTAGATGCTATAGTTTCCTGATACGTGGCACCAACCGACGGTCCAGATCGAGCTTCAACTTTTAAACACCACCCTTGATTGGGAAATGGTGAAAATTTTGCAACATAAAACCGTTGACATTCCAGAGTCTCAGAAGTGCTCCAGAATTTCTAGAAATTACATTTAGGTCCCTGCACAAGAACCTAAATGTAATACTTTTAGTTTTCTTCACATTTAAGTCCTTGACCGAGGACCATTTTACAGGACTTTTTATTTGTTTTCTTGCATTTATACCCTTGAATTGTAGGGTACATTTGGAACTGTTTTTGACATTATTTTGTGACGATTTTCTTGGGGTAGCTATACAACTACCCTAGATTTATTTTGAGTTGATTTTCAAAGGATTTTATCGTGATTTCATCTAGATTTTATTCTTCATGATTTAACTCTATTTTGAGTCTTTTTTGACTGCTTTTTCGAGCCCATTGCTCGAGTGATCTCTCTACAATATAGTATCACCTATCTACTACATATTTTCACATACTATATTGTAGCTAAATCATTTGAAAAATATCACTTTGAAAAATAAATAAAAATTGAAAAAAATAAAATCAAATAAAAATTTCGAAATAAAAAATCGATTAAAAAATTTCTCTCTTTTCTCGCTTTCTTCGAGAAGAAATAAAAAATCACAAAAATATTCTTTTCCTTAAAAATACAAGTATTGTTATTCTACCTACATGAGTTCTACCCAGGCACACTTCCCTGGTCAAATAAATAGTGTAGATAAAATAGGAGAGAAATTTATTTACTTCACTCTCTCTCTCTATATATTTTATCGATTTTTGTTTGATCAACTAGAGTTTTGGTTCGAAGCAATTTCTACATCGACATCGACATCTTATCGCTTCCTAAACCCTCGTTATCAAAATAGCACCGTCGTCGGGGAGGCATTAGCCATACTTCGATTTTTGAACTTATTTTGTGATTTTTTCTTTCTTCTTGTTTCTCGCGGTTTTTCTCGAGTTTTCTACGATTTTTATGGTTCTCTCGAATCTTCTCTCGATTAGTATTCTTGGCTCTTTATTAGTTTTATAGGGTCTGCAAGATCAGTCAGCTTCTTAGGAAGCCAAATCAGTTGAGAGTGCAGAGATCGACTCTTTCTCTATGAGTAGGTTACAGAGGGCAGAGCGAGTTGGTCAATATTTTGACTTTCGATGTGAGAGAGGAAGGGCCTTTACATGTTTCAACTTTTATAGAAAGGGTCCACTAAGGTCATCCCGATTTGTATAAGGGCTTTAACCTTTTTTCGGGGTAAGTTTCGTCAGGTGTCGGTGCACTTAGGGGACCTCACCGCAGGTTTTGGTTTCTACCGATTTTTATTTGTTTCACATGATTTCGTGGAGCCTAGGTTTGCATGACTGATTGATTAGATGACTAAATTAAAACCTCTAATCCACACTTAGGCGTAATTCGATGATTTGACAAATAATTCATCTTACGCTAGAATTGTTGATTAGGACTCTGTTTTTCACGACTTTTCATGCTTTAGCCTATAGGTTTATAAATTCTGTGCGAATCACTTGCATATAGATTGCTGGCGTTAGGTATGATCTCTATCTCTGCATGCATCATGGTTTTATTCCGCATTCTCTGTAAGACACATTTTTTAAACTTTAAAAATACCAACATCCTATTAGATATTGTTGAAAATATCCAAAAAATTGAAAACCACAAAAAAACTTATCTTTCTCTTCTAAAAGCTTGATAAAAAATAAAAAATACCTTTACTTAACTTGAATTGGGAGAGCAAATCCCTCATTATTTGCAGGTACTCTCCAGACAGAGTGGGGCACATACACTTAAGGAATACAACCCAAATCTCTGGACTTGTGCCCTAAGCGCTTGGACTCACTCTTCCGGTCATGTTACTTGCTGCAAACACTTGCCTCAGACGTTAGAAGTAGTCTTGTTTTAATTGGTGTGCACCGATGGCTTAAAGACGAACTACCTGAGGAGACTACACATGTGATCTTGCTAAATAACTTATTCATCACCAAAAAAATTGAAAAGATAAAAGACCGATCTCTTACAATCTTCACTGTGTGCAGTTGGTGAACTTAGGGTTGCATTGTGTTTGTATGCGAGGTGTGCATTATTATGCATCTTATACGCCTTCACACTTGTGTTGTTGACTTGATATCATTCTCTCTCCCAATATTCTTTTGACATCGAAGATGACGACCAGATGGATTTTGCGCTCAGACCCCGTGAGCTTTTGACGATCCACCGTCAATCATATATGTTCACAGACTTGGGATGACCCTCTTACCGAGTTGATTCCACCTAGTCACGAGAGGAGCCAGACCCAAACTCCCTTGTCTCCCAGCCCTTCTGTTGAGTCAAATCCATTCCTCACTATTTCTTCTATTTCTCCTACACATTTTTCACTGAGTTCTTATGAGACTTTTTCCTTCCCAGAGGATTCGAGGATCATGGCTAGAGGGAAGGAATCAGTTGAGGACCGAGCTGTTGAGGATAGAAAGGCTGAGGAGAGACGTATAGATGAGAGAACTAATCCAACTTCAGATATTACTGCGAGGATTCTAGACACATTACATCAGATGAGTATACAGATTAGAGATCAGTGTAGAATCTAGGATGAGCTTAGATCTGAGATCACTACACTGAGAGAGGGAGCCGGGAACCCATTACCACTTGCAGTGGTTCCCGTTACTATAGAAGATGAGTATGACCCAGGAGCTAGGACGCTACACCATTGGATTCAGCTACCACTAAATCAAGGGTCATACGAGCTGAGACCGTCCTGTATTTCTTTGCTTCCCAAGTTCTATGGTAACACTTCAGAGGAGCCATTTACCTTTTTGCAGTAGTTTGAGATGATTTTTGGTACGACTAGCTATCCAGAAGTCATGCAAGAGGTTGTACACCTCAAGGCCTTCCCCTTCGCCTTAGCAGATAAGGAGCTTTACTAGTTGAGTCAATTAGGGAGGGAGATTTCTACATGGGACGATCTGAAGTCCACATTCCTACTTAAATATTTTCCTTTAGGATAGACGAACATGATGAGGAGCCAGATCTCAAACTTTACACATCTACCGCATGCATCATTCCATGAGTCATGGGATCGATTCAAGGATTTGATAGAGAGATGCCCACATCATGAGATACCTTTGAAGGTGCTAGTACAGAACTATTTTGGAGGACTCCAGCCATATGTTCAGGGCCTAGTGAGTGTCACATGTGGTGGCAGTTATCTAAATAGGGATGCTGAGTCAGTTTGGTCCATCTTTAAGGGGATGGTAGAGAATTCACATGTTAGTGATTCTACTCGGGAATTTCAGAAGGGCCCACAACCTCCACACCGTCGAGAGCATCAGAAGGTGGCACATGTTTCAGATTCTGAGTCATGATCTGACATGGTATTTATTAGTGAGAAGCTTACAATAGTCGATGTGATTTAGAAGAAAGTTTAGGATTTACAGCGGCTGCGAGAGTTGGAGAAGCTCTCATCACTTCCTCAGCAGTTGAGTGATTTGACAAAGAAGGTGAGCGAGTTGCAGCTTCAGTACCAACAGACATGTCCTTCTTCTACTTCCTAGCATGTTAGGAGATCTTTACCCGCTCCTCCTACTCGTCAGATACATTTTGTTCAGAGCAATCCGGTTCAACCTACCGAGACTCCACAGATTGATTGGAATGAGGATCTGTCCAATGCCAACCCGAGTCAGACCACTAGTTCTGGAGATGTTGATGTTGATTCTCATGTTAATTTTGAGATCAATGGGATATGGTACGCTCCTATTCAGCGTTCACCACACTTTACTCCTCAAAGACTACACCACCACCAGCAGTATAGTCATCCGCAGCATGGACGTCCACATTTTCAACACCGACAGCCTTACACACCACAACAGTCACACAAGCACTCATATCATAGACCACATTATTTTCAGTATCCTACTACACATTCACAGACACATCATTACCACCAACAACAATCTTTCTTCACACCACAGAGATCTCCTCAACCTTACACATCACAGCAGCACACTCCTAGGCAGGAGAGATTAGACAGACAGTGTCACCACACAGAGTCTGAGATGTCTTCACAGGCTTTGGCACTGAACGAGATCACAGATATGTTGAGCACACTCTAGACCGCACATAGGATAGAGATGGAGCGGGTTAACCATCGTCTGGATGAGTGAACTGTGCCCAAGACCACTTTTCCAGCCCAGCCTCATGAAGGATATTGAGAATCCTTAAGCGCATCACGGAAGCATGTCGATCGCATCGTATGCAATCGGAGAAACTAGTCGTACTAGATGTTAGATGCGGCGGAAATTAAAATTTCTTAAAACTAAAGATGAAACCACATGATCACGAGAACACTTCTTAGATCGTTTCATCAAACCACAAAGTACAAGGAACACCTCTTGAAGCGTGGTTGTGATCGCAAGATCCCAAAGTAGAGATCCTCCTGTCTCAAGTCCGATCCATGAAAAACGCACTTGCGGGCACGATGATGAGTCGCGTCCTTCCCGCAATCCTCGATGAAGATCCAAGCAATGTATCTCCTAATTTCGTCAAACGAAATCCGTCGTCTTCCTTTAGAGTAAGAAACTCCAAAGAAGAAGGAGATCCTCGTGTCGTCGAAGAAGAAGCCGAGAGTCTCTCCTTTCTCAACACAAGATGGACAGCCATCCTTTGGAGGAGAGAAGGAGAGTGGGCGAGAATATGAGAGAGAGAGAGAGAGAGTTGTAACCTTGTACAACTCTTAATGATGTACCCTGAAAGGCTACCCTAGCCCTCCTTTTATATTAGTTTAGGATCCAATGGATCTCAATCCATGGGACACAAAGATCCAACGGCCAGGCTTGGTCTATGCAAAATCAATGGCTATAATTGTTGTTGGTTAAAACCAACAACATTTATTTATAATTAAAATAAATATGTGTTGCAACATTATCAACACATTTTTAATTTAACATAAATGAATTAGTTAAGAGATTAATCAAGATAATAAAATGGAGATAATGTAGCCTCCTAAAATGGTGGCATATTATCTCCTTTTTATTATATCATATTTTCTCTTAATAATTTGTGACAACTATTATCACATAATTATCCACAAAATTAATTCCAAATTAATTTGTGAATATTTCAATCATGCCATTGAAAAATATGTGAATCAAATTCACAGCCCAAACTAATTTGTAAATTACATTTCCAATTAATTACTTAATGTGAATCCAATTCACATTAATAATTAACAAATGCTATTTACATAATTTTTCTCTCTCTTCAATATATGTATATTATAAATCATATTTATAATACACAAATATTATGGATAGTATTATCCGCATTCTCTAATCCTTGATAATTAAATCTCATTTAATTATGTTAGATAAAAATTCTCACAATATGAATCATATTCATATTAAGCTTGATCATTAAATCTCATTTAATCATCAAGTTCTTCTTGCTTGGATATGAATTTCATCATATGAATTATTCTCGAACCCTTTCAAGAATAATGTGCTTTCTCCGCAGATACTTGGAGATAAGGACAGGGCGATTGTATTATTCCATGTATAGTGACTTGAATGTTGAGATCTCATCTCAAATCTAGATCTTACGGACCTCCCACAGATGCTTGATTAAATCAAGATCGCAAATCTAATCTTCTCATTGAATCTGAATCTCACTCAGACCAATGTCCAACACTTGGACTAAGATCAGATTGCTTCTCTACTGGAAGGAGTCACTAAAATCCAGACCTATTTCATCACTCCCTCGGAATGGAAGCGTCATGGATATACAATCGTTTATCATTACATCACCCTCAGGTATTCCCAATACCTGTACATCCTGCATACTGGAAGACCGATGGTAAACCCGAAGATTAAGATTAATTTTATACTGTCTTCTTCAGGGTTTGATCACTAAGTTTCTCATTTGATCATTGGGATTTGGTATCGATCATATACTTTCCAAAAGCATATATCATACCTAGGTCTTGATCATATAATTTCCAAAAGTATATATCGAACCTACAAATTCAGTCAAGTTTCCAAAGCGAGACGACCGTGCACAGAATTTGATTCTTCCCAATATCTCATAAGTGAGCTCATGTCTTCCGATTCAGTAATGAACCTGTATGATCCCTTTGAGAGATCGTATTACTCATATGCCCTTATATGCACACCAGCGCGATGGTGTATAGACCTTGGTTAGGTCATCAACCTATTGGTCAGCCAAATGTACATACTCAGACATATAGCAATACATCTGTCTCCGGTCAGAGGATGTGTGCCTATGCTGTGACAGCATTCAACATAGGACTTAGGTTATCTCGATCTCGTTAAGTCAACTCTTTGACCTAACTAATCTTACACCTCCGAATCTCTATTCCTATGCAGAGGACCTGCATCAAGAGGTCGGTCAGATATCAGCCTATGTGAGAAAGGATTGCCATCTCCTACTCAGGCTGGAGATCATCTCTTAACAATCATTTGACGGTGCTTGATGAGTCCTCAATCTAACCTTTTAGATATTCATCAAAGCACCAGCCTCTATGATTCAATAATTGAATCAACAACTGTATGATCATTAAGATGGCCATGGTACATAACCCTAATTGTGCAGAGGGACCTATTATGCAAATTAGTTATTCTTCATTTCAGATCAGGGAATGATATTCGCAATAACATTTATTGCATAATGGCTCGCCGTGGGCTCACATGTCCAACAATCTCCAACTAGACCAAAGAACCATTAATGGGCTAATCATTTAAACCCACACTCATGTGACAATCATAAGCCATTCAGAAATAGCTGGGTAAGCTGATCAGTTACTCTGTTCCCGCAAGACTACGCCAAGTCCTTTTTCAGAACTTGCATATCCCCAGTAACAGTGCTCGCATCCAATGCGAATGTTGCATCTAATGCAACCAATACTCAACCTAGTCAAAGCAGTTACAGTGTCCTTGACACTATTGCTCAATAACTATTATAACCAATAATTCCATAATCCTTATCAAAATACCCTTATTCCTGGAGATCACTATCTCTTAAGGTATCCACAGTTAAGACCTTTTAGATCTCTATCTATAAAATCTTAAGATTTTGAAGATATGACTTTGAGATCACTATCTCAAAAAAATCTTGTCATCTATGAAGATTTTGTTATTACTGCAATCAAGTGTTTTCTTTCTCCATAATAGGATTAGTAACAGTTTACTACTCCCACTGCATGGCAGATATCTGGCTTTTGTACACATCTAGCATACACTTAGCTTCTCGTAACTGATGCACAAGTGCAAGCAGTTCTAGCATTTACTTCCTCAACTCTTTGAGGTGCTATCCCTTTAGATAGGTCAATAGCAAATCTCAAGGGAAGGAAGCCTTTCTTAGAATTTCCAGAAAATGGAACATGTCCAAGGTATACTACAAATGTGACAGTCCCAATACCCTCTTTTCTTTGCTTCTGAACACCTTCAGAACCAAGATCCAAGAGGCATCTTTGAGATCATATCTCAAGGTATGGAATAGCCAGAATATAAAACACTTATTATCATCCTTATACCATTCCAAATGATTAGGATATTATCTACATTTAGCACGATGAACACAATGGCACTCCCACTAAGCTTCACATGGTACATCAAGATTCTATTTGAAATCATAACATTTATAATTTCATCAAATCTTATGTTTCATCAACAAGAAGCTTATTAGAGTCCACAGATGGATTTCTTTAGCTTTCACACCTTACGTTCCCCAAACATGAAGCCCTGGGGCTACTTCATGTGAATATCCTCAGAGAGGTATTCTTTAGAGGAATGCAATCTTGAATTACATCCTGAAGATGCAATAGTCAAGTTGTGTAGCTACGGTTAGCAATATTCTGATGAGTTTAAGCATGGTTACCGAAGAGCAAGTCTCGTCGCAAGCAATGTCTTCTATTCCGGTGTATAGCTCATGGCTACGAACCGAGCTTTGAAGGTCTCTACCTTCTCATCAGGTTCCCTTTCTCTTGAAGATCCATTTACACCTTAATGGGTCTGACCCTTATAGGTGGATCCTTGAGGGTCCATATACAACACTTGTATATGAAGTCTACTTTAGACTTTATTGCTAATATCCATCTTTCCATGTCATGATCCTCAGGAGCTTCATCACATGAAGTACAATCATTGTCAGACTTAACTGACACATGGAATACATCCTCAAACTCATTTGAAGAGGTATTAGTGCTTTATCTTTAATTGTCCCTTTTAGTTTCCAATTTCAGGAGCCTCATTATCTTCTCAAGATCAAATGAGTTCCTATACTTCATTTTCATCTTGATTCTCAAGAGAGTCATCCTCTAAGAATCACATTCTCAAAGATGAGATCTTCTAAGAATCTCAAGGTCATAAAGTAGGTATCCAATACCATCCTTTATTTTCCTAATGACGTAGCACTCTCAAGTGCTAGATTCCAGCTTACATGCATGGAACCTTATTAAGGATATATATTGTAGTCTCTACTACACATATATACTTGGAAACTAAGAGGAACTTATGCTATCAAATCATGTCACACATGATCCAATTGTATCTCCCCATAACTCTATTGAGTTCAGGTTTATCAGGAGGAGTGAGATAGAAATGATATTCATATCTTCATAAGGTATTCTTTGAATTCTATCTAACATGTACAAGCTACCTAGGTTAGATCAAATTCATTTCATCTTTCTTCAAACTTTGGTTCTAAACCAAAAATGTGAAATCATTGAACATTTTAAAGGTTTCTCAGGTGAAGAGAAGAAATCTCATATCATACATAATCATCAATAGATATCACATATCCATAATGTTTACTATGATATAGATGATCTACATACATCAGTATGTATGAGATCTTGAATACCTCGACATCTAACACCATTCCCAGAGAAGGGTGTATTGGACATTTTACTTTGAATACAATATTCACAAGTATGTAAGATTTGAAATTTTAGACATTCTAAAATTTCATCTATTACTAGTCTATTGATCATATCAATAGACATATGTCCAAGACTCGATGCCAGATCATTGTCAAATGATCTTCATCCTCCTATTGATCTATTAAGGTTTAATTTTCAGTATTAGAAATCTTAATGAACCATTCATTAATTTTCTAATTTTGTGGAGTCCACTAGATGTTAGATTACTATCTGAAATATATCCATCATAATTCTTTATGATAGTTCTATCTCAGAATTCATGTTTATTTCCAACATTTAGAAACAAACAATGAGGGTATTCTAATATCTAGGTCATGGAGACATTCTCCAAGACTAAGGGCTCTCCCACTGAGAATATGAAGTCTGTCTATCGAACAGAGATTGCTGCAACAATTACAACAATATCCATGTAGATGACTACTAAACCTTAAGATCAAATTTTTAATCTTCTAATACATATATGCAACCAATTGCAAATGTCATTAGAAGATTGGGATACAATTGTCAGACTTTATCTTATGAAATAAGAAAGTCAAAGTCAATGATTATATGTAGATTATTCCGATGCTCTATATGAGTCCTTCACTAAGGATTTTAGATAGATTTGATAGTCATACTATCAGCACATCAACTTATTTCAGTATTGGCATTCATCCAACTCTTTGGATGTCATATGGAAGTTACAGAAGTATAATCAACTCTTTGACTTTCCTTCTCACATGGGTCCAACCCATGCTTCCACTGTGCTCTCTTCATCTATAAACAACCATTGTTCATGACAAAGAATCTCTTATGTTGAATTCAAAAGATTTCAATACAAGAGCACCTCAACATTTATACATGCTTCAGTAAATTCATACAATATGAATATTATGAAGCTTCACGAATGACTAGAGTATAGACAGTAGAATGATGACACTCATCATATCTACATACATCTTATCTCTTCGAGACTTACGTTCAGGTACGTATTCAAACATTTTGAATACATCATCTCTTTCGAGCCACCATTCTGCATAATGCAGAGAACCATGTCATTCATGATTAAATGTCTAGAGCACATATGTATGTCAAAATATATTCTTTTATTTTATAAGGATTATTCGACAATTACGATCACCATCGACATGTCACTTCCAAAGTACACTTGATGAAAGATCAAGATTATAGATACATACAAACCCTAAGGCGATGTCTTATTGTCTTACATAATTGTCATTCCTCAATATGTTGAGGAAACTTGCACATTGCAACCACATACATTATGTGTCCAATTGCAAGTACAATATCTGGATCATGAGTCCAATCCAAGATATTTTACTGGTTATTATTGAGTATAATATTGAGTGGGTTTAATGAAGGATTATCTGAAATAAGAAATTTGCATAAGTGTATATATATATATATATTATATATACATATTTTACTTTGATTTAGGAATTTTTATATCAAAGTTGTCTTGCCTTGTCAACACTGAAAGTTCATTCCCTTAACCACTTTCAATGTAAGAGATATTCTTACCATTATATCTCTAGCAAGATATGGGATCTCCTTTCCTATCTTTGTCGCATCCCAATAATATGAGAATTTACGACTTCGATAAAAAGAAGCGGGAACTCATTCCGCCTTGCAAGTCCAACATGCATTCCCAATTCGGTCTTTAATACCCGGGCCCACCACCCCTAAGATGATGTTGACCCATTGCTAATTGAACCAACCGTCAACAGGATTAGAACTCGCTATGCACAATCCAATATCGCCCCAATAATATGAGGACTCGATATTGGGGTCACTATGCATACGACCTTACTCTTTTGAGAAGCAAAGAGCCCGATCCAGATGCGCTTGCATATAGGATCTGTCACTTCGGACAGGCGTCTCCTACATACAATCCCTGGCGACAAAACCCTTCGCCTTGACGGGAGACCATGGATGTCACTTATGTGATCCTCCACCTTATATTCAAATTTTATAATTAATTATCGTGAATCATATTCACATAATTAATTCTTCTAAGGGAAATACACATCTATTCATAATAGGGTGTTAATTGGATATAATTAATTTAATCATATTAAATTAATCATTAATCCAATGATCAATCAACAAACTTGATTATTACTTGAATAGTAGGTATAATCTCAAAGTACGTATTATTCGAATTTTAATAATTAGAAAAATACACATTGACTTTCTCCGACACTATACAGTTCCTACCCGCTGTCATGGCCAGTACCGACGAGAGTGGGACGGACTACATACGTTGCAACCCGCGATCCCAATGCTCTCTGACTAGGCACCATATCCGCCTCGGGAAAGGATAATACCAGATAGATCATCATGTACTTTGAGATGCTCATCGGTTTTTCAACCGAAATTATACCATATAATATACATCAAAATAATTTTGATTATATTTTAAGGATATTTGCTAAAAAAATCCCCAATGCTATTCAAGCAAGAGGGTTTTTTTATGTAAAAGTTGTCCTACAACTATTGTAGGATAAAGTAAGGTTTTCATGAAATCAATGTTTGTTTGTTGATGAACCAATGATCAAGATCTATTATCTCATCATTGTGGTTTAGGCAAATGTCATTCAATGAAATAATTATCTCTTAAAATATTTCACAAATATTTATCACTAATTATTCCATAAAATTAATAATTAATTTTCATCATGATAATTGAATGACTTATCACAAGGTTCATGATCAAAAAAATGTTAATTTCCAGCAGTGACCCCCAATCACTAAAATTAACTTATCTTGATCAATTTAAATCCAAAAAATGCAGACTCAGTTTCCAAAGATTTCCTATTTGATTTATTAAAGAACCCAAGTGATAATTCATGCATTTCGAGGCCGATTAAAACCGTAATTATCTCATTAATCATGTTAAAATCCGCAGTTCCCGCAACAGTGAATATAGGCATATTCAAAAAGCCATATCTTGAGCAAATAAAGTCCAAATTTAGTAAACTCAAGTCCTATGGTTTCCTTGTTTAATGGGTGACAATTTCGTGTTTAAACATCTTAAACAGTACTGAAAATTTCAATTAGACAGAGGTGCGAAAATTGAAATGCAGAAAAAAATTCGCAACCCTTTCAAGAACCAAATCGTCTAAGGTCTATGGATCATATCCAAAACCTTTTTCAACCTGGCTCTGATACCACTTGAAGGATATTGAGAATCCTTAGCGTGTCACGGAAGCGTGTCGATCGCATCGTATGTAATCGGAGCAACTAGTCATACTAGATGATAGATGGGGCGGAAATTAAAATTTTTTAAAACTAAAGACGAAACCACATGATCACGAGAACACTTCTCAGATCGTTTCATCAAACCACAAAGTACAAGGAATACCTCTTGAAGCGTGGTTGTGATCGCAAGATCCCAAAGTAGAGATCCTCCTGTCGCAAGTCCGATCCACGAAGAACGCACTTGCGGGCACGATGATGAGTCGCGTCCTTCCCGCAATCCTCGATGAAGATCCAAGCAATGTATCTTCTGATTTCATCAAACGAAATCCGTCGTCTTCCTATAGAGTAAGAAACTCCAAAAAGAAGGAGATCCTCGAGTCGTCGAAGAAGAAGCCGAGAGTCTCTCCTTTCTCAACACAAGATGGATGGCCATCCATTGGAGGAGAGAAGGAGAGTGGGCGAGAATATGAGAGAGAGAGAGTTGTAACCTTGTACAACTCTTAATGATGTACCTTGAAAGGCTACCCTAGCCCTCCTTTTATATTAGTTTAGGATCCAATGGATCTCAATCCATGGGACACATAGATCCAACGGCCAGGCTCGGTCAAAATCAATGGCTATAATTGTTTTTGGTTAAAACCAACAACATTTATTTATAATTAAATTAAATATGTGTTGCAACATTATCAACACATTTTTAATTTAACATAAATGAATTAGTTAAGAGATTAATCAAGATAATAAAACGGAGATAATGTAGCCTCCTAAAATGGTGGCTTATTATCTCCTTTTTTATTATATCATATTA
Organism: Ottelia alismoides; assembly: GCA_037367405.1. Taxonomy (NCBI): domain Eukaryota; kingdom Viridiplantae; phylum Streptophyta; class Magnoliopsida; order Alismatales; family Hydrocharitaceae; genus Ottelia; species Ottelia alismoides. The sequence goes on from JAZKJV010002021.1 coordinate 355,308, forward strand.
TCTCTTAATAATTTGTGATAACTATTATCACATAATTATCCACAAAATTAATTCCAAATTAATTTGTGAATATTTCAATCATGCCATTGAAAAATATGTAAATCAAATTCACAACCCAAACTAATTTGTAAATTACATTTCCAATTAATTACTTAATGTGAATCCAATTCACATTAATAATTAACAAATGCTATTTACATAGTTTTTCTCTCTCTTCAATATATGTATATTATAAATTATATTTATAATACGCAAATATTATGGATAGTATTATCCGCATTCTCTAATCCTTGATAATTAAATCCCATTTAATTATCTTAGATAAAAATTCTCACAACATGAATCATATTCATATTAAGCTTGATAATTAAATCTCATTTAATCATAAAGTTCTTCTTGCTTGGATATGGATTTCATCAAATGAATTATTCTCGAACCCTTTCAAGAATAATGTGCTTTCTCTGCAGATACTTGGAGATAAGGATAGGGCAATTGTATTATTCCACGTATAGTGACTTGGATGTTGAGATCTCATCTCAAATACAGATCTTATGGACCTCCCACAGATGCTTGATTAAATCAAGACCGCAAATCTAATCTTCTCATCGAATCTGAATCTCAATCAGACCAATGTCCAACACTTGGACTAAGATCAGATTGCTTCTCTACTAGAAGGAGTCACTAAAATCTAGACCTGTTTCATCACTCCCTCGGAATGGAAGCGTCATGGATATACAATCGTTTATCATCACATCACCCTCACGTATTCCCAATACCTGTACATCCTGCATACTGGAAGACCTATGGTCAACCCGAAGATTAAGATCAATTTTATATTGTTTTCTTCAGGGTTTGATCACTAAGTTTCTCATTTGATCATTGGGATTTGGTATCGATCATATACTTTCCAAAAGCATATATCATACCTAGGTCTTGATCATATACTTTCCAGAAGTATATATCAAACATACAAATTCAGTCAAGCTTTTAAAGCGAGACGACCGTGCACGGAATTTGATTCTTCCCAATATCTCATGAGTGAGCTCATGTCTTCCGGTTCAGTTATGAACCTGTATGATCCCTTTGAGAGATCGTATTACTCATATGCCCTTATATGCACACCAGCGTGCCGGTGTATAGACCTTGGTTAGGTCATCAACCTATTGGTCAGCCAAATGTACATACTCAGACATATAGCAATACATCTGTCTCCGGTCAGAGGATGTGTGCCTATGCTGTGACAGCATTAAACATAGGACTTAGGTTATCTCGATCTCGTTAAGTCAACTCTTTGACCTAACTAATCTGACACCTCCGAATCTCTATTCCTATGCAGAGGACCTGCATCAAGAGGTCGGTCAGATATCAGCCTATGTGAGAAAGGATTGCCATCTCCTACTCAGGCTGGAGATCGTCTCTTAACAATCATTTGATGGTGCTTGATGAGTCCTCAATCTAACCCTTTAGATATTCATCCAAGCACCAACCTCTATGATTCAGTAATTGAATCAACAGTTGTATGATCATTAAGATGGCCATGGTACATAACCCTAATTGTACAGAGGGACCTATTATGAAAATTAGTTATTCTTCATTTCAGATCAGGGAATGATATTCGCAATAACATTTATTGCATAATGGCTCGCTGTGGGCTCACATGTCCAACGCCTCAGATGAATCCGAACAACAAGAGGAGGCATTCAGATCAGATAGACATCACTACAAGTATGATCTCTTTTCATGAATTTTTATCTAACTGCATTTGTCTCTGGAGCGGTAGATCACCACGAGCACCTGATAGAGGAGAGGAGAGGGCACATGATGAGGAGCGAGAGCCAATTCATGATGATATTGATCACACACATTCTGATCTGAGGAGGAGGAACACCATGATGATGAGGACCACCATGATGTCCGGCTTGAGGATCAGAGAGAAGGGAGCGATGCAGAGAAAGTTGACATGGACACCGACGAGTCAGATAATGATATCACGCCATACCATGCAAATACTCCCGATGATTCTATTTATTTCCATGTTTTCGAGAGTTTTTTACAAACTTCTGAGACTCATAATGTACATACTGATTCCACCTCTGATAGGAATAAAGATGTTGATTTTGCCATTCCTTAGATTGTTCCTTTTCCCGATGCCTTGTATGGAAAAGGAAAGAAAAACACCAAAAAGAATGTTTTCACTCTAGAGATCGAGCGATTATTGATCAAATATTCCTGAAGATTCCACTTAACGATGCCTTGGATCACTTTCCTACGCTCAATAATCAGTTGAATAATAGATGTACCATGTGTAGAAAGAAAAGATCATGTAGAGAGAAGCATGTTTTGACCAAGGCCACATCTTGCGCTATACAGAAAAGATTGCTGATAAACACGAAATTCAAGAGCGGTCGTGTTGACTCACAAGGCGAGTCAACAGTCGGTGTGTTGACCACTACAAAATGAACCTCGTGTTTGATCAACAATTAACCCACACTATAGATCAAGCAATAAGAAATAAATGTGAAGTTAAAATTTATTTTTAACTCTACATAAATGGTGTATAGCAAGCAAGTACGTAGAGAGTTCGGACATAGGGAGCAAACAAGGTAGATCAAACTAATGTGTGTGAGTGAATGTGAAGTGATGTCTACACTATGCAATGCAAGGATTTTTTTGTTGGTTTTTATTTATTATTTTTTTTTATTTTTTTTTAATTTTCAATTTTGTATTTTGATTTTTAATTTTCTAATTTTTTTTATAATTTTATATTTTATAGTTTTTTTCAATATTGGAATATAAAACAAGGTAATAAAAGAGGTGCTACAATTTTATAAAAATACGCAAAAATAGCCAAAAATTCAAGAATAAAATATTTTTGGTATTTTTATGATTTTCTACTGTTTTTGTGCTTTTTGGGTATTTTTCATAATATTTTTGGTATTTTTAAATACTGAAATAAAGCAAACAGTGAATTAACAATCTGGCCGAAACAGAAAATGGGAAAGAAAAATACCAAATGATCTCAAAATTTTCCCAAATCAGTTTTAAAACAAAGAGAATAAAATAAGGAAGAAACAGGTACTGAGTTTGCAATTTTTGGAATTTTGTATAATTTTTTTATATTTTTTGAAGTTTTTGAGTATTTTCTAATTTTTAAGGTTTTTCTTTTGAGATTTTTAGTGATTTTTAGACTGACACTAAAATAGGTTAAAATCGGTAGTAGGTGTTTTTTTGGAATTTTTTAAGGTATTTTAATATTTTTTTGGTATTTTCTAAGCTAGACAGTAGGCAAAAAGAAAGTTTTTGATTTTTCATAAATATAAAATGCAATAAAATCAAAACTAAAAATATGCGTTAAAGAATAAGCATACAAGAGGTTAACTTGAATTTTTGAGAATTTTTCTAATTAAAAATGATGCTCCAAATGATTCAGACAAGCACACAAAAAATATCACAGCCTAGCAAGGGTATATATGCAAATACACAAAAGTCCAGGGGCATCCAAGCAATTTTCCACAAAATATAACGCTTTATATTCAAATTTATGGACCTAACACAAATGTTAAAACCCGCAAGGGTATCGGCACAAAATACCCACTAGGGCGCGTGACTTGCACGCGCCTGGCAGGGACCTAAGAGTAATTTAAAAAACCTCCAGGGGTTTGCTTGCAAATTTTCCAAAAAGTTAACACTTAATACAAATTTTAGCGAAATAAAACGAAATAAATTAAAGGTCGAGGGCCTCTCTGCAAAATGCCCACACCCCACGTGAACGGGTCACGTGAGGTGACATGGCAGAGGACCTAACTGCAATTATGGAAAGTTAAAGGGCCTACTTGCAAAGTTTACAAAAATTTTAAACTACCAAGGAAAGTTTCAAGACTAAAATGAAATTACAAAAATAGAAGGGGTGACTCGGCAAAATACCCCTTCGGTGCAATCTGACGGCTGATGCGAAGTCACTTGCCACGTGTCAACGCGCGGGCCTCCGATGACGCTTCGGCCTGGACGTCTGAGATTAGATCTCAGATGAGATCCGACGGTGGTCTGGCTCTGATAATCGGACGGCCGACGTGGAATCTGGGGGGGCTCGCTTGATCGGGCGGTTGCAAGGTCGGGAGGAAGAACGCGGAAGAAGGCCGGCGACGGCGAACTTTTGCGACCTCCCCCATCCTCCTTCGTCGGCGTTCATACCTCAAAATGGCCCCGACAGCTTCCTGCAGGCGATCTCCAGGTACTGGGAGCTTCAAAGTGGTTGGAGGGGTGCTGGTTCCCGCCTGCGACGGCGGCGGAGCTCGAAACCTCCAGGTATCTCCGGCGTGTCCAAAAAGGGCTCCCAGGTGTGCGATTTGGCTCCAGACCTGCAGAGAAATGACGTGAAAGGGACAAGGGCAAATCACCTTAGCCCAGCAGTGGTGGGCGAATGGTGGAGGTGACGTGAAGGTCACAGCCAGAGGTGCGCTCCGGCGATGGATGTGGAGTTGCGAATGGATCGATGAATCGAGATAGTTTTTAGAGGGTTTTTGATCCTAGAGCTAAGTAGAGAAGAATGCAAGAAAAACTAAAGGGAAATAACTACCTCAAGGGCCTGGAGAGCCCGAGGTCAGGGGTACCTCGACGGTGGTTGGCCGGAGGTGATGGAACGCCCAGGTCAGTGCTGCTCCGCCTCCTTGAACGGCTGATCTTGGAGCTGTCACCTCCAGGAGTCGACTGAGATCAAAAGGGGCGTGAGAGAGACCAATAATGGGGGTTCAAAAATTGAATCAAAGACCAGGGGGCGTTTTTAAGTTGTTTGACAAAATGGCTCTGACGCCCCAAAGACCGAGGCGCCCTGCTCGCCTCAGTGATCCAAAGTCCAAGGTTTCATTTGGACGTGAGTCACGATATATCGAGGAAGAAAAGTCGTGAAGGCTTCGTCACGAAAAAACGCAAGGTGTGACCTATAAAAATCGACAAAGATGGGTGAAAACCCAGGTCTGACAAAAGGGCAGGCGGGGAAGGCAAGCAGTTGACCCGGGTCAACGCTGACTGCTTCCTGGTTGGTCTTCATGGACCAACCAGAAAAAACCCTGCGAAAAAGAGTTAGAAATTAATTTAAAAATAGAAAAAGACCGAATTAAATTTTGGTTAAAAAATATTTATTATTTTATGTAGTGTTTTATTCTGATTTTTAATTATTTTTCTGAGATATAATTTTATAAGTTTCCTTTTATGCCCTTTATAGGTATATTACCTATGTATTTTAGTATTTTATTTTTATTCTGTGTATTTTAATTTTATTAATTCTGTTTATTATTTTATAAAATTATAAAATACTTTTGTATACACAAATGTATTTTTGTTTTATTTTTCTGATGTGTTTTGTATGTTAAATAAAATATAAGTAGGTATTGTATAGGTATGTATATAGATATAATATATGTGTATTTGATATTCAAGTAATTTTATTTTGTATTTGATTTAGGTTTTTATTCTGATTTTAATGTGCATAATTATTATACATGATATTTACAAAATTATAAAAATATAAGAATGCAAAAATAATGAATAAAGAATCAATTGAATATTTTAATCAGTACAAGTATACAATGTGGGTCCAAAACTCAACTTTCAAACCGTAGCTCCCAAAAATACGAAACCACCTCCATTAAATAGATTATTTTATGCTATATACAATTAAAGGTGAGTTTGGTACATTTCGATTTTTTATTTGCAAGATACGGGTCTGTGAAGTTGGAGTTTCGGAATCTTATTCAGACCATAACTTTTTATCTGTGTATTATTTTAAAGTGAAATCAATTTTGTATTTTTCTTTATTTAATTATCTACAACTTTTATGTACAAAGTTTCTTTATTTGAGGTACAAAAAGTGGAACAAAAAATAGGTCCCAAAATGAATAAAGAATGAATAGAATTACTAGGTATTCTGGCCCTTATCTCCCCCTACTTTATTCCTGATTGACCTATTCATCAAGATGCCTAGGTCTCGGGATTTTGGGTCATAAAATATTTACAACATTTTATTCTTTTTCTTTTATTTTATTTATTCTATAATTTTGGCTTTAATTACAATATTTTACACACTAATTGGATGCACATGCATGCATGCTAAATTGCTCTATTTAATGCTATTTGCAGGCATTTGCTAGGGTTTTTGAGGCCAAAATGATAGAATAAAGGTGATGAAATGTGGATTCATCATCCCCCTATACTTTACCTTTGCTAGTCCCTAGCAAACACTTATGCAATAAGTGTAGAAAGAAAAAGAAAGAAAAGAAAAAGAAGAAGATGGATTGAATTTAATTATCAAACTTGTCTTCACAAATCAAAGTTTGGAGCTCAAGTTGGACTTTTAGAATTTTAGTGCGGGCGGAACCTTAATGAGAACCGAATTTGAAATCTAACAGTCCCTGAGAATCCCAAAACTCTGCTCAAGTCTCCTCAATAGCCATGTCAGAAATATTCCAACTCATACGCAAACCCTTACGACTATGAATCTGACTCGTACAGTGTAAGTGATGGTGACTCTCCTCAACTAAAATGACAAAGAGATTGACTTCTCCAATATGGCAACCTAATGATTCCCCAATCCAACAACTCATCCCTCAAGGAGCGGGGTATTCCCTTCTAAGTTCAAGTGGCAACCGGCCCAAGAGGAGGGGTGAAGAGAAGAATGGACGGTAGCCAGTGTAGCTACCTATGCTAGGATGCAAGACCAGTGTAGTCAAGTCATCCAGCTGCAGGCTCACATGATTTGACTTTGAAGCTCAAGCTTGCTTATTTGACTTTACAACATATGTACACTCCGGCAGGTATTTTTATTTTTGTACAGGCCTGTCCACTTTTTTGGAGTTTTTGCTTTTTGCATTTTTTTGAATACTATTCACAGCAGCATTTACATAAGGAGTCTTTCCTCTTGAGCTAGTAGACTATCCCTCTTTTGAAGCTTTATCGCAACCCACGATCTCCTATCCTCGAAACTCATCATTACTGGACGGGTTGGGGCGCACTTCCCTCCCTAGAGGAGGACCAATGTTTCCACCTGTGTGCGTCTCATACCGGCAAATCCAACCTCCTCACCACTCCAACTGAGTTGAGCCATGTGATAGGTGCAAGCGTCCAAGTTAGGTCATTATCAACAAGAGTCGTGCATGTGCTCCGAAATACTCTACTTAGGCAGTCAAGAATCCATTGAACCAAGTCCCGTAATCCTCAAAGAATTAAGTCAACTAGACCTGAAGTACCTCAAACCCATTTCCTATAAGGTTCCTGTTATTAGGTAGATTTTAAGGTCCAATCAAGCTCCAATCTCCAGATTTTACTTAGACTTGTTCAACTATCAAACTCAATCTGAAAAATGCTCATGCTATGCAATGCTATGTAGAAAATATTTTTGTGATGCAATTTTCAAAGATTTTGATCTTTTTATGGATTTTTGAAAAGATGATGATGATGATGCATATGCATTTTTTTGTATTTTTCAAATAGATTTTTCAAGTGTTTTTGGATTTTAATTTTGCAAATGTTTTTGGGATTTTTTGAAAACAAAAAGATCTTAGCTAAAATCTAGGTACAAATATTTACACGGGAGTGCTTCTTATATATACAAGAAGTGGATTTTAAGAATTTACAAGGTTAAGTGATCAATTTTATAGATATCTATATAGTGGATTTTGGTGTGATGTAAATATTCCTCAAACTTATTTGACACGAGATTTTCACACAAATTTTGAAAACTATAGTCCAAAATAATTTTTACAAACATTTTGCAAACATGTACATGCATTTGAAAATCATTTTGCAAAGGTTTTCCAACAGTATGTATAGATCTTTCAAATAATTTTACAACCATTTTTCAAATCATTTGCAAAGCGTTTTTTAATCATTTTACTTCACCCAAAAAAAGTAATTTTACAAACCAAAATGTTTTTACAAAGGTTGAAAACATGTAACAAAATGTTTTCAAAATAGTTTCCAAAAGATTTTCACAAAGATTTTCGAATTGTTTTTCAAACATTTTGCAAAAAACATTTTCACCTGATTTATTAATCAGTATTTAGAGAAAGAATTTGAGGAATAATCACATCATTTTATTAAGGTTTTTAATGAATTTTAAAGAGTTGTTAGCCATATTATTAAGAAAATACGAAAGTACGAGTTATGGCTAAAGTATATACATAGTATATACGACCCCCTCTACTTAGATTGAGCTATGTCCTCATAGATCGGAGAGAAAAGAGAAGACATAACTCGTACTAAGTATAGACAAGTCTAAAGAATAAATAAATGAATCAATGAGAAATTGACCGTCCCCCCTATACTTAGGATCAAATAATCCTAAGTATAGCAGACTGTACACAACGTAGGGAAGGTCAAGGGTGGGAATGAACAGATCGTATTCGGATTGTATCCCCCTATACTTAGGGTAAAATATCCCTAAGTATAGACAAGAAGAGGAGACAATGGAGAGGATCGGAATAAATGAAAACTCGGGGTGCAAATCCCCCTTATACTTAGGACAAAGTGCGTCCTAAGTACAGAAAACCGACAACAAGGGGTGCACCTTTTTGATAGATAAAGAAAAAAAGAAGAAAAGAAGAAAAGAAGAAAATAAATCAACAGATGAAAGAGTGATATGAACAGATGGATCAGTACAGCGGAAGATGGAATTGATCACCATGTATGAGATGCAGATGATGTGAGTCAAAGAACACATCTCATACCAGAAGAATGGGGGAAACGTCGATGCTCGGCGGATCATGATCTAGATATAGCTTCAGGCGTTGACCATTGACGCGGAAGGTAGAGGAAGATGACGGTTCGGATATGTCGATGCTGCCATTGTCATGTACCTTCCTAACCACATATGGACCTTTCCACTTGCTCTGTAATTTTCCTGGAAATAATTTCAGCCTGGAATCAAACAACCATACTCTCTGATCTGGCTCAAACTGTTTATGGTTGATATGTGAATCGTGCCATGTTTTCACTTTCTCTTTGTACTGTAGGCTGTTGGAAAAGGCTGTATCTCTCAGTTCCTCCAGGGCTGCCAACTCTGCTCTTCTCTAATCTCCTATGCTCTCGGGATCTAACAGTAACTCAGTGACTGCCCAAAAGGATTTGTGCTTGATTTCCACTGGCAAATGGCACGGCTTGCCATAGATGAGTCGAAAGGGAGATGTTCCCAATGGATTCTTGAAGGAGGTCCGATAGGCCCACAAGACCGAGACCAAAAGTTGTGACCAATCCTTTCGGTCTGGGCGGACAACCTTCTGCAAGATAGTTTTTATCTCCCGGTTCGATACTTCGGCGAGACCATTAGTCTGAGGGTGGTATGGCGTGGCAACCCGATGGTCAATGCCGAACTCGTCTGCAAGGGCCCTAACCTTGTCATTGATGAAATGTGACCTCCCGTCTGAAATCAAGACTCTAGGTACCTCAAATCGTGAAATGATATTTTTCCTCAAGAATTTGCACACGGTTTTAGCATCTGCGGCTCGGGCGGGGATGGCCTCAACCCATCGACTGACATAATCCACAGCGAGCAAAATATGCTCGAATCCCTGACTCTTAGGAAATGGGCCCATGAAATCAATCTCCCATGCATCAAAAACCTCACAAAAGTGAATGGGTTGCATGGGCATCATGTCTCTCTATCCGCAGGTTCCCATTTTCTGACAGTCAGTATATCTCTTCACGAACTCATCAGAATCCTTGAAGAGAGTAGGCCACCATAGGCCGGATTGAAGCACCTTCTGTGCTGTCCTTTTTCCAGAATGATGTCCTCCTACCTCAACCTTGTGGCAGTATGTGAGGACGTTATGCTGCTCTTCTTGAGGAATGCACCTCCTCCAGATGTTGTCCCCTCCTTCATGATAAAGGATGGGATCCTCCCAATGATAAAACTTGGCCTTCGCCAGGAAGGTCTCGAGTTTCTGTCTGGGCCAACCTTGTGGGACCGTCTTGGCAACAAGATAGTTCACAATGTCGGCATACCACGGGAGTGAGGTGATAGCCAAGATCACCTCATCTGGAAATGTTTCTGTGATAGGTGCGCTGAGCTCAGATTCCTCAAGATTCTCCAATCTGGAGAGATGATCCTTCACCACATTCTTGACTCCAGGCTTATCCTTAATCTCAATATCAAATTCCTGGAGTAGAAGGATCCATCTGGTAAGACATGCTTTGGCATCCTTCTTGGCCATTAAGTACCGGATGGCAGTGTGATCGGTGTAAATTGTCACTCTAGATCCGAGAATATAAGATCTATACTTGTCCAAAGCAAAGACTACAACCAGCATCTCTTTCTCAGTCACAGTGTTATTCCGCTGAGCGGCATCCAAAGTCCGACTGGCGTAGTGAATGGCAAACGGTAAACCATCCCTCCTCTGTCCAAGCACAACCCCAACTGCAAAATCTAAAGCATCCGTCATGATCTCGAATGGGAGAGACCAATCGGGTGGCTGAAGGACAGGAGCTGAAACAACCATACTCTTGAGAGTCTCGAAGGACGCAGGACACTTATCATTGACGATGAACTCAGTGTCTTTCATCAGCAGATCAGTAAGCGGTCGGGCAATCCTACTGAAGTCTTGAATAAACTGTCGGTAGAAAAGACCGCAACTGGCGTAAATTGTACGGTGGATTGAGTTTTCTAATGATATCCACCTTGGCCGGATCGACCTCCATGCCCCTGTTGGAGACGATATGACCAAGGACCGTCCCTTGAGTCACCATGAAGTGACTCTTCTCCCAAGACAAGACGAGATTGACCACAATGCAACGCTGAAGCACACGGTCTAGGCAGCCAAGACAAGCCTCGAACCCGTCGCCATAGACCGAGAAGTCATCCATGAAGACCTCTAAACAGTCGCCCACCATGTCCAAGAATATGGACAACATGCACCTTTGGAATGTCGCCGGAGTGTTACATAGACCAAAGGGCATCCGTCTGAAAGCATAAGTCCCAAACGGACATGTGAATGTCATTTTCTCCTGGTCTTCGGGCGCAATGGTCACTTGATTGTATTCGGAGTACCCGTCAAGGAAACAATAATGACTCTTCCCAGCTAGCCTCTCGATAATCTGATCAATGAAGGGCAGCGGGAAATGATTCTTCTTGGTGGCCTCATTCAATCGTCTGTATTCTACACATACCCTCCAAGAAGTGGGTACTCGGGTAGCGATCTCCTCTCCAGACTCATTGACAACTGTAGTGATACCCATCTTCTTGGGTACCACATGTAATGGACTAACCCATTTAAAGTCGGAGATGGGGTAGATAAAATCGGCGCTCCACCACTTCGAAATTTCTTTCATGACTACATCTCGAAGATTCGGGTTTAGCCGTCGCTGGAACTCACGCGACGGCCTAGTGTCATCCTCAAGATAGATGTGGTGAGTGCACAGAGCTAGACTAATCCCCTGGAGATCAGCTATACTCCAACCTATCACCTTGCGGTTTCTTTTAAGAACCTCTATCAGACGAGATTCTTGTTCTCCAGTCAAACCTGCGGAGATAATGACTGGGTGCATATCTGGCTCACCCGTAAGGAATCTATACTTCAACAACTGCGGCAGAGGTTTCAGTTCTGGACAATTGGGAGGTGGCAGATTTGGTTTCTGATATGTCTGTGTAAATGCTACCAGGTCTGCATGGGAGAACTCTCGCTCTGCATGAATTTCTGACGAAGGGTGGCCTGCTGAATCATCAATGAACTGTACTGTCTCACACTCTGTCATGGTTGTTGGCTCAGAAGGAATCAGACACGGCAAATAATCATCAAAATCATCCCAGTCAATGTCTGAATCTGAGGGATCAGAAGAAGATGAACAAGATTGGAAATCATCTGCACCACTCGTGCCAACACTATCAGCCTCAGGTGTATCCTCGTCCAAGGGTGTGCTCTCCAGGCTCTCGACTGCCATAAGCTTTAGATATAGTGAATCTGTAGGCAAGGCGAGAGTCGGTGCTACAGGATCTGTCCAGTTGGATTCATCATCCGTCATCACAAAATCACACTCCTGGTGGATGTCTAGCTCTTCCTCTGTCATTTGCGGGGTTTCGGTGGATTGTTCAGAGCATTCCAGTTCTCTGGCTCTGGTTTCCTCGATCATCTATATTTGTATGGTTTCGACCTATACGCGAAAACACACCTTCCCACTATCATGATCGGTCACCGCCTTGGCTGTGGCCAAGAATGGACGTCCGAGAATGATGGGGGCATCAGTTACCGACTCAGGGATATCCATGTCCAACACAACAAAGTCCACGGAGAATTTCAGGCCCTGAATGGTAACGACCACATCTTTCAATAACCCCTTCGGCCTCTTAGTCGACCTATCAGCAAACTGAAGGACTGTCCTGCTCCTAAGAAGAGGACCAAACTCGAATTGGTCAAGTATGGCTGCCGGAAGAAGGTTAATTGAAGAGCCGCTGTCTAACAGAGTACGATCAAACTGCTGCTCTTGAATCTCGCATCTGACATAGGGAGCTCCTGCATCTGGTCGCTTGGCTGGCAGTTTGTTCTAAATAGTGCAGCAAGTGGAATGAGTGAGCACATGGATTTGATCTCTGTGGTTCCTCCTCTTCCTGCGGACTGTAGTTTTCTCTTTCAAGTTCTTTTTGAAGAGGGGCATGTGCTCAAGTGCTTCTTGTAGAGTCAGCTGGATATGGAATCTATATATCATATGATTGCTGAAATCTACCTGCTGATCTTTTTTAGGATTTTCTCTTTTATTCCCCTTCGCTCGGCGGAGTGCCTCAGGGAAGGGGATGGTAGGTGCCTCCTCAGATGGAGGACTAGGAATAGGTCCCTGTGCCTGTGGAGGATTAGAATCCATACAATCATCATTATTCAATACATATGGATCCGTAATGTGAACAAAAACCTTTTCTTTATTCATATTTTTGTTCTTTTTGTTGTTACCACAGTCCATAGATACAAAAGGTGGTAACATCACAGAGGGAAGCTCAACAAAAGTAGATGTGGTGGCTTCAGTACCACCACCGGCACCTGGTTGTGCGACATCAGCACCGCGCTCTGGTTCGGCATCCAAAATGGTGGCATAAGCACCACCGTCTTCACCTGGTATCATGACGGCCTCAGTACCGTCGTCTGGATCTCCATCATTGGTGGCCTCAGCACCACCATCTCTAACATCATCATTAGCGGCATCAGCACCGCTACTCTGCTCCTCTGGCGCTCCTGGTTCAACGTGTGATTGTCGCTCAAAAGAGGCACCGCCGGCTGGCATCCTACCGCTCCTAGTAGTCACAAAATCAGCATCATACAAAGAAGAAGATATGTCACTCAAATAGTCACTAGGAGAGGTATCCTCTATAAACTCTACCTGCTCAGACTTCCTTTTCAGATTGTTCGGGTTAGGTTCAATCTGAGCGGGTATGGCGGCCTTGCCTTTGATGATTTCCCTCATCTCCTGCCAGAATTCATCCATTTCTTGCCAGAAGGATGCTCACTGTTCGGAGAGCAAGCGGGCGAGATCATCGAGAGCTGGGTTCTCAAAAGCGGGGGCTTGAGAATAGGATGGGTTCCCTTGCGGGAAATGAGGCTGCTGCTGGTACTGGGGAGGATGGGGATATGACTGATGCGGCTGCTGACGTTGCCTCCACTGCTGTCCCTGATAAGCGGGACGAGGACCCTGCTGGTATCGTTGCTGTTGGGCATATTGGGACTGTTGTTGCTGTTGTGGTTGCTTGTTGCTCTGTTGTCCTTGAGCTGGATTCTGCTGCTGGGATTTGGAGCCACCATTGCCCCAACGGAATCCGAGGTGATAACGACGAATCTCGGGCTGAGAGTACCGATCGTACCATATCCCATTGACTTCCATCAATGTTCCTGCTCGAAGGAGGGTGGAGGAAGAACTGCCAGTGGCTGCTCCGGCTGGTAGACCACCATCTGAGTGTCATAAGATGGCATCTGCGCTGGGTAGTATTGTAGCAACAGGATCAGCTCTGCCTGAATGTGGTTGACTTGGCGGTACGAGGCAGGGGATTGGTTGGAGTTGCTACTGCTGGGGTCAGCCTGTGACCTGGTAGGCTGCTGGGAAGATATATGTGCCTCTTGGATGCAAAGGATCTGCGTCTTCAGGTCACTCATCGTCTTGGCAATCTGGTCCATCTGGGCCATGCATTGCATCTGCTTTTTCTCAAGGATCTCGAGACGGTCCACTTTCTCACTGATTATGCCCATGTCGGCTACGGCTGATTCTGCTTGGGCTGCGGCTGCCGACGAAGTGTTAGGACCGGCGTTGATGCGGGCGATCCTCTGGAATGATCCTGCTCCTTGCGGGGGCTTCTGCTGTGTGTAAACACGGGCTTGGGCCATGACGGTTGAGTTCTCTGCCATGCCTTCATAAATGGCCCAAACGTCGTCCTCACCCTTGGAAAAATAGGACCCACCGCAAGAGGCATTGGCAAGCCCCTGCAGCTCCGGTGTCAGCCCACAAAAGAAGCTCTGAACTAAATTGGGCTTGGAGATATCATGATGTGGACACTGGTCGATGAGCTCTCTAAATCGATCCCAGGATTCATGGAATTGTTCATTCTAGATCATGACGAAGTTGCTGATCATGGCTCTAGATGCATTGGTCCGGCCGAGAGGGTAGTACTTCTTCAGATACGCGGTCCGGAGAACTGCCCAAGTGTCGATGAATCACCCTAAGTGTTTGAGCCAGTATACGGCTTTGTCAACCAAAGAGAAAGGGAAGGCGATCATCTTGATCGTATCCTCAGTCATCATCCGATCATGGATCGTGCTGCAGATCATTTCAAATTCTTGGAGGTGGAGGTGTGGCTCTTCGGTCGGCAACCCATGGAATTTGGGTAGAAGCTGAATGGTATGGGGCCGAAGCTCGAAAACTCCATGGATAGGCGGAAGTCGGATCCATCGGTGAGTGAGGGAAGCTGCTGGATTGTGCAATTCTCGCATGATGGTCTGCGGTGGCCTCTCAGCGTCAGGATCACCTCCTCCTGCATCAAGTCCATCTCCTCCTCCTCCACCACCGCCACCGCCGCTGGGTCGGTTTTCTCTCATCTGTGCTATCTCTCGCATTAGATCACCCATGAAGGTTCCCTGATCACGGATCTGCCTCTGCATTGTCTCCAGGGATGCTAGCAAGGAATTGTTGATGGCCGCTTGATCAAATAAGAAATGAGGGTGATCATGGTCATCTGGGTGCTCTCCTCTGTTAGCCATGTCTAGGTTCTCCGAAAAAGAAAAAGAACCCATCTCAGGTGCCGTCAAATGTTCCGAACTCTGCGATGCACTGAAATATGAGACTCTTGGACTGATGGAAGGGGAATGAGAAGGGTGGTCGAAGGGGAATAGGGTGGATGTGAACTCAGGCTCGGAGAGCGGACTCTCCGAGGTTGTCCTAGATGAATGAGGAGGAGTGCTGGATAGCGGCGCCGACAAGGTCGGCCTAAGAGACCTTCGTCCCATCATCTTGATTATTGGGAAGAGCAAGATGAATGCAGAAGAAGAAGGAAGAAAGGAACAAAATTGCGCACAATTGTGCTGTGTTTTTGATCTTGACCTAAAATAAACTAGCAATCAAACACAAAGCAGGTTGAGTTCACCAACTCAACACATGAAGCCGTGAAGGTTCAGCTTTTATCTTGTCAGTTTTAATCTTGAATTCAGGAATTTATCTTATCACGAGTCCTTAGAGCGCTACGCCTAAAGGAGAGAGTACTGCCGGAAGAGTATCCTGTACTTGTCCTCCTCCTGTGTAACTTGTAGCTTGCATTTTTTGAGGTCCTTGTAACCCTTCCTGGATCCCTACTCAGCCAAAGAAATAGAGAAAGGAAGCCAATAGGCGAAACCGATACTTCGAAACTCGCTCGCAACGGAATCAACCGTGAGCGTGCAAGAACCTACTCGGACGCGAGACGATGAGACATACACCCCCGTGAAGGCATGGCCTAGGCTCGATACTTCGGACAAGGTCGATGCTCTACACAATAGAGAGTCACCAATGTTGACCAAGCCCTACTCGTCCACGTACGATAGAAGCGCCAATACTTCGGAAATCCAGGTTATACACAAGGCAGCCACAAGCTGGGTTTTGGGCTCTAATCCTTACGAAGCACTCAACTCACTTGGAAGGAGACCTTCCATGCAACCTGAAGACAAGTGAGGGTGTTACTCTCCCCAAACAATGAATCCAATTACAAGTTTTATTTAGGTCAAAGTTTTCTTAGCAGTTCCTTTTTTATTTTTTTTGGTGTTATCGCTTCTTTTGAGTAGATTCAAACAAGGGCCTAACATTTTTTGTATTTTCTTGACCTACTTTGTCCAAAAATAGAATAGAGTCGGAAAAGTCGTGCAAGTCGAAACAAAGATGGAAATCTCACCTTTGTGCCTAAATGATGGATGCAAAGTAAGAAGACTTACAGCGAATCCCAGCTCTCTCCATGCGGGATGCAAAGCAGAAATTTATAAACCTAATCTACATGCCGGTATGCAATGCGGAAATCGTCCTAAGATAGGCAACAGCTAGCGTTAAGAACCACAAGCTAATCACCAATCCTTGATCCTAAGAGTCCGGTCTAGACCCCCCCCTCCTCTTCTCGACACATCGAGTTCAGGAGTAGCGCTTGATGGGGAGGGCTTGTGGCGCGACGGAACTAAGAAGATGAGTTAATTGTTTAATTAAACTAAGTCCAAATACGATCTATAGGTGCATACAAAGGTTATTAGTTTGTTTGGACCTGATTTAGTCAATCAAGCAAAAGCCTAGAACTAAGGGCTCAATCCACAAAAGAAAGGGAAAATGAAATCAAAACCGGAAAATGACAGCGGTGGAAAACTCGTCAAAATCCGCGGTGAGCCCCCGGGTGAACAAACACCCGAAAATTGGGCCCGAAAGTTCAAGTGTCCAAGTCCTGTATTATTACAAATTAATAAGTCTCTCTCTCACTACAAATTACAAAATAAATACAACACAAAAATGCTCAAAAATACGACTGTCTTCTCAAGTCCTCCTGCCTTTTTGATGTTAGGTCATAAGTCTCCTGCTGCCTTCACGTGGGTGCACCGACACCCAAGGTAGAGCGTCTCCCTCGATCCGCGGTTCCTCGCACAAAGTCAACAAGGAAGAGTGATTAGACAAGTCAAGCAATGACATCAAATAAGTGAGCAAATCAAGAAAGCAAAAATGTAGACAAGTATCACAATCACGAAGCAAAAATGATCTACGCACTATTGCTCCCCGGCAACGGCGCCATTTGATAAACACGAAATTCAAGAGCGGTCGTGTTGACTCACAAGGCGATTCAACAGTCAGTGTGTTGACCACAACAAAATGAACCTCGTGTTTGATCAACAATTAACCCACACTATAGATCAAGCAATAAGAAATAAATGTGAAGTTAAATTTATTTTTAACTCTACGGTGTATAGCAAGCAAGTACGTAGAGAGTTCGGACACATGGAGCAAACAGGGTACATCAAACTAATGTGTGTGAGTAAATCTGAAGTGATGTCTACACTATGCAATGCAAGGATTTTTTATGGGTTTTTAATTTTTTTTTAATTTTTTAATTTTTTTAATTTTTAATTTTGTATTTTGATTTTTAATTTTCTATTTTTTTTATAATTTTATATTTTATGGGTTTTTTTTCAATATTGGAATATATAAACAAGGAAATAAAAGAGGTGCTACAATATTTATAAAAATATGCAAAAATAGCCAAAAATTCAGGAATAAAATCTTTTTGGTATTTTTATGATTTTCTACTGTTTTTGTGCTTTTTGGATATTTTTCAAAATATTTTTGGTATTTTTAAATACTGAAATAAAGCAAATAGTGAATTAACAATCTGGCCGAAACAAAAAATGGGAAAGAAAAATATCAAATGATCTCAAAGTTTTCCCAAATCAGTTTTAAAACAAAGAGAATAAAATAAGGAAGAAATAGGAACTGAGTTTGCAATTTTTGGAATTTTCTATAATTTTTTTATATTTTTTTGAAGTTTTTTAGTATTTTCTAATTTTTAAGGTTTTTCTTTTGAGATTTTTAGAGATTTTTGGACTGACACTAAAATAGGTTAAAATAGGCAGTAGGTTATTTTTTGTAATTTTTTAAGGTATTTTAATATTTTTTAGGTATTTTCTAAGTTATAAAGTAGGCAAAAAGCAAGTTTTTGATTTTTAATAAATATAAAATGCAATAAAATCAAAAACTAAAAATATGGTGTTAAAGAACAAGCACACAAGAGGTTAACTTGAATTTTTAAGACTTTTTCGAATTAAAAATGATGCTTCAAATAATTCAGACAAGCACACAAAAAATATCAGAGCCTGGCAGATGTATATATGCAAAGACACAAAAGTCCAGGGGCATCCAAGCAGTTTTCCACAAAATATAACGCTTTATATTAAAATTTATGGACCTAACACAAATGTTCAAACCCGCAAGGGTATTGGCACAAAATACCCACCAGGATGCGTGACTTGTACGCGCCTGGCAGGGACCTAAGAGTAATTCCAAAAACCTCCGGGGGTTCGCTTGCAAATTTTCCAAAAAGTTAACACTTAATACAAATTTTAGCAAACTAAAACGAAATAAATTAAAGGTCGAGGGCCTCTCTGCAAAATGCCTACACCCCACGTGAACGGGTCACGTGAGGTGACGTGGCAGAGGACCTAAGTGCAATTATGGAAAGTTAAAGGGCCTACTTGCAAAGTTTACAAAAATTTTAAACTACCAAGGAAAGTTTCAAGACTAAAATGAAATTAAAAAAATAGAAGGGGTGACTCGACAAAATACCCCTTCAGCGCGATATGACGGCTGATGCGAAGTCACTTGCCACGTGTCGACGCGCGGGCCTCTGATGACGCTTCGACCTGGACGTCTGAGATTAAATCTCAGATGAGATCCAACAGTGGTCTGGCTCTGATAATCGGACGGCCGACGTGGAATCTGGGGGGCTCTCTTGATCGGGTGGCTGCATGGTCGGGAGGAAGAACGCGGAAGAAGGCCGACGACGGCGAACTTCCGCGACCTCCCCCGTACTCCTTCATTGGCATTCAGACCTCAAAATGACCCCGACAGCTTCCTGCAGGCGATCTCTAGGTGCTAGGAGCTTCAAAGTGGTCGGAGGGGTGCTGGTTCCCGCCTGCGACGGCGGCGGAGCTCGAAACCTCCAGGTATCTCCGACGTCTCCAAAAAGGGCTCCCAGGTGTGTGATTTGGCTCCAGACCTGCAGAGAAATGACGTGAAAGGGCTGAGGGCAAATTGCCTCGGCCCCGCGGTGGTGGCCGAACGGTGGAGGTGACGTAAAGGTCGCGACCGGAGGTGCGCTCCGGCGATGGATGTGGAGTTGCGAATGGATCGATAAATCGAGATAGTTTTTAGAGGGTTTTTGATCCTAGAACTAAGGCGAGAAGAATGCAAGAAAAACTAAAGGGAAATAACTACCTCAAGGGCTTGGGGAGCCCGAGGTCAGGGTTACCTCGACAGTGGTTGGCCGGAGGTGATGGAACGCCCAGGTCAGTGCTGCTCCGCCTCCTTGAACGACTGATCTTGGAGCTGTCACCTCCAGCAGTCGACTGAGATCAAAAGGGGCGCAAGAGAGACCAAGAATGGGGTTCAAAAATCTAATCAAAGACCAGGGGGCATTTTTAAGTTGTTTGACAAAATTGCTCTGACGCCCCAAAGACCAAGGCGCCCTGCTCGCCTCAGTGATCCAAAGTCCAAGGTTTCACTTGACGTGAATCACCATATATCGAGGAAGAAAAGTCGTGAAGGCTTCGTCATGAAAAAATGCAAGGTGTGACCTACAAAAATTGACAAAGATGGGCGAAAACCCAGGTCTGACAAAAGGGCAGGTGGGGAAGGCAAGCAATTGACCCGGGTCAACGCTGACTGCCTCCTGGTTGGTCCACGTGGACCAACCAGAAAAAACCCTGCGAAAAAGAGTTAGAAATTAATTTGAAAATAGAAAAAGACCGAATTAAATTTTGGTTAAAAAGTATTTATTATTTTATGTAGTATTTTATTCTGATTTTTAATTATTTTTCTGAGATATAATTTTATAAGTTTCCTTTTATGCCCTTTATAGGTTTATTACGTATGTATTTTAGTATTTTATTTTTATTATGTGTATTTTAATTTTATTAATTCTGTTTATTATTTTATAAAATTATAAAATACTTTTATATACACAAATATATTTTTGTTTTATTTTTCTGATGTGTTTTGTATGTTAAATAAAATATAAGTAGGTATTGTATAGGTATGTATATAGGTATAATATATGTGTATTTGATATTCAAGTATTTTTATTTTGTATTTGATTTAGGTTTTTATTCTGATTTTAATGTGCATAATTATTATAAGTAATATTTACAAAATTATAAAAATATAAGAATGCAATGATAATGAATAAAGAATCAATTGAATATTTTAATCAGTACAAGTATACAATGCAGGTCCAAAACTCAACTTTCAAACCGTAGCTCCGAAAAATACGAAACCACATCCATTAAATAGATTATTTTATGCTATATACAATTAAAGGTGAGTTTGGTACATTTCGATTTTTTATTTGCAAGATACGGGTCTGGGAAGTTGGAGTTTCGGAATCTTATTCAGACCATAACTTTTTATCTGTGTATTATTATTCAGTGAAATCAATTTTGTATTTTTCTTTATTAAATTATCTACAACTTTTATGTAACAAAATTTCTTTATTTGAGGTACAAAAAGTGGAACCAAAAATAGGTCCCAAAATGAATAAAGAATGAATAGAATTATTAGGTATTCTTGCCCTTATCTCCCCCTACTTTATTCCTGGTCGACCTATTCATTAAGATGCTTAGGTCTCGGGGTTTTGGATCATAAAATATTTACAACATTTTATTCTTTTTCTTTTCTTTTATTTATTCTATAATTTTGGCTTTAATTACAGTATTTTACACACTAATTGGATGCACATGCATGCATGCTAAATTGCTCTATTTAATGCTATTTACAGGCATTTGCTGGGGTTTTTGTGGCCAAAATGATAAAATAAAGGTGATGAAATGTGGATTCATCAATTTCCTAAGAAGAAGAAAGATTCAGGAGCACATTACGTCAAATGCGTGATTTCTCATGCAACATTCGATCGCACTCTATTAGATAATAGTTCCTCGATCAATTTGATACCATCTTGTTTACTTGAAAAGCTCGTGTTAAGTACTCTTTACAAATCCTGCATGATCCTTCAGTTTACTAATAGATCTGTAAAGAGACCTAGGGGCATATTGAGGAACATTATTGTGGCTGTGCAGGGCATGCAATTCCTAACGGACTTTACTGTCCTGGACATGGATTGCCCTACACAGTTGCACCTTATAAAGGATATGGTACAATCCTCAAACGCATCATGGAAGTGTGAGCATCATATTGAATACGACGAAGAACGACTAGTCGGACTAGTTGTTCAATGCAACGGAAATTAAAAAAATTTTCATGCGACGAAACCACATAATCCAAGAACACTTCTCGGATCATTTCGTCTAAACCACAAACAAGTAATAGGATTACCTCTTGAAGTGTGGTTGCGATCGAGTCTCTAAACGAAGAGACCTCCTGTCTCAAGTCTGATCCCACGATGGAGACGCTTGCGAGAGAGGGGATGAACTGTGTGCTTCTCGCAATCCATGTTGATGATCCAAACAGTGGATCTCCTGATCTCGACACACGAGATCTGACGTCTTCTTCACGAGCGAGGCGCGCCGAAGGAGATGGAGATCCACGAGCAAACCATCGGGCAGCATAACGACGATGCTGCAACGATGGAGAACCTCTCTAGGGCATCAATGGTGGATGACCACATGAGAGGGTGAGAGAGAGTAGGCTTGTGAAGATAAAGAGAGAGAGACTTGTTGTCTCACTTGTTGTGTAAAGAAGAGCAAAGGGGTGCCTCTCCTTTTATAGCATTTTGGGATCCATGGATCTCAATCAATGGGACAACACAAATCCAATGGTCCTCATTGATTGTGTTTCTTTCAATGGCTAAGATTTTGTTGGTAAAAAACCAACAACAATTAATTTAATAAAAATCAAATATATGTATAGAGAGAGAATATAATTTGATTTATATCAAATCGATCTCAATTAGAGAAATAGGACAGGAGGCAAGCCTCCTTCCATAAGAAGGGTGGACGCCACCACATTCCTTGTGGGAATTGTGGCCGTCCACTCTTCCTATATGGAAGGTGGATGCCTCTCCTATTACATGAGATTGCATTATCTCATAATTATCTCTAATATCTTCAACAACTTTTGCTGTATATTATTTCAAAAAAATAAATCCAATTTATTTTGTGAACATTATAATCATGCCATCGGAAATTTGTGAATCACATTCACAACCCAAAATAAAATGTAAATTATATTTTTAATTTAATGTCCAATGTGAATCCAATTCACATCAATATTTAATTAACAAATGTAAATTACAAATAGCTCTCTCTTATATATTATAAATCACATTTATTATATATATATGACTAATATGGATATTGCTATCCACATTATTCACATCCATGATAATCAAATACATTTAATCATCGTGGATCTCTTATTCTCATGTGCCTAATAATATGAATCATATTCACATTATTCACATCTTTGATAATCAAGTCACATTTAATTGTCTAAGATAGCTCTCTTTATAATATGTATCGAATTCATATTAATCATGATAATTAAATCACATTTAATTATCCACTTTCTCAATGCTCGGATACATATTATCAATAATGAATTCATCCTGAACCCTTTCAAGGATAATGCGCTTTCTCCACGAATACTTGGAGATAAGAACAGGGTGATTGTATTGTTCCACGTATAGTGACTTGGATATTGAGATCATATCTCAAATCCAGATCGAGGGCCTCCCATAGATGCTTGATTAAATCAAGACCGCAAATCTAATCTTCTAATTGCATCTGAATCACATTCAGATAAATGTCCAACATTTGGACTAAGATCAGATAACTTCTCTACAGAGAGGAGTCATTAAAATCCAGACCCGTTTCATCACTCCCTAGGAATGGAAGCGTCATGGTTATACAATAGTTTATGATCACATCACCCTCAGGTATTCCCGATACCTGTACATCCTGCATACTGGAAGACTCAGAATAAACCCGAAGTATTGGATCAACTTTATACTATCTACTTCATGGTTTTATCAACAAGTTTCTCATTCGATCATTGGGAGTCGGTATCGATCATATACTTTTCAAAAGCATATATCATACCTAGCTCTTGATTATATACTTTCCAAAAGTATATATCAAACCTACAAATTCAGTCAAGCTTCCAAAGCAAGACAACCATGCGCATGGAATTTGATTCTTCCCAATATCTCATGAGTGAGCTCATGTCTTCCGGTTCAGTAACTTAACCTGTATGGTCCCTTTGAGAGATCGTATTACCCATATGCCCTTATATGCACACCAACGCGCGGGTGTATAGACCTTGGTTAGGTCATCAACCTATTGGTCTGCCAAATGTACATACTCAAACATATAGTAACACATCAGTCTCCGGTCAGAGGATGCGTGCCTGTATCGTGACAGCATACGATATAGGACTTTGGTTATCTCGATCTCGTTAAGTCAACTCTTTGACCTAACTAATCTGACATCTCCGAATCTCTATTCCTATGCAGAGGACCTGCATCGAGAGGTCGGTCAGATATCAGCCTTTAGAGATAAGGATTGCCATCACCTACTCAGGCTGGAGATCATCTCTTAACAATCATTTGACGGTGCTTGATGAGTCCTCAATCTAACCCCTTAGATATTCATCCAAGCACCGGCCTCTATGATTCAATAGTTGAATCAACAGTTGTATGATTATTAAGATGGCCATGGTACATAACCCTAGTTGTACTAAGAGATCTATTATGCAAACTATTTATTCTTCATTTTAGATCAGGGAATGATATTTGCAATAACATTTATTGCATAATGACTCGTCGTGGGCTCGCATGTCCAACAATCTCCCACTAGCCCAAAGAGCCATTAATGAGCTAATAATTTAAACCCACACTCATGTGACAATCATAGGCTATTTAGAAAATAGCTAGGTAAGCTGATCAGTCACCCTGTTCCCGCGAGACTACGCCAAGTCCTTTTACGGCACTTGCATATCCCCAGTAACAGTGCTCACATCTAATGCGAATGTTGCATCTTATGCAACTAATACTCAATCTTGTTAAAGATATTATAATGTACTTGACACTATAGCTTAATAATTATCATAACCAGTATTTCTAAAATCCTTATCAGAATACCCTTATTCATCGAGATCTCTATCTCCAAAGGTATCCAAAGTTAAGACCTTTTAGATCACTATCTATAAAGTCTTAAGTTTTTGAAGATAAGACTTTGAGATCACTATCTCAAAAATCTTGTCATCTATGAAGATTTTGTTATTACTGCAACCAAGTGTTTTATTTCCATAGTAAGATTAGTAACAATTTACTACTCCCACTGCATGGCAGCCATCTGGCTTTTGTACACATCTAGTACACACTCGGCTTCTCAGAACTGATGACCAAGGGCAAGTAGTTCTAGCATTCACTTCCTCAACTCTTTGAGGTGCTATCCCTTTAGATAGGTCAGTACCATATCTTAAGGGATGGAAGCCTTTCTTGGAATTTTCCATAAAATGGAATATGTCCAAGATGTACTATTAATGTGACAGTCCCAATACCCTCTTCCCTTCGCTCCTGAACAACTTCATAACTAAGATCTAAGAGGTATCTTTGAAATCATATTTCAAGATATGGAATAACCAGTCTATAAAACACTTATTATCATCCTTATATCATTCCAAATGATTAGGATATTATCTACATTTAGCATGATGAACACAAAGGCACTCCCACTAAGCTTCACATGGCTCATCAAGATTCTATCTGAAATCATAACATTTATAATTTCATCAAATCTTATGATCCAACTTCAAGAAGCTTATTTGAGTCCATAGATGGATTCCCTAGCTTGCAAACCTTACTTTCCTTAACCATGAAGCCCTGGGGCTACTTCATGTGAATATCCTCAGAAAGGTATTCATAGAGGAATGCAATATTAACTTACATCTTGAAGATGCAATAGTCAAGTTGTGTATCTAAGATTAGCAATATTCTGATGATTTTAAACATGGTCACCGAATAGCAAGTCTCATCGCAAGCAATGTCTTTTCTTGCGGTGTATAACTCATGGCTACGAACCGTGCCTTGAAGGTCTCTACCTTCTCATCAGGTTCCCTTTCTCTTGAAGATCCATTTACACCTTTACAGGTCTTACCCATGTAGGTGGATCCTCGAGGGTCCATATACAATACTTTTATATGAAGTCTACTTTAGACTTTATTGCTAACATCCATCTTTCCATATTATGATCCTCAAGAATTTCATCACATGAAATCCGATCATTGTTAGATTTCTCTGACACATGGAATCCATCATCAAACTCATTTGAAGAGGTATTAGTGTTTCATCTTTAATTATCCTTTTAGTTTCCAATTTTAGGAGCCTCATTATCTTCTCAAGATTAACTGAGTTCCTACACTTCATTTTCATCTTGATTCTCAAGAGTCTCAACCTCTAAGAATCACATTCTCAGAGATGAGATATTTTAAGAATCTCAAGGTCATAAAGTAGGTATCCAATACCATCCTTTATTTTCCTAATGAAGTAGCACTCTTTAGTGCTCAATTCCAGCTTACTTGCATGGAATCCTGTTAAGGATATATATTGTAGTCTCTACTACACATATATACCTGGAAACTAAGGGATAATTATGCTAAAGTTCATCATTGATAAGATCATGTCACACATGATCCAATTGTATCTCCCTATTACTCTATTGAGTTTCGGTTTATCACGAGGAGTGAGATAGGAATGATATTCCTTTCTCCATAAGGTATACCATGAATTCATCTAATAGGTACTGATTACCTAGATTAGACCAAATTCATTTTCATCTTCCTTCAGACTTTGGTTCCAAACCAAAATTATGAAATCTTTGAACATTTCAAAGGTTTCTTTAGGTGAATAGAAGAAATCTCATATCATACATAATCATCAATAGATATCACATATCCATAATGTTTACTATGATATAGATGATCCGCATACATCAATATGTATGAGATCCTAAATACCTTGACATCTTACACCATTCCCAAAGAAGGGTGTATTGGACATTTTTTTTTGAATACAATATTCATAAGTATGGAATTTTTGAAATTTTAGATATTCTAAAGTTTCATCTCTTACTAGGCTATCGATCAAATCAATAGACAAATGTACAAGGCTTGATGCTCGATCGTTGTCAAATGATCTTCATCCTCCTATTGATCTTAAGGTTCAATTCCAGCATTTAGAAATGTTAATGAACCATTCATTAATTTTCTAATTTAGTGGAGTCCACTAGATTTTTTTAGATTAGTATTTGAAATATCTCCATCATAACTCTTCATGATAGATAAATTCCAGAATTCATGCTTATCTCCAACATTTAGAAATAAACAACAGTGTATTCTAATATCTGGATCATAGAGACATTCTCTATGACTAAGGGCTCCCACTGAAATTGAGAAGTCAATCAATTCAACAGAGATTGTTGCAACAATTGCATCAATATCCATGTAGAAGACTATAAATATTAAGATCAAATTTTCCAGTCTTCTAAAACATATGCAACCCATTGCAAGTATTGTTAGAAGATTGAGATACAATTATAAAACTTTATCTTATTCAATAAGCAAGTCAATATCAATGATTGATGTAGATTATTCTGATGCTCTATCCGAGTCCTTCTCTAAGGATTCTAGACAGACTTGATAGTCATACTATCAACACACCAACTTATTACAGTATTGGCATTTATCCAACTATTTGGGTGTCATATGGAAGTCATAGAAGTATAGTCAACTCTTTGACTTTCCTTCTTACTTGGGTCCAACCCATGCTTCCATTGCGCTCCCTTTATCTATAAACAACCATTGCTTAAGGTTAAGGATCTCTTATGTTAAATTCAAAAGAATTCAATGTAAGAGCATTTCTACATTTATACATGCTTCATTAAATTCATTCACTATGAATATTATGAAGCTTCATGAATGACAAGAGTATAGACAGTAGAACGATGACACTCATCGTATCTACATCCATCTAAACTCTTAAAACATAGGTTCAGGCAGGTACTCAAAAAATTTGAATACATCATCTCTTATAGAGCTACCATTCTACATGATGCAGAGAACCATGTCACTCATGATTAAATGTGAAAGAGCACATATATATGTCAGAATATCTTCATTGATTTTATAAGGATTATTTGACAAATGCAATCATCATCGACATGTCACTTCCAAAGTACATTCGATGAGAGATCAAGACTACAGAGACATACAAACCCTAGGGTTGTAGTCCTATTATCTATTTAATTGTCATTCCTCATTAGTATGAGGAGACTTGCATATTGCAACCACATACATTATGTGTCCAATTGCAAGCACAATATCTGGATCATGAGTTCAATCCATGAGATTTTACTGGTTATCATTGATTATAATATTGAGTGGGTTTTATGAAGGATTATCTGAAATAAGAAATTTGCATAAGTGTACATATATATATATATATATTACTTCGATTTAGGAATTTTTATATCAAAGTTGTCTTGCCTTGTCAACACTGAAAGTTCATTCCCTTAATCACTTTCAATGTAAGAGATATACTTACCATTATATCTCAAGCAAGATCTGGGATCTCCTTCCTTATCTTTGTTGCATCCCAATAATATGAGAACCTACCACTCGGATAAAAAGAAGCGGGAACACATTCCTCCTTGCAAGTCCAACTTGCATCTCCCAATTCGGTCTTTAACACCTGGGCCCACCATCCCTAAGGCAATGTTGACCTGTCATTAATTGAACCAACCGTCCACAGGAATACAACTCGCTATGCGCAATCCAATATCACCCCAATAATATGAGGACCCGATATTGGGGTCACTACGCATACGTCCTTATTCTTTCGAGAAGCGAAGAGCCCGATCCAGATGCGCTTGCATGCAGGAGCTGTCACTTCGGATAGGCGTCTCCCATATACAATCCCTGGCGACAGAACCCTTCGCCTTGACGGGAGAACATGGATGTCACTTATGTGATCCTCCATATCTTATTCAAATTCTAATTAATCATTATGAATCATATTCGTTACGATTGATTCTTCCAAGGGAATTGACAACTCTATTCATAATAGAGTGTTTTAATTTTAATTAGAATCCAATTAATCTAATCATATTAAATTAATGATCCAATTAACATCCAACAAACATTCTTAATTGTAACTTGAATTATGGTATTATCTCAAATACGTATTATTTGGAATTTTAATAATTAGAAATACATCATGATTTCTTAAGCATTATACAAACCCTACCCGCTGTCATGGCCAGTACCGACGAGAGTGGGACGGACCACATACGTTGCAACCCGCTACCCCAATACTCTCCGACTAGACACCATATCCACCTTGGGAAAGCATAATGCAAAATAGATCACTTTGTACTTGAGATGATCATCGGTTCTTCAACCGAAATTATACCAAATAATAATAATCAAAACACTTTTTATTAACATTATAATGAGATTTGCTAAACAAATCATAAGTCCTATTCAAGCAACATGTTTGTTGGAATGTAGATCATGTAGATCATGTATCCAATTAGTGATCTAGATCACATCTAATCAAATATTGGTTAGTACAATGCCATTTAAGGAAATAATTATCATCAAATATTTCTCAAATATTTTTTCATAAATATTCCAGGAAATTAAATAATTTAATTTCACTAATTGATTAAATGACAATCACTAGGTTCTTGATTAGGAAAGTATTTTCAGCAGTGACCCTCACCTCCAAAAAATATCATATCTCAATAAATTTAAATCCAAATTAAGCAACATAAGTTCCTTAAGTTTGTTAATTTGATTTTCAACAGAACCTAAGTGATTTGCACGCATTTCAAGGCATTTCAAATCCGCAATTAATATTTTAATTACGTCATGATCCGCAGTCCCCGAAACAGTGGATACATGTTCACTAAAATGAGCATATCTTGAGAAAACGGAATCGAAATCACGTAAACTCAGATCCTAAGATTTCCTTATTTAATGGGGAACAAAATCTAATTATTATTTTAGTGTTTAAACAATCTAAACAGTGCCGAAAATAATCTCAAAATAGAGATGCGAAAATGAAATGCAAGAAAACTTTCGCAAACCCTAACGAACCCAAGTCGTCCTTGGTTTATGGATCGTATCCAAAACCATCGACCTAAGGCTCTGATACCACTTGAAGGATATGCTATAATCCTCAAGCGCATCACGGAAGTGTGAGTGTCGTATTGAATACGACGAAGAACGACTAGTCGGACTAGTTGTTCAATGCAGCGGAAATTAAAAATTTTATCATGCGATGAAACCACATAATCCAAGAACACTTCTCGGATCGTTTCGTCTAAACCACAAAAAAGTAATAGGATTACCTCTTGAAGCGTGGTTGCGATCGAGTCTCTAAACGAAGAGACCTCCTGTCTCAAGTCCGATCCGACAGAGGAGACGCTTGCGAGCGCGGGAATGAACCGCGTGCTTCTCGCAATCCATGTTGATGATCCAAGCGGTGGATTTCCTGATCTCGACACACGAGATCCGACGTCTTCTTCACAAGCAAGGCGCACCAAAGGAGACGGAGATCAATGAGCAAACCATCGGGCAGCATAACGACGGCGTCGCGGCGATGGAGAACCTCTCTAGGGCATCCGTGGTGGACGACCACATGACAGGGAGAGAGAGAGTAGGCGTGTGAAGAGAAAGAGTGAGAGATACTTGTTGTCTCACTTGTTGTGTAAAGAAGAGCAAAGGGGTGCCTCTCCTTTTATAGCATTTTGGGATCCATGGATCTCAATCAATGGGACAACACAAATCCAATGGTTTGTCATTGATTGTGTTTCTTTCAATGGCTAAGATTTTGTTGGTAAAAAACCAACAACAATTAATTTAATAAAAATCAAATATATATAGAATATAATTTGATTTATATCAAATCAATCTCAATTAGAGAAATAGAAAATGAGGCAAGCCTCCTTCCATAAGAAGGGTGGACGACCACCACATTCCTTGTGGGAATTGTGGCCGTCGACTCTTCCTATATGGAAGGTGGATGCCTCTCCTATTATATGAGATTGCATTATCTCATAATTATCTCTAATATCTTCAACAACTTTTGTTGTATATTATTTCACAAAAATAAATCCAATTTATTTTGTGAACATTACAATCATGCCATTGGAAATTTGAGAATCACATTCACAGCCCAAAATAAAATGTAAATTACATTTTCAATTTTAATATCCAATGTGAATCCAATTCAAATCAACATTTAATTAACAAATGTAAATTACAAATAGCTCTCTCTTATATATTATAAATCATATTTATAATATATATGACTAATATGTAAATTGCTATCCACATTATTCATATCCATGATAATCAAATCACATTTAATCATCTTGAATCTCTTATTCTCATGTGCCTAAATAATACGAATCATATTCACATTATTCACATCTTTGATAATCAAATCATATTTACTCATCTAAGATAGCTCTCTTTATATTATGAATCGAATTAATATTAATCATGATAATTAAATCACATTTAATTATCCATTTTCTCAATGCTCGGATACATATTATCAACAATGAAATTATCCTGAACCCTTTCAAGGATAATGCGCTTTCTCCTCGAATACTTGGAGATGTGGATAGGGCGATTGTACTGTTCCACGTATAGTGACTTGGATATTGAGATCATATATCAAGTCCAGATCGAGGGCCTTCCATAGATGCTTGATTAAATCAAGATCGCAAATCTAATCTTCTCATTGCATCTGAATCACATTCAAATCAATTTCCAACATTTGGACTAAGATCAGATTATTTCTCTACCGAGAGGAGTCACTAAAATCCAGACCCGTTTCTTCACTCCTTAGGAATGGAAGCATCATGGTTATACAATCGTTTGTGATCACATCACCCTCATGTATTCCCAATACATGTACATCCTGCATACTGGAAGACTCAGAATAAACCCGAAGTATTGGATCAACTTTATACTGTCTACTTCATGGTTTTATCAGCAAGTTTCTCATTCGATCATTGGGAGTCGGTATCGATCATATACTTTCCAAAAGCATATATCATACCTAAGTCTTGATCATATACTTTCCAAAAGTATATATCAAACCTACAAATTCGGTCAAGCTTCCAAAGCGAGACGACCATGCGCATGGAATTTGATTCTTCCCAATATCTCATGATTGAGCTCATGTCTTCCGGTTCAGTAACTGAACCTGTATGATCCCTTTGAGAGATCGTATTACTCATATGCCCTTATATGCACACCAGCGCGCGGGCGTATAGACCTTGGTTAGGTCATCAACCTATTGGTCTGCCAAATGTACATACTCAAACATATAGTAACACATCTGTCTCCGATCAGAGGATGCGTGCCTGTCGTGACAGCATACGATATAGGACTTTGGTTATCTCAATCTCGTTAAGTCAACTCTTTGACCTAACTAATCTGACATCTCCGAATCTCTATTCCTATGCAGAGGACCTGCATCGAGAGGTCGGTCAGATATCAGCCTTTAGAGATAAGAATTGCCATCTCCTACTCAAGCTGGAGATCATCTCTTAACAATCATTTGACGGTGCTTGATGAGTTCTCAATATAACCCCTTAGATATTCATACAAGCACTGGCCTCTATGATTCAATAGTTGAATCAACAGTTGTATGATTATTAATATGGCCATGGTACATAACCCTAATTGTACTAAAGGACCTATTATGCAAACTATTTATTCTTCATTTAAAATCTGGGAATGATATTTGCAATAACATTTATTGCACAATGGCTCGCCGTGGGCTCGCATGTCCAACACCTTACATCGATCATCCTTGGGAGGCCTTTCTTGGATACCAAGAAGGCTCTCTTTGATTATGATACATGGAAGGTATCTTTTCGCGTCGAGGGCGAGAAGGTACATATAGAGATGGTGAGCAAGTCACACACATCTAGTGTCGCATCTACAGACAGTTCAGATATCTTGAGTTCTTTAGCCACCTGTGATTACATGGGTGAGGTCCGCCTTAATGACCTTGAGAGGTATCAAGTAGAGACCCAAGATTTCCTAGCAGAGGATGGGTCTGAGACTACAGTTGGTAGTTCTTCTGATGGTACATTATATTTTAGCATGGACGATGATGAGCAGATGGAGCAAATACCTGATGATTTTATTGCAAACATTTCATATTTAGAGAATTTACACGATTCCTCCACTTCAGATGATTTAGAGTATGAGTTTCATTTAGCTGAGTTATTTTCCTCTAGTCATTCTGAGGATGAGCATAGTAGCAAGTCGGATGATGTTTTAGACATAATCTGTAGTCCGACTTTGGAGCATATTGAGATGGTGCATAACCATATTGTAGACACATCTACCACCAGCACATATTCCATTACACATATAGATGAGGTTACAACAGAGCCAGATTCTACCTTACCAAAGCTGAAGACATTACCACCAAACATGAAATATGTTTTCCTCGCAGGTCCACATCGATAAGTTCTGGTCATTATTAGCTCATCTTTGACCGAAGAGCAAGAATATCGTTTGATGGAAATTCTTGAAAGAAACCACAAGGCTATTGGGTGGACTGTATCCGATCTCCTTGAGATAAATCCTGCTTTGTGTTCTCATCATATCTATCTTGATCATGATAGCAGACCTTCTATAGAGTTTCAGCGTATGATGAATCCAGTTTTATGAGATGTTGTCAAGAAAGAGGTTACGAAATGGTGCGAAGCAGGTTTTATTTATCCCATCTCCAACTCTAAATGGGTTAGCCCATTACATGTTGTCCCGAAGAAGTCGGGAATTCAGATGGTTAAGAATGAGAGTGGAGAGGAGATTCCAAAGAGACTAACCATGTCGTGGCGGGTATGTATTGATTATAAGAAATTGAATGCCGCGACGAAGGACCATTTCCCTTTGCCTTTTATAGACCAGGTTATAGAAAGGTTGGTAGGGAAAGAGTACTTCTATTTCCTTGATGGTTACTTTGGATACAACCATGTTACTATTGCTCCTAAAGATCAGGAGAAGACTACCTTCACATGTCCTTTTGGCACGTACGCTTTTAGATAGATGCCCTCTGGATTGTGCAATGACCTGCTACTTTCCAGAGGTGTATGCTTGCCATTTTTGCAGACATGGTTGGTGATTTTCTAGAGGTCTTTATGGATGATTTTTCGATCTATGGTGAGTCCTTTGTCGATTGTTTAGCGCAACTAGATCATGTTCTTCGGAAATGTTGTAAGGTAGATCTCATTTTTTCGTGGGAAAAGAGCCATTTTATTGTTATAGATGGGATCGTGTTGGGGCATGCCATCTCAAGGCAAGGCATGGAGGTTGACCCTGCCAAAGTGGATGTCATCAAACATCTCGAGCCACCATCCAACATCGAGTTTTTTTAGATGACAAATGTCTTCATGCCTTCCTCACATTGAAAGAGATGATTATCAGTGATCCTATCCTACGACCACCTGACTGATCTCTTCCCTTTGAAATCATGATTGATGCTTCATATTTTACGGTCGGGGCTATATTAGGACAGAGGAGGAATGGACTTCCTGTTTCAATCCACTATGCCAGTCGAACTTTAGATGATGATCATCTCAATTACACAGTGACAGAGAAAGAGATGTTTATAGTGGTATTTGCATTGGACAAAGTCAGATCATATCTTCTTGGCTCAAAGACTACAGTTTACATAGATCATTCAACTATCAGATTTTTGATGGAGAAGAAGGATGCCAAGGCATTCCTTCTTAGATGTATTCTCTTACTTCAGGAGTTTGATTTGGACATTAGGGATAAACTTGGGGGTAAAGAATGTGGTATCTGATCACCTCTCCCGATTACAGATAGAGCAGCCTTCGGATGAGTACATGCCAAAGATTGCAGAGAGATTTCCAAACGAGAGTATCTTTGCAGTAATAGAGCTTCCATGGTATGCAGATATAGTGAACTTTTTGGTTACACAGAGGAGTCCACAGGGTTGGCCGAAGGACCGAGTCGGTAGACTAGTTTCCGAGGCACGATACTACCATTGAGAGGATCCGATTCTTTTTCGTGAGGGACCATATTGTGTTTACAGACGATGTATTCCCCAGGAGGAATACAATAGTTTCCTCACTCTATGCCATTCCTTAGAGGTAGGGGGACATCATTCAGGGAAGAGGACAGTGCAGAAGGTACTTTAGAGTAGATTTTGATGGCCGACACTTACTAGAGATGCTTGCACATTCGTGAAGAGTTTCCTGGATTGTCAAAGAGAAGTAGGGATAGTCAGTGCTAGAGATGCGATGCCTATGCAACCTGTTATTATTTGCGAGATCTTTGACGCATGGGGCATAGATTTTATGGGATCGTTTCCTTCCAGCAGTGGCTTTTAGTACATTCTTCTCGCTATGGATTATGTTAGTAGACGGGTGGAAGCTATACCTGCATGAGCCGCTGACAGCAGGACAATGTACTTGTTCCTGAGGGAACATGTTATTTCACGGTTTGTTATTCCACATATTCTTATTTGAGACAGGGGTAGCCATTTCATTAATAAGGAGGTAGAAAAGCTAGTGAAGAACTACGACATTGATCTCAGAGTCGCTTCTCCTTACCACCCACAGACGAACGACATGGCTGAAGTTTCAAATAGAGAGGTGAAATCCATTCCTCAGAAATTAATATGATCGGATAGGAAGAATCGTTCACAGCTTCTAGATCAGATTCTTTTGACTTATCGTATTGCATATAAGACTCCCTTAGGTACTTCACTCTTCAGACTTGTTTATGGGAAGCCATGACATTTGCCCGTAGAGATCATGCACAAATCTGAACGGGCTATCATAGAGATTTCACTTGATATGCAGAAAGCAAGAGCCAAGAGGAAGATTGATCTGAATGAGCTAGTAGAGATTAGAAATCAGGCATACCAGAACACTCTCACTTATAAAGAAAAAGTGAAGAGATGGCATGATAGGCATATTCGGCACAAGATCTTTGTTCCTGGTAGAAAGTATGGTTGTTCAATGTATGATTGAGAATTTTTCCTAGCAAATTGAAGAGCAAGTGGGAAGGACCTTACATAGTCAGAACGGTGCACGACAATGGAAGCATTGCTATATCAGATGTGTCACCTGGTGCAGAGACATTCATGGTGAATGGGCAGATGCTGAAGCATTTCGTGGAGACTACTGATCATCTGACTTGTGTTGAGGTGATCTACTTTGTACATGATGCATGACTACTTTTCCTCTTCATTTTGTCCCGTACGGATACCTTTGAGCCATTCGATTTTTGAAGTACACCACCACATGTACATTCTTCGTAGACTACAATCATCCCCAGTGTTTGCTCGTCTTTTATTCTTAGGATAGAAGATCCTAAGTATAGGGGGGAATGATTGCCCGTTGATTAGCATTTTTTATTTTGTTCTTTTTATTTTTCTCTTGTATATCCTTTCCTTTCCACGAATCAGTGTTCCCTAATTTCTGGCCACATTCTTTTCTATACTTAGGATGCCTTATCCTAAGTATATGGGGGACCGATTGATTTCATTGATCTTATTTTTCTCTATTTATCTTGTTCCTTCGTTGTATATTCTTTTCCCTCAGTTACCACATTTTTGTCTTCTACTATACTTACGATGAACTAATCGCAAGTATAGAGGGGTCGACTGACTTCTATTCTTTCATTCTTTTTCACCGACTTTTACTTAGCACGAGTTATGTCCTCTTTTTTCTCTTTTGAAGCTATGAGGACATAACACAAGCGAAGTATAAGGGGGTGCATAAATATTGTTTATATACTTGCGTCCATAACTTTTACTTTATGTATTTTCTATGTATAAAATCTATAAAAAGTTAGTGAGGGTTAATTTAAAATACATCTATTTATTTATTTATATATTATTTATAAAATCCTTGCAAATAAGTAAAATATGCCTACAATCCTAATTTCAATTCTTAATTTAAAATATGTATTTAATATGTATACTACTTATTTAAAATCCTATATATTAAAATATTAAAATCATTTAATCCTTGTAAAATGCTTTGTATATAAAATTTGTAAAATTCATATAGATAAGCTTGTTTATAAAAATGAAAAATCCATAAAAAACAAAGTCCTAAAATTCAAAAAAAATTAATAAAGAATCTTTAAAACCCATAAAAATAAGTAAAATTCAGAAAATATCCTTCACAACATATGGTTGCATTTTCATTAGCATTTCTCAGAATATGTTTGATTTCTATAACTAAAGATTGGAAAAAGTTTGAAGGATAGAGCTTGATTACGGCTTTTGACGATCATTGTAAGGAGCCTAGTTAGGAACTGTAATTTGGACTTTTCAGGTCTTTGATGTAAATCTTTGGGTTCCATGAAACCATGTTTGGGAAGTCAACTCAAAAAATGCCTAAGTATAACACTTGGTATCATCCATACAACTCTGCATCAGTGAACCAATTTTGGGCACATGCACTTTGTACTTAGCTCAACTTGCATGGGGATGCAAAGGGAAATCCATCTTGGTAGTATATTTCTATCCTTGTCTTTGCATCATTGACGTCTAAAGATGGGAGAGATTGGGGCTGCGATAGTCGCTTCGAATGAAGGAAGGATCTGCTGACATAATTTTTCCAAGACCTCGAAAATTGGACAGAATAAAAGATTCTATATATGTCGAGACACAAAGAGATGAATGTAGTGCAAGCAAAGTACAAAGCCAATTCAAAGAAGAAGCCACCAGATACAAATACAACCACAATGGTCCGAGCATCCACCAAAAATACCTGCACATCTTAATGGGGAGACTTAGATACACCGGCTGGGCCTCACAATGAGATGCGTCTACACTGGTCGCACTCCAGTTCTTTTATCATTCTTCTACTTTCTCTCTATATTCGACTGTGGACATATCACGAATTGACCTCAGAAGGGAATACCTCCCTCCCTGAGGAAAGAGTAGCTGGATAAGGAATCAATGGAAGTGTATAGCTAGGATGGACGGTTTCTTCGCTTCTTAACCTGGAAGAGCTAAAACAATTCACACACCGTACAAATTGACTTTATGGTTGATAGAGTTTGGAAATGAATAAGTGAATATGAACTGGCTGTTGAGGTGAACTTAAATAAGGATTTGTGGAACTTGAGGATTATTGAGAATAAAATACTAATCCTAGTTAAGGCTCCGACAAAATGCTTTTTTCAGGCCCGATCGAGGTATGTCCTTTGTCTATTCTCATGAATTGGTTTAGGAAAACAAATTCATTCTATCTTTATCTCTTTTTCACTTATTTTTAAAATAAGTGTTTGCTAAGGGACTAGCAAAGTTTAAGTATAGGTGGTTGATGAATCCATGATTCATTAACATTTCTGTCGTATTTTGTCTTAAAACCCTAACAAATACATGTAAAAATCCATCAATTACCATCTTTTCAAGACCCCATTCATGATAAAAATGCATTTTATGCATCAAAAACATGTAAATAAATAAAAGAATAAAAATAAAGAAAAAGAAGGCATATTGTATATATATGTATAAAATGGCTAATAAAATATAAATATAACTACAAGATATATTTATATAACCTAACCTCCGAGAACAAATCAACATTGGTTGGCTGACAAATAAATAAGTAAGGGAGATAAGGAAAGAAAATCATAAAAATAATTAAATATACACTCCACACATTCTTCACTATTTATCAAATAAATATCAAATCTTCATTAATTTTTAATTAAATCATATATGCCTATTTTTCACCAAACTCTTATCCTAATTATTTCTAAAAATATATATAAAATTATAAAAATAAATTAAAAATATTGTCTTGTATATATGCCAAGAAATCCAACTTTCAAATTATCAAATTCTAAACTTCCGAACATCATAACTTTCTCATCCAAACTCCAATTTCACTCTACTTACCTTTAAAGTTCATAAAATAATATTCTCTAATTAATGGAGGTGATTTCATTAAAATCAGAGTCTGTTTGCAAAAAGTCAGTTTTGGGACCTATTGACAACGAGGTTTCTGGGCTATTTATTTTATTTAGAAAACACTATTTATAATTTTATATTTTTTATACATTTTAATTATTTTTGTTATCTTTTATTTTAATCTTGATTTATTTCAGAATTTTCGGAGCTTATTTATTATTTTAATTAAATCCAAATCCCTAATTTATGGATCAAATTGAACTACATAACTTATACGTATATTTATTAATATATCTGAACTAATTTATTAAAATCCACAAAAAATCATAAAGACCTTATTTATTATTCTAATAATTAATAAAATATAACATTAATGTTTAATTAATCATTTATTAAATTACAAATCCAAAACCTATTTTTTAAGTATTATTTATAAATATTTATTAATATAATATTTATATTTCGTACAATATTTATTATTTATAAAAAAGTTATACCATAATTTAGATAATTTAAGTATCTATATCTTCTGTTTTTATATCTATTTAAAATAACATCGTATTACATAATTTATATTGTATTTAATCCATTTGGACAACCAGGTTCTGACACGTGTCAGCACCAGGTGCTTCTTCCCCATCAAGAAGTTGTTAGCATCTGCCCAATGCCCTACATTCACCACATTTTTGTGCATCACTCCTAACCTATTCCTTCGATCCTAACCCTCAATCTTCTACTCCTAACTACCCTAATTCACACACACCCTTGATCGCCACTAAACCTCCTATCGATTTCTCTATAAATCCCTCTAAAGTTGCCTCGTCGCAACTAACTCGTTCCTAGCTAATTCCAGGATCACCTAACTTCCTTGCCTCGTTCTGGCCATTTAAGGTGGTGATAAACCCGAAAATCGCCCCGCGTGGAAGAAGGACCATCAGAGGAGAGTTCAGGGTGGCCAACCACCTTGCATCACCGCTTTGCGTGCGTGGAGCTCTGACAAAGATCGACTGTCAAGCGACAATGATGAATCCATGATTCATTAATGTTTCTATCGTATTTTGTCTTAAAACCCTTAACAAATACATGTAAATATTCATTAATTCCCATATTTTATCCAAATCCTATTCATAAATAGAAATACACTTTTATGCATCAAAAACATGTAAATAAATAAAGAATAAAGAAAAGAAAATAAGGCAGATTGTAGATATGTATATATGTACAATATGACTCAAATAATATAAATATAGCTGAAAGATATATTTATATAACCTAACCCCCGAGACCAATTAAGCATGGATTGGTCGACAAACCAATAAGTAGGGGGAGATAAGGAAAGAAAACCATAAAAATATATTAAGATACACTTTATACACTTTTCACTATTTATCAAATAAATACCAAAATTACATAGATTTTTAATTAATTCACATGTGCATGTTTTTTACCAACTCTTTTCTAATTAATCTTAAAAATGTATATAAAAATATAAAA
Source organism: Ottelia alismoides (assembly GCA_037367405.1). NCBI lineage: Eukaryota > Viridiplantae > Streptophyta > Magnoliopsida > Alismatales > Hydrocharitaceae > Ottelia > Ottelia alismoides. The sequence continues at coordinate 394,981 of JAZKJV010002021.1, forward strand.
ATAAGTTAAAAATATTATGATGTATATATACCAAGAAATCCATCTTTTAAATTATTAAAATTCTCAACTTTCGAACCTTATAACTTTCTCATATGGACTCCAATTTCACTCTACTCACCTTTAAAGTTCATAAAATAATATTCTCTAATTAATAAAGGTGATGTCATTAAAATTGGAGTCTGTTTGCAAAAAGTCAGTTTTGGGACCTAATGACATAGGGGTTTCTGGGCTATTTATTTTATTTAGAACATATTATTTAAAGTTTTATTAATTTTCAAGGATATTGTATTTTCATCGTGATTTATTTCAGAATTTTTGGAGCATATTTATTATTTTAATAAAATCGAAAACCCTAATTTATATATGAAATTGAACTATCTAATCTATACATACATATATATATATATATATTAATCTATCTAAATTAATTTATTAAAACCCATAAAAAGTCACAAAGGCTTTGTTTATTATTTTAATAATTAAGAAAAAAAATAAAATTAATAAATAATTACTTATTCATTAAATTAAAAATTCAATACCTATTTATCAAGTATTATTTCTACTTATTTATTAATATGATATTTATATTTTGAATAATATTTATTATTTGTGAAAATTATTTATACCATAATTTAGAGAATTTAATTATTTACATTTTTTGTTTTTACACTTATTTAAAATAATGTTATTTACTTTTTATTATATAATTTATACTCTATTTAACACTCTGGCCAACCAGGTGCTGACACGTGTCAACATTTGGTGCTTCTCCAAGAAGCCGATGAAGCTTTTGTTCCAACGCCTTTTCTTCACCTAATTTTCCCAAGCACCTAATAACATATTCACTAGATCTAAACCCTCTACGTTTTCCTCCTAACCTCCCTAACACACGCCCACCATTGATCATCACTTAACTCCCCTCCATTTCATCTATAAATATCCCTAAAGTTGGCGTGAGCCAACTAACTCTCCCCTAACTGATTCTTCTCCAGAACCATCAGCCGACCCTCCTCCTTCTAAGCTTCAATCCAGCTACCTTCGGCGGTGACAGCACCAAGGCGCCGCCCTGCGTGGAAGAGGAATGTCAGAGGAGACGTTCCAAGGTGCTCGTCCACCTTGCATCGTCGCTTCGAGCTACGTAGAGCTCCGGGAAGCTACCCCATCAAGCAATCACCAGCAGAGGTCCTACACCTTGCAAGCACAGGTAATTCATCCACTTTCAACATTTTATTTCTCGATTAGCATGCCTAGATTAGGTTAGTTAATCACGCGATTAGATTCCTTGATCATCCTTCTTAGACGCACAATCAAATCACCCTACAAATCCTAAATCACTCGCCACATCTCTTTAAGACTTATTGTTATTACTCTTTCTGGAAATATATTATTTGATTTGCAAATTCATATGTTCTTGGCCGATTTCTTTGCAGATCGAGCAATATAAGCCTATTTGTAGGTCTACTATCATCTGGAGAACACTAATTTCCATCTGGAGCTTCAAAAGTCTGAGAAAATTTGAAGAACAATCAATAACAATCACCTCTAGGATCAGTTGGATAGCCGTCTTCATCAGCGTTTTCCCATCGTCATCAGCCACCTCCGACCAAGCTCACCCTCAGGCGAGCTCGAGGGTGGAGGAGCCACCCCTCTGGCCCTACAGGACCTAGATCGCCACCATACGCCGGGAAGAAATTGGAGAAGAGAGTCCCTTCGTTAGTTGCACGAACATCCTCAAGAACATTCAAGAGCTCCAGACTGCACAACCTGTTGACACGTGGCAGGAATTGACGGTCCAGATCGCGCTACATATTCTAATCCTAACCGTCAAATGTGAAGGGGTGTAAAAATTGCACCATAAACCCCACCAGCTTCCAAAAATTAAAGCCTGCCTCCAGAGTTTCCAGTAATTGTAATTAAGTCCCTGTGTGGGGACCTAATTGTAATAAAACATATTTTTTTCGCACTATAGTCCTTCCAGGGACTGTTTTGTAACAAAAACTAAATTAGTTTCTTGAAGTTAGGCCCTTGGCTTGTAAGGGTCATTTGGACCTCGAATTCTTCTCATTTTCCCACGAATTTTCTAGGGTAGCATGAGAACTACCTATGGATTTTTTTGAGTATTTTTCCTGAATTTTTCGTCGCTTTCTTGTACGGTTTTGATTCTTGTCTTCTCAAGATTGTTTTAAACCAAATTTGTTCGCTATTTCTTTCATTGTAAAGTCAAGAATAAAAGAGGATTTGTTGGGATTTATTCCTTATCTCGAAAACCGTAGTTTGAGCATTCTAATTCCTTGTGTTCGACCCAGACGCACTTACCTGAATAAATAAAATAGTGTAAGGTTTAACTAGGAGAGAAGCTGATTAATCCACTTCACCGTATCTCTCTCTCTCTCTTATATTTTAACTGACTTTTGTTTGATGTAACTCGGAGTTCTTTACGGTTCTCTACATCGACAACACATTTCTTTAAACCGCAATCGGATCCGAGCCACATCAAAATGGCACCGTTGCTAGGGAAGCGTTGTTTTTACCACGGTTTTTGAACTGATTTTACTCTATTATTCTTGATTTTACAAATTTTCGTTCGATTTTAGATTTACGATTTTCATTCGATTTTACAATTTTTTGTGTGTCTTTCAAGCTTCTGTTTACGATTTTTTGTGTGTTTTTCTTTCTTAACTAAATTTTGCAGGGCCTACAGGTTGAATCAACTTTCTCGAAAGCCTAAACAGTTGAAAGTGTAGAGATCGAGATTCTCGGTTGCTGAGGGCAAGTTTAGTTAGGATTTGTGTTGTAACATTTCCTGTAATTCTTGTAAAACAAAGGGAAAAAGGAAATGAAAGGGGCCCCATAAGGGCATCCCGAATTGTACCTCCCCTCCCATTCTTTCTCGGTGTCTAATTCGTTGGGTGCCATGAATTCGGGGGATCAGGGCACCCAGCGCAGTTTTTCTCGCATCTTCGGTTTTCCGTAGTTTTTTATGAGGCTAGGTGCTTACTTAGGAGTTTTTTTCCTTTCCTTTTTGATTGCAATCTCGTAGTTAGTCTTAGGACTCGCAACCTAGGTGCATGATTTTAGGACTTATAAAAATAATAAAAAAACATTCGTTAGACGTCTGTCTGAAAAAACCCAAAAAATACATAACCCCAAAATAAAATCGGGACTGATAAGATATCTGACCTAAAATAAACGTAAGATTCAATTGATTTGGGAGAGTAATCCCCGCACAAGTTCTTCTCAGTATACGTGAGTGAGAGATGACCTTTAAGAATAGAACCAAAACCCGTCTTTCTTTCAAAATACTACTTAGTCTATACACCTAATCACCGCTTTTCAGTGGGTATGCTCGGATTGTCGGTAACGGTCTGGGTTTACTTAGTAGAGTAGGGGATTTAGAGGACACTGCGTAAGGCTCCGTCCTCAAGCAACACGGGTAGCCGGAAATGGTCTGTACTTACTCCCATACTGGCTGAGAGCAAGTGATTTTCTGTAAGGACTCGGGATAGTATTTCAAGGAAAATTCAGGTACCTATCAGCTCGCGTTAATCGGTTATTATACTTGTTTTCTAATACATTCCTAAAACCGACAAAATAAACGACCAAACTCTTATGGTCATCATCGATTTGTGTTGGTGAAAATGGGGTTTGCTTCGTGTTTGTTTGTGGGGTGTGAGTTTCCATGGCTTTTACGTATTTCCCATCTCTCTTGAATCATAAATTGTGCTCTACTGATCATTCTCTTGACATCGAAGATGACGTCTCGACGGCTTTTCTGCTCAGACTTCGTGAGCCCTTGACCGTCCACCATCCATCGTGCATCTTCACAAGCTCGAGATGGCCCTCTTCACGAGTTGGTCCCATCAAATCTCGATGAGAGTCAGACCCAGACTCCCTCGCCTCTCGGCTAATCTTTTGAGGCAGACCCTTGCCTCAAAATATAATCAATATCTCTAGCTGACATTTTGCTGAGTTCTTACAAGAAATTTTCTTTTCCAAAAGACCTGAAGCAGATGGCTCGTGGTAAAGGACCAACAAAGGAGAGACCAGCAGCTGAGGAGAACCGTGAAGGAAGACCAGATCCAACCGCAGATGTCATGACAGGAATTCTCGATACCTTACAATAGATTAACATTCAGATACGAGAACAATTTACAACTCAAAACGAGTTGCGAGTTGAGATATCCGCGTTATGAGCAGGGGCCGGGAACCCTTTACCGCCTGCAGTGGTTCCCGCCACTTTACGAGAAGAGTATGACCCAAGCGCGAGAAAGCTACATCTTTGGATTTGGCTACCTCTGAATCAAGGGCCATATGAGCTGAGATCGTCCTTCATCTCATTGCTTCCCAAGTTTTACGGGAATGCTACAGAGGAGCCGTTTACCTTTCTGCAGCAGTTCGAGATGATTTATGGTACGACTAGCTACCCAGGAGTTACGCAGGAGGCTGTTTGCCTCAAAGCCTTTCCCTTCGTCTTAGTAGATAAGGCACTTTACTGGTTGAGTCATTTAGGAAGGGAAGTTTCTACATGGGACGATTTAAAGTCCCCATTCCTGCGTAAGTATTTTCCTCTGAGGAGGACGGACAAGATGAGGAGTCAGATCTCCAACTTCACGTATCATCCGAATGAATCATTCCATGAGGCATGGGACAATTTCAAGGATCTTAGGGAGAGATGCTCACATCATGAGATACCAACGAAGGTGCTTGTTCAGAACTATTTCGGAGGACTCCAGCCGGACATTCAGGGGCTAGTGAGTGCCGCATGTGGAGGCAGTTATTTGAATAAGGATGCCTAGTCAGTCTGGTCAATCTTCGAAGCGATGGCAGAGAACTCGAGAGTCGTCGACTCTACTCGGGCATTACAGAAGGCCCCGCAGCCATCACATCATCGAGAGCATCATCGGGTGGCTAATATTTAAGAATGTGAATCCAACACGAACATGGGCTTTATTAGTGAGAAATTAATGCTGGTGGATGTGATTCAGAAATAAGTTCAAGACTTACAACCGCTGCGAGGGTTAGAGAAAATCTCATCTCTGCCTCAACAGCTGAGTGATCTCACGAAGAAGGTTTCAGAGCTCCGACTTCAGTATCAGCAGGCTCAATCTTCTTCGGCTGCACAACCTGCACGGAGGACTTTACTCGCTCCACCCACTTGATAGATACATTTTGTACTAAGCGAGCCCGAGACTCTGCAGATTGATTGGCATAAGGATTAGTCTCTTGCCTGTCCCGGTCAGATCACCGGTGCTGAGGGTATGGATGTTGAGTCTCAAGCCACTCTTGAGATCAACGGGATTTGGTATACTCCGATTCAGTAATTGAATGTACCTCATCATCAGCAACAGCAGGAGTATAGTGAACTATAGCACGGACGTCCACACTTCCAGCACCGACAACAATTCACACAGCAACAGTATCACCAACATGCTTATCAGAGACCACATTCTTATCAATATCCTGCTAATCATTCACAACCATTTCATTATTAGTAGCAGTAATAATCTTCCTTTACACTACAGAGATCCTCCCAGCCTTACACCTCGCAGCAATACACGCCAAGGCAGGAGAGAGTAGAAAGCCAGGGTCACCACACCGAACCGGAGATATCTTCACAGACCCAGGCTCTGAACCAAATCATGGACATGTTGAGTACGCTCCATATTACACACAAGACAGAAATAGAGCAGGTTAACCGTCGTCTGGACAAGTTAACCGCACTGAAGACCACTCTTCCAGCCTAGCCTCAGATGAATCTGAATAACAAGAGGAGGCACCCAGATCAGGTAGACACCACTATAGGTACGATATCTTTTCCTTAATTTTTATCTAACTTCATTCGTCTCAGGAGCGGTAGATCACCACAAGCACCTGATGGAGTAGAGGTGAGGGAACTTGATGAGGAGCGAGAGAAAATCCATGAGCAGCCACATTTTGATGCCAAGGAGGAGAACTTTCATGAGGATAAGAACCATCATGAAGATCAGAGAGAAGGGAGCAATGCCGAAACTATTGACATGGACACTGGCTACTTAAACGATGACATTACGCCAGACCATGCAGATACTCCGGATAAAAATGTTTCTTCCCCTGTTTTAGAGAGTTTTGTACATAATTCTGAAACTGTCGATGTACAAGATGATTCCGAATTCAATAAAAAGTCTGATTTTCTTATTCTCGATATTGTTCCTTTTCCTAATTCTTTGTTTGGAAAAGGAAAGAAAAATACCAAAAAGAATGTTGTAACTCCAGAGACTGAAAGACTATTAAAAGATCACATATTTTTGAAGATTCTGCTTCATGATGCCTTGGATCATTTTCCTACACTTAAGAATCAATTGAAAAACCGATGCACCACGCGTAGGAAGAAGAGATCACGAGTTGAGAAGCATATATTAACCAAGGCAACCTCATATGCTATTCAGAACAAGGTACCCGAGAAGAAGAAAGATTCTGGAGCTCACTATGCCACCTCTCAGATTGAAGATGCCGCATTCCATCATACTCTCTTAGATAATGGTTCCTCGATTAATTTGCTTCCATCCTCTTTGCTTGATAAGCTCAAGCTAGGTCCTCTCTACAAATCACAAGCTATACTTCTTTTTGCATAGCGATCTGTGAAGAGACCTAGAGGTGTGCTGAGGAACATTATCGTAACTGTTTAGGGCTGGCAGTTTCCAGTGGACTTTACTGCCCTAGACATGACATGCCCTACACAGTTACACCTTTCTCCAATCATTCTCGGGAGGGCTTTTCGCAGACAGCGAGAGAACTCTTTGACCATGATGCTCGGAGAGTATCGTTCCATACAGATAATGGCGAGATACACATTGAGATGGAAAGAGGATGTATCAGTCCCAAATCAGTATTGTCATTTACTTCAGAGGACACCAGTCTTGCAGATGATTGCCAACACATATATGAGACACAGTTTCCTGATCTTGAAAGCGTTTATTTTGACACCCATGATATCCTACACGAGGATAGGGTAGATCACACGGTACCTAGTTCTTCAAATGATTGTTCTCATACAGAGACAGATTTTATATCAGATTCAGATGAGCAGTCACTTACAGTAGACATATTAGGGCTACAGATTGAGAGTACACATATTACAGCATGGGAATCAGTTGATTACATCTCACAGATCATACAGTCTATTCAGCGTAGAGAGTCGGATGGTGTGATGGTTACACGTATAGACACCTTCTGTATTCTGACTCTAGAGACGCATAATTTAGAAAAGAGAGCTATGCCACGAATAGAGTTCACTTACAGAGGCGGCTCTACTTGTTCAGCCAAGGATCAATACGTACATAAAAAGTAGAATATTTAGTATGACACTGGTTGAAGTGATATATTTTGTACATGAATCATAATCATTCTTTCACTTTACCTCATCCTGTACAAAGACTTTTGAGCCATTCGATTTTTGGAAGTCCGCAACACTTGTATATTCTTCGTAGATCACAATCGTCCCCATTTTTGCTCGTCTTGTACGCTTAGGATACTGGATCCTAAGTATAAGGGGGACTGATTGCCTATTGATTAACGTTTTCTATTTTATTCTGTTACTTTTGTATATCTATTCTTTTTCATAAATCACTGGTCCCCAATGTTTGGCTACACTCTTTTCTATACTTACGATGCCTTATCCTAAGTATAGGGGGGATCGAGTGATTTCGATGATCTCATGTTCTTTGTTCCTTTTGATCCTTCGTTATATATTCTTTTCACTTAGTCATCTCGTTTCTGCTCTTCCGTTATACTTACGATGACCTGATCCTAAGTATAAAGGGGGTTGACTGGCTTGTACTCTCTTATCTTTTTCACCCATTTTTACTTAGTATGAGTTATGTCCTCCTTTTTCTCTTTTGACGCTATGAGGACATAACACAAGCTAAGTATGGGAGGGTGCGTATATATTGTATATATACTTTTGTCCATAACTCGTACTTTTATGTATTTTCTATATCTATAAAATCCATAAAAAGTGGGTGAGTGTTAATTTAAAATCCATTTATCTATTACTTATAAAATCCTTGTAAATAAATAAAATATGCCTAAAATCTGTATTCAAAAGATTTAAATTAAAATATGTAGTTAGAATATGTATTTAAAATTTGTATAATACTTATTTAAAATCATATCTATCAAAATATTTATAAAATCATTTAATACTTGTAAAATTACCTGTATATAAAACCTGTAAAATACATTAGTTAAAAGGTCTCTTGTAAAATTCTTGTAGAAACACTCGTTAAAAAAATAAAAAAAATTCATAAAAAATGCAAAGTCCTAAAAATTCATAAAAATTACAAAAGCCTTAAAATTCATAAAAATGAGTAAAATTCGGAAAATATACTTCATACAAACATGGTTGCATTTGCATTCACATTTTTGAGAATAAGTTTGATTTCTGGAACTAAGGATTGAGTCTAGTCTAAAGGATGGAGCTTGATCATGGCCTTTAACTCTCGTTGTAAGGAGCCTAGTTAGGATCTGGAATTTTGACTTTTCGAGCCTTTTGACTTAAAATCTTTGGGTTCCATAAGACCATATTTGGGAAATCAACTCATATGTGCTTACGTAGACCACTTGGTATCATCATACAACTCTGCACCAATGAACCAATCTTGGACACATGCACTCTACACTTAACTCGACTTGCATGGAGTTGCGAAGGGTAGTACATCTTAGTAGTGTGTTTCTATCCTTGTCTTTGCAGCATTGATGTCTAAAGACGGGAGAGATTGGGTTTGCGATAGTCGCTTCGGATGAGGGAAGTATCTGCTGATACAATTTTTCTAAGATCTCAAAAAAGGGATGGAACAAAAGATGCTATATCCGTTGAGGCACAAAGAGATGAATAGAGTGTAAGCAAATTACAAAGCCAAATCAAAGAAGAAGCCACCAAATACAAATACCACCACAATGGTCCAAGTTTCCACCAAAAAGGCCTGCACATCTTAGTGGAGACTTAGCTACACCGGTTGAGCTTCACAAGGAGATGTGTATACACTGGTCGCACTCCACTTCTTTTCTCATTCTTCTATTTTCTTTCTATATTCGATTGTGGACATAGCAGAACTAACCTCAGAAGGGAATATGTACCTCCCTCCCCGAGGAAAGAGTAGCAGGATAAGGAATCAATGGAAGTATATAGTTGGGATTGATGAGCGACCCGAGAGACTAAGGTAAAAGGTATCAATGATCGTTGCGACCTCAACCTCTCGGATCGGACTCAATCAAGAAAACATAGACCACCAAGTATAAAAATCAACAAATCAGGTCAAATAGTGGTCTAGCTATTTATTTTACCTCATATAGCTACCTAGGTTGAACTCAAGGAGCACAGTTTGGAAAAACTACGAAGTAGTCGGAAATCCAAAACAAGTGTTTTTGGTGGATTTTTAGGTTTTTTAATTTTTTTGGAATTTTTATATTAAGAAGAATGTAAAAGAAATAAAAAAGGATATAAACAAATATTTATTTACCACACCAAAATAGGTCAGAAAATTAAAATAAAAATATTTTTGGTCTTTATAAATTTTCAAGTGTTTTTGATATTTTTCTTAGATTTTTCTGATTTTAAGTTGATTTTATGAAAATGAAACAAGGCCAAAAATGCAAACTATTGTGTAGCCAGAATCAAAAGGCTATTCCAAAATACGTAAATAGCCTATAAAATTTTAACCACAATTTTATAAAAAACGATAAATACAAATCTAACTACAGAAAAAGAAATTGCATTTTTTATTTTTTGTGGATTTTTAACGATTTTCTTAAGTTTTTTAGTGTTTTCCTATTTTTACGGTTTTTATAAATCCAAAAGCAACAAAACTTGGACTGAATCAAAAATACAACAAATCAAATACACAATAACTTTTTTAAATGTTTAGAGGGTTTTTTACATTTTTGGTTGATTTTTGGAACTAAACAGAAGCAAATTTTTAAAATTTTGAACTTCTAAAAATATCAAATGAAAACAAAACGTGTCCGAAAATTCAAAAAAAAATTTATATCATGGCAGGAGCCATATGTCCAAATTTCATGAAGTTTGGATAACGTTTGATATTTATTTCAACCAATCCAAGATAGATAACACACATGGACCAAAGTGCAATTATTCAAAATGATCTAGTCAAACAATAACATGCAAGAAAAGTACGGGGCTAGATATGTAAAAAGCCCAGATTTGCACGAGGGCGGCATGTGAAACAGTAACAATCATGAAGTTTAGGAGAAAAATATGCAAATATACCAAACAGCACATGACAGACCACGTGTAACACACAGAGGCACTATTTTGCAAATAAAAGAAGTACAAGGTCCTGAGTGCAAATTATCAAAATAAAAGCAACGGCTAAAAATATCTGCAGGACTAAACGGAAATGTAAATAGTGTGAACATCTTAATTATAAATTACCTTTTTTATTAATGATCCAACGGTCGAGGGGGCTTCATTTAAGATCGTACGGTGGAGATTCTCGGATACCCCTTCGATGATGGATGGCTCTGATCTGATCCTCATATAGATCAGGTGGTCCGGATCCTCAGATGATGGACGTCCGAGATTAGAACTGGCAGGGAAGCTCGATCCAATGGCGGAGGCGCCTCCTGGAAGAACGGTGAAAAACTCACCGCCGGCGAGCTTCGCTCGATCGATGCGAGCGACCGGGGCGTCCTCCGGAGCTGCTGGGGTGGTCGAAACGATGCTGGCGACGGTCCGTAGCTTCTAGTATGCTCTGATGAGGTTGGGAGCTCTTGGAAGGCTCTGATGACGTTAGCCCCCTGGAGCTTCTGTGCTTCAGCATTTGGGCCTCCAGATGAGGACCTTTCTCATTCAAACCTGCACAAAACGACAATTGGGTCGAGGGAAAATTCCTCGACCCGTTAGCACGCAAAATTGGTGAAGGGGCAAGGTGGAGCGGGGCCCTCCGTTGAAGTGATGGTGGAGGAGGGCCTAAGTCTTGTTCCTAGGTAAACTAGGGGAACGGAGGGGCGGAAAAGATGGGTTAGAGTCTAATGGAGGTGAAGGGATCGTCGGAATGGCAAATCAATGGTCCAACGATGCAGGATGGTCCGATGAAGCTCGGTTGACCGGAGATCGAAAAAGTCGAAATTAAAGCACACTAAAGGTTATCTAAGCTACCTGATAGAGGAATTTATTCTGTGCTGGAGGACAGCGACCTCTGGGGGGTCTTCGACGTGATGAATCGACCTCTCCAGAGGCTCGGGCTCACCTTGTGACGGAGCATAGCGAGATGGCTCGCCGGACCTAGGGATAGAGACCTCACCTCCTCACTACAATGCTCTCCTCCACTCGCTGTCACTCAAGGAAGGAGAGGGAGCTCACTGGGGACGAGGGCAAGGGACAAAGATGCGGAAGAAATGGCGACTCCAGGTGGCTATATACCCCGCAGGGTCCGAGAAGATGGGAGCGAAAGCGCGCAATCCGAGGAGAGGATCCCTACTGGAAGCATCAGGCGTGAATCATGGATCTCTCCTCGGTATTCGGAGCCTCGGAGTGATGCAAATGGAGGTTCGATCATCTCGAGAGAATTGGGTGAAATCAGGCCGAAAACCAGATCCGTGAGAAGAGTGGTCCAGGGGGATAGTTGACCGGGGCCAACAGTCCACCTTAGACCAATCAAAAATAGGATATAGAAAAGATTTATAAAATAAAAAAATAGAAAATGATTTTATTTTAAAATATTTTCAAAATGAAAAATGTTTATTTATTTTCAAACTATTTTTTAGTGATTTTTATTTATTTTTATGAAAAAATAAATTATGCTATATACATTACATTATATTATAGGGTTTTTATCAGTTGTGCCCCTCCGAGATATCACAATATCAGTTATGCCCCTATCTTTATGGTAATATCAGTTGTGCCCCCGACTTCTTGCCAATATTTCACTTGTGCCCCTCGGAGGGGCATAACTGATAAAAATCTTTTATCAGTTATGCCCCTCCGAGGGGCACAAGTGAAATATTGGCAAGAATTCGGGGGCACAACTGATATTACCAAAAAGATAGGGGCATAACTGATATTGCGATATCTCGGAGGGGCACAACTGATAAAATCCCTATATTATATATATATGTATAAAATACCTAGCAATTTTATATTTTTATTTCCTTCTTTTTGTATAAATATTGTAATTTTATATTTTATTTATTTACAACATAAAATTTAGAGTATAACATAATTTTTATTTTATTTCTATTGGTTATTTACAAGTGTCAAATAAATAGGAATAAATACGTATAAATGGTATGTATACATAAAGTGGAGAGAGAGAAATTATTTTGTTTTGATTTTAATTTTATTTTTCTCATTTTTGATTTATTTTTAGAAATATATACAAAGTAATAAAAACACATTTTTATTTTTATTTTTGTGAAAATAAAATATATACAAATAAGAAGGAATAAACACAAGGTGGAGTGACCTTATCTCTCTCTACTTATTTTATTTAGCGATCAAGCCCATATTGGGCCCTCTCTTGCGTTTAGGTCACTCAATATTTATTCTAACTATTTCCTTCTTTTCTTTATTATTTGTTCTTTTATTTTTGCACAAATACATGCTAATTATTGATATTTAACAAATACATGCCTATTGACAATTTATTGCATTTACAATTATCTACATGGTGTTTTGCCAAGATATTTAGCTAAAATAAAAGAATAAAGAGTGATGAATGAGTATTCATCACCCCCTTATACTTTAAATTTGCTAGTCCCTTAACAAACACTTATTTGAAAAAGAAGTGAAAAAGAGAAAGAAAAAGAAGGGAAATCAAGGTTGATTATTAAACTTTCCTTCATTAAATTGAAGTATAGAGCTCAGTCAGACCTTTGGATTATTAATTTGTCGAAACCTTACTTGGACTTGAGCTTAAAACTCAACAGCCTCTAAGTTCCACCAATCTATGGTCAAGACTCCTCAACAATCTATATCAGAACAAGTCTACATACTCAAACTCTAATGACCATGAATGTTTCCTTATACGGTGTAAGTGAGATGTATCTCCCCACCTCAGAAATGACAAAGTGACAACCCCCCTTAAAAAGGTAACTCTAATGCCTCAGTCTAGCAACTCTTTCCTGGAGGAGCGGGGTATTCCCTTTTAAGTTCAAGTACAACTGGCTCAAGAAGATGGGGAAGAAGAGAATGGACCATGACCAGTGTAGCCATGTATCCTTGGGAGCCCAACCAGTGTAGCTAGGTCTCCCTACTGCAAGCTTCATGAGATGAGAATGGGTAACATAAGCTTTTACTTTATTTGGCTATATACACTCCGGTGGGTATTTTGTTTTCAATCAGACCCACCATGTTTTTGGAGTTTTTCTTTCTTTGCACCCTTTTTATTGGATGTGCATATGTACAACATATCTACATGGTGCAACATATATAAATAAGGAGTTTTTCCTCTTGAGCCAGTAGACTATCCCTCTTTTGAAGCTTTATTGCAACCCAAACCTCGTGTCTTTAGACTTCAACACCATCAGACCAAGTTGAGACGCACTTCCTTCACTATAAGAAGAAGAGAGGTTCCGCCTAGAAGTACTACCCTCATATGCTACCCCAAGCCAAAGGAAACTGCCTCCTCACCACCTCATCTGTGGAGAGCTATGTGTAATGTGCCGGTGCATGTAAAGTCATTGTCTCTGAGAGTCATGTATGCATTGTTAAGTGTTCTACTTAGGATCATCAAGATGACATATGATCATAGCCTAGTGGACTCAAAGAATTAAGTCCCAAATGGGCCTGAAAAGTCTTAACCCTAAGCCCTATAAGGTTCCTCTTAGAATTAGGTGGATTAAGGTCGTAACCAAGATCCATTTTCCAATTTAATTCCATGCCAGCTTAAATGTCAATCAAGATTCAGAAAAACTGTACACATATTTACAAACATGTAATTTTTATAAAAATTTTGAAAATGTGTAAATTTTTTGAAAATGTTTAAAAACATGGATGTATGCATGAATGCAGAAGTTTTGCAAAATATTTACAAACATGTACACAAGGGTTTTTGCAAACTTTTGTTTTTCAAACATTTTACAAAAATTTTGTACTGTATACATAATTTTGATATCAAAATATTTACAGAATTTTTATACAAAATCATTTTTACAATCATTTGTACAAAAAATAATTTTTATAAATAGCTATGTATGTTCAATAAAAAAATTTTATGTACAAGGTAAATTTTTAAATTTTATGAATTTTAGCCATTTTATTTATTAACACACACATAAAGTATGAGTTATGGCTAAAGTATATATGAAATATATACATCCCCTTATACTTAGCTCGAACGATGTCCTCAGAGTGAATCAAGAGCGATGAAGAAGACATAACTCATGCTTAGTATAGGGATGTGAAAAGAAATGGTATACTACAATGACGAATCAATAAATAGAATGAAGAGAATTCGGTGTTTCCCCCTATACTTAGGATCAAGTTATCCTAAGTATAGCAAGTTGTACATAAAGGGAAATCCGAGTGGAAGAATGTACAGGATCTACCTCCCCTATACTTAGGGTAAAATATCCCTAAGTATATGTAGCAAAATAGAGGTAGAAAGAATCAAAAGAATACCCAAGAGTCCTACACCCCCTTATACTTAGGGTAAAGTACACCTTAAGTATAGCATAATCATAAGATGAAGATGGGGTTTGGACTAAAGAATGGAATGATATGGACAACTGGATCTATACAATGAGGAAGACCGTAATAATCAGGCATGAGATGCATTATATGTGAGTTAACGATCACATCTCACACAAAATGAATAGGGGCGACGTCAACGACCAGCGGCTCATGATCTAGATATGGTTTGAGCCGCTGCCCGTTAACACAAAAGGTAGATTTAGAAGACAACTCAGATATGTCAATGCTTCCATTGTCATGTACCTTTCGGACCAGGTATGGTTCTTCCACTTGCTCTGTTACTTCCCTGGAAATAATTCAAGCTTGGCATCAAACAACCTTACTCTCTGTTTTGGCTCAAACTTCTTTGTGGCTGATATGAGGATCATGTCACTCCTTCACTCTCTCCTTATAACGTAGGCTACTCGAAAAGGCTTCATCTCTAAGCTCCTCTAGGGCTACCAATTCTGCCCTCCTCTGGTCTCCTTCACTCACTGGATCCAAAAGTATCTATGTAACAGCCCAAAGTGACTTATGCAACAACTCAACAGGTAAATGGCAGGGCTTGCCATAAACGAGGTGAAAGGTAGATGTACCCAAAGGAGCCTTGAAGGATGTCCTATATGCCCACAAGACCAAGTCCAAAAGTTGTGACCAATCCTTTCGATCAGGGTGGACGACCTTCTGCACTATCATCTTGATCTCCCTATTCGACACTTCAGCAAGACCATGGGTCTAAGGGTGGTATGAAGTGACTACTCGATGGTCTATGATGAATTCACTAGCAAGGGCCTTTACCTTGTCGTTGACGAAATGAGACCCCCCGTCAGATATCAACATTCAAGGTACCCCAAACCGTGAAATGATATTCATTCTCAAAAATTGGCATACAGTCCTAGTATATGCGGCTCGGGCGGGGATGGCCTCAACCCAATGACTCACATAATCAACGGCCAACAGAATGTACTCGAATCCCCGACTCTTAGGGAATGGACCCATGAAATCGATGCCCCATGCATCAAAAACCTCACAGAAATGAATTGGTTGCATCGAGATCATATCACGCTGCCCGCAAGTGCCCATCCTCTGACAGTCAGTACACCTCTTCACGAATTCATCAGAATATTTGAAGAGAGTAGGCCACCATAGGCCGGATTGGAGCACTTTCTATGCTGTTCTCCTCCTAGAGTGATGTCCTCCTGCCTCGAGCATGTGAAAGTAGGTGAGGATGCTATGATGCTCCTCTTGAGGAATGCACCGTCGCCAGACACTATCCCCTCCCTCGTGGTAAAGGATGGGATCCTCATAGTTGTAAGACTTGGCCTTCGCTAAGAAGGTCTCAAGTCTATGCCTGGGCCAACCTTGTGGAACTTTCTTGGCAACAATATAGTTCACAATGTCAGCGTACCATGGGAGTGAGGCGATAGCAAGGATCGCCTCATCTGGGAAGGTCTCACATATAGGGTCAATCTGCTCAGAATCCTCAAGATGCTCTAATCGGGAGAGATGATCCGCCACCACATTCTTGACTCCACGCTCATCCTTAATCTCAATATCAAACTCCTGGTGTAGAAGGATCCATCTAGTCAATCTCTCTTTGGCATCCTGATTTGACATGAGGTACCTGATGGTGGTATGATCAATGTAAATAGTCACTCTAGATCCAATGATGTATGATCTGAACTTATCTAGGTCAAAGACTATGGATAGCATCTCCTTCTCTGTGATTGTGTAGTTCCACTGCACGGTATCTAATGTACGAGTAGCGTAGTGAATGGAAAAAGGCAATCCATCCCTCCTCTGTCCCAGCACAGCCCCCACGGCAAAATTAGAGGCATCCGTCATGATCTCGAATGGGATAGACCAATCAGGCGGCTGGAGTATAGGAGCCTCAACAACTAGACTCTTGACAGTCTCAAATGACGTAAGACACTTATCATCAACTATGAACTCGGTGTCTTTGGTTAGCAAATAAGTCAACGGTCGGGCAATCCTACTGAAATCATGAATGAATCGTCGGTAGAAACCGATGTGCCCCAGAAAAGACCGTAACTGTCACAAGTTGGATGGTGGATTGAGTTTTCTAATGATATCCAGCTTTGCCGGATCAACCTCCATGCCCCTGTTGGAGATGATATGGCCAAGCACCTTCCCTTGAGTCACCATCAAGTGACTCTTATCCCAAGATAACAAAGGTCGACCTCAATGCATTGCTTTAGGACACGGTCTAGACACTCAAGACAAACATCAAACCCATAGTCATAGACGGAAAAGTCATCCATGAAGACCTCCAAGCACTCACCCATCATGTCCGAAAAGATGGAAAACATACACCTTTGGAATGTCGCTAGAGCGTTGCATAGACCAAAGGGCATGCGTGTGAAAGCATACGTACCACAGGGACAGGTGAATGTAGTCTTGCCCTAGTCCTCTGGCGCAATGGACACCTGATTGTATATGGAGTACCCATCAAGAAAACAATAGTGACTCTTCCCTGCTAGCCTCTCTATAATCTGATCAATAAAAGGCAACAGGAAATGATCCTTCTTGGTGGCCCTGGTTCAATCATCTGTAGTCCACATAGACCCTCCAAGAAGTGGGTACCCGGGTAGCGATATCCTCTCCAGACTCACTCACAACTGTAGTGATGCCTGTCTTCTATGGCACCACATGCAATGGACTGACCCACTTGGAGTCGGAGATGGGGTAGATAAAATCGGCGCTCCACCATTTCGAAATTTCCTTCATGGCAACCTCTCGAAGATTCGGGTTCAGCCACCGCTGGAACTCATGCGACGGCTTTGCATCCTCCTTAAGATAGATATGGTGGGAGCACAGGGCCGGACTTATCCCATGGAGATCGTCTACGCTCCATCCTATCGCCTTGCTATTCTTTTCAAGAACCTCCATCAAACGAGATTCTTGCTCTCCAGTCAAATCTGCTGAGAATAATGACTGGGTGCATCTCATGCTCGCCCGCAAGGAACCTATACTTCAGCGACTGCGATAAGGTCTTCCGCTCTGGGCAACTGGGAGCTGGAAGATCTGGTCTCTGAAATGTCTGAGTGAATGTAACCAAATCTGCATGGGAAATGAGAAACTCTCGCTGAAAATTAGAATCTGTGAAGACTGCTCTGCTGGTGTATCTGTGCTCTGCATGGGACTAGTCTCGACCCTATCTACCGACTCAGTAGAAGTCAGACAAGGAATCATCTCGTCAAACTCTGCATAATCAATATCTGACTCCGAGGGATCTGAACTATATCACACAAATCAACTGCCTCACTATCAGGAATGCGATCTGCTGCCTCAAAAGTATCCTCTGCCAATAATATGCTCTCCAAGCTCTCCTCTACTGGAATCTCCGCATCAGCGGGGTCTTAATCTGAGAGGAAGGCTCGTGAAACAGGGTCTGCCCAAACTGCCTCATCATCTGTGATCACAAAATCACACTCCTGGTGGACGTCTCGCTCTACCTCTATCATCTGCTCTAGATCTGTGAGTGGCTCTGAGCAAGCTGAATCTTGCGCTCTAGTGTCATCGATCATCTCTATTTGTATACTCTCTCCCTTGACGTAAAAGTATACCATCCCGCTATCATGGTCATACACTGCCTTGGCTGTAGCCAAGAACGTGCATCCTAAATTATTGGGGGTATCAGTCACATACTCAGGGATCTCCATGTCCAACACTACGATGTCCATGGGGAATTGCATGCCCTGAATGTGACGACTACGTCCTTCAGTAATCCTTTGGCCTCTAGACAGATTGATCAGCAAACTGAAGGACCGTCCTGCTCTGTCTAAGACGGCCAAACTCGAAACAGTTGAGTAAGGCTGTTGGAAGTAGGTTAATCGAAGAACCGTTGTCTAATAGAGTCCGATCGAACCTCTGCTCATGTATGTGGCATCTGACATAGGGAGCCCATTCATTTGGACTCTTGGCTGGAAGACGGTTTTGGATGGCAAAGCAGGTGGCACGAGTAAGCACATGGATCTGTGACTGGTGGTTCCTCCTCTTCCTGCGAATGGTGGTCCTCTCTCTAAGGTTCCTCTCTACGAGGGGGATGTGCTCCAAGGCCTCCTGTAGAGTCAGCTGTATCTGGAAATATGTCTATCATCTGTTCGCTGAACTCTAGCTGATGGGACTTTTTAGGATTTTATTTTTTATTCCCCTTAACCAAGCCAAGTGCTTGGGGGAAGGGGGGTGGTTGGGCCTCCTCAGATGGAGGGCTAGGTACGGGTCCCCGTTGTTGTGGATCGACGAATCCATACTAACATCACCATAATCACAGATGGACTCGTAGAAGAAAAAGAACCATTTCCTTTATTTACAATATAGTCCTGATATATAGAAATAGGTGGATAAACAACAAGAACAGAAATGGTGGCCTCGATACCACCTACGACATCCTGGTTTGCGATGTCAGTACCGTGCTCTAGCTCAACATCGCATCGAGTGGCATCAGCATCACCTCCTCCTGAATCTGGTGAAACGACGGCCTCATTACCGCATGCAAGAAACGTCCTTGGTGGCGTCAGCACCATCGTCATCATCATCATCATCATCTCGAGAGGCATCAGCACCGCTTTCCTCCTCACATGGCGCTCCTGAAGCTGCGAGTAGTCGTTGCTCAGATGAGGCACCACCTGCTGGCATCCTACCCCTCCTAAGTGTAACAAAGTCAGCATCAAAATGATATGCAGAAACATCACCAAATGAATCACTAGAGTGGTAATCTCTGTAAACTCTACCTGTTCAGATTTCCTCTTCAGGTTGTTCGGGTTCGGCTCAATCTGGGCATGAATGGCGGCCTTCCCTCTCACAATCTCCCTCATCTCCAGTCTAAACTCATCCATCTCCTATTGGAAGGTGTCCTGCTACTTTGACATCAGGCGGGCTAAATCATCCAAAGTGGGGTTCTCATAGGTGGGCCCATGAGAACCTGACGGGTGGCCTCTCTGAAACTG
Source organism: Ottelia alismoides (assembly GCA_037367405.1). Taxonomy (NCBI): domain Eukaryota; kingdom Viridiplantae; phylum Streptophyta; class Magnoliopsida; order Alismatales; family Hydrocharitaceae; genus Ottelia; species Ottelia alismoides. The sequence goes on from JAZKJV010002021.1 coordinate 414,619, forward strand.
AGGCTGATGTTGCGGAGGAGGGTGAGAGGGGTGTTGGGAGTGATACTACTGAGGATGTTGCTGCCTCCAAGACTATCCCTGCTGATAGAGATGAGGACCATGCTGTTGGTATGGATGTGCCTGCTGCTGCTGTGGTGGGAACTAGGGCTGCTCTTGCTACTGGCCATACTGGCCACCCTGAACTGAAGGCTGTTGCTGGGAGCTGGTACCTTCGATTGACCAACGGAATCCGGGATGATCTCGTCAGATTCCAGGCTGAGGTCGATCGTACCAAATCTCGTTGACATCCATCAACAACTCCTGCTCGTACGTGGGTGGTGGAAGAACCGCCAGGGGCTGATCCGGCTAGTAGACCACCATCTGAGTGTCCTGAGATGGTGGTGACTGGTAGAACTATTGCGGCTGCTTGTATGACTCCGCCTAGACATGGTAGACTTGTCTGGGCTGGCTAGAGTGCTGGGACGAACTGCCACTGCTGCTCGGATCTGCCCGTGACCTGAGACAGGGCTGAGATGTCGTCTGTGCCTCCTGGAGACACATGATCTGGGTCTTGAGGTCACTCAGCGTCCGTGCCATCTGATCAGTCTGTGACATACACTGGCACTGCTTCTTCTCGATCAGCTCAATCTGATCCAACTTCTCGTTAATAATCCTCAAATCAACGGCTGTAGATTCCGCCTGTGCTGCGGCTGCTGCGGATGTAGAAGGACCGGCCTCAACTCGTGTTATCCTCTGATAGGACACGACAGGTGGGTGGAGTGTATAATCTAGTTTGGTACATCACAGTATAGTTCTCAACCATCTCCTCGTAGATGGCCTAGACCTGATCCTCATCCTTAGCGAAATAGGAGCCTCCACAAGAAGCATTAACGAGCCCCTGCAACTCCGGTGTAAGCCCGTAGAAGAAACTTTGTACAAGGTTGGGTTTGGATATATCGTGGGTGGGCAGCACCGTTCTGTGAGCTTTCTGAACCTCTCCCATGCCTGGTGAAATTGCTCATTGGGGAGCATGGAAAAGTTGCAGATCAACGCCCTGGCTGCATTCGTCCGACTGAGTGGATAGTACTTGTTCAAGTACTCGGTTCGGAGATGCTCCCATGTGGTAACAAATCTCCCTAGATGCTTCATCCAGTTGGTTACTCTGTCTACGTGGGAGAATGGAAAGGCAATCATTCGAAAGGTGTCCTCGTCTACATGTCGATCATGGACAGTACTGCAGATCATCTCGAACTCCTGGAGATGGAGGGAAGAAGTTGAAGTCCCCATGGAAGCGGGGAAGAAGTTGAATCGTCTAAGGAGGGAACTTGACGTCCCCCACATTCGCTGGTAGCACTATCCATCTGTGTGTGAGAGTCGAACTGGGTGCAACTCCCTCATCGGTCGCGCTGGCTGTACTGACTCCTTAGGGTCTCTGTCTAGAATGTCTCCCTCTCCGACTGTTGTGGGCTGATCTCTGTCTGCTCTCAGTCTCTCCATATCACGACGCATCTCCACCATGAAAGCCCTCTAGTTTCTGATCTAATGCTGCATGGTCTCTAGAGAGGCTAACAGGGTGTTGTTGATGGCACCCTGGTCCAATACGTATGTCTCTATCATACGGGGTCCATCAGTGCGCTCCTCGCTACTGGCCATGGTCTCTGCAAAGGCAAAAAACCCAAACTCAGGTGCCGATAAATCATCTGATATCTGCGACAGTCTCTGCTCGGGCTCCTCAGGACTGGTAGAAGGATGGTCGAGGGGGAACAGGGTGGAATCAAACTCGAGTTCAGAGAGCGGGTCTCGGCTCTCATGAACCAAGCTAGATGAGCGGGCTGGAGTGCTGTAAAGCGGTGCAGTCAAGGGCTGCCTAAGAGACCTCCTGCCCATCATCTCGATCTGGCGAGTGAATGTGGATGAGATTTGGAAACACACAAGTTGAGAAAGCAAACTACGGATTCACCTACTCAACGTGGATCTAAAGACCGTAAAGGCTCGGTCAATTATCTTGTCAATTTTATTAGGTGATCAGTCAGTCTTTTAGAGCGATTAAGAGAGTTGATAGGAATCCAATACTCCCAATAGGCTGTCCCATATAAAAGGCTGGTAGTCTTCTAATAAATCGGATGTGGATCTAGCCTAGTGTGTGGGTCACTCTCTCGCTCACCTAAATTAGACAATGAGGGGATTACCCTCCCAAGACAAATTTTTAGGTGAAGTGTCTTTTAAGGTCAAGTGTGTTTAGCAGTCCCAATTTTATAGTTTTTGTTTTTTAGGTATTTCTTAGATCAAACAACGCCTAATGAATTTTTCGATTCTCCTGATTATTTTAAGTCCAAAAAATTGGGGGAGAAGGCGAAAAAGCTAATGCGCGATCAAACACTATGATGCATGCAAAGTAAGAAATGCATAACTGACTCCAGCTTTCTACATGCAGGGCGATCCGTGCATAAATTAAAGACATAAATTAAACTACCTATATGATGCACGAGGAAAACGGCCTTAGACGAAGTAGTTTCTACACGATAAGTACGATAGTCAGGTAATCAAGCTAAGTCCGTAGTCTGATCTTGGGAGCCACTCGGTGTCCTCCACAACGGATCCTGCACGCGATGTATGTGACTCCTCACGACACGTAGACTCGAGCCTTATTAATCTGAATTTTTCTTGGTGATTTAATTAATTAAGTCCAATTATCGAACTATAGGCACATGCAGATAATTAGGGTTTGGCCTTAATTAATTACGTCACAATCAGAGAAAATCCTAAGGCTAAGGCTAAATCCTCGAAAATCAGATAAGCAGTAAGAAAAAACGGTGAAAACAAATGTGGCGAAAATCTGAGGTGAGGTCCCCCAAGCACACCGGTGCTCGGCGAAACAGACCCCGAGATAACACGAAGTCCACAAAGTATGTCATGTCCATGTATTATTAAAACAATAATGTACGTGAAATAAAAGCTAAACTACGGCTAAACTACGCTCCTTCTCTGGTCCTCCTACGTCCTCCTGTGGCACGATGCAGAAACAAGCTGCCTCCGAATCCCACGGGTGCTTCGGCTCTCTGAGGAAAGCCACCTTCTATTGTTGGGACCTCGCAAGAAAATCAACAAGAGAAATGTGTCCAACCACAATTATTATAAAATATGATAAAATTGGAATGGAAATAAATGCTGATAAATACAAGTAAAGACAAAAAGCCGAAAAGAATGAGAAAACTGACTACTAAGTCGTGCTCCCCTGCAAAGGCGCCATTCTGATGAGCGACCCGAGAGACTAAGGTAAGAAGGTATTAACGGTCGTTGTGACCTCAACCTCTCGGATCGGACTCAATCAAGAAAACAAAGACCACCAAGTATGAAAATCAACATATCAGGTCAAATAGCGGTCTAGCTATTTATTTTACATGGTATAGCTACTAGGGTCGAATTCAAGGAGCACAGTTTGGAAAAACCTACGAAGTAGTCGGAAATCAAAAATAACTATTTTTGGTGGATTTTAGATTTTTTATTTTTTTTGGAATTTTTATATTAAGAAGAATGTAAAAGAAATAAAAAAGGACAAAAGAAATGTTTATTTACCACACTAAAACAGGTCAGAAAACTATAATAAAAATATTTTTGGTTTTTATAAATTTTCTAGTATTTTTGGTATTTTTCTTAGATTTTTCTGATTTTTAGTTGATTTTATAAAAATGAAACAAGGAGAAAATTGCAAACTACTGTACAGCCAGAATCAAAAGGCTATTCAAAAATACTTAAATAGCCTATAAAATTGCAACGACAATTCTAGAGAAACTATAAATACAAACCTAACTACAGAAGAAGAAATTACATTTTTTTATTTTTGTGTATTTTAATTATTTTTCTTAGTTTTTTAGTGTTTTCAACTTTTTAAGATTTTTATAAATCCAAAAGCAACGAAACTTGGATTGAATAAAAAATACAATAAAACAAACATACAATTATTTTTTGGATTTTTTAGAGGGTTTTTAATATTTTTTTTATTTTTAAAACTGAACAGAAGTAAATTTTTAAATTTTTGATTTTTTAAAAATATCAAATGAAAACAAAACAAGTCCAAAAATTCATAAAAAATTTTAAATCATGGCAAGAGCCATGTAACCAAATTTCATGAAGTTTGCATAACGTTTGATATTTATTTCAACCAATCCAAGAAAGACAACACATAGGGACCTAAGTGTAATTATTCAAAATGATCTAGCCAAACAATAACACGCAAGAAAAGTATGGGGCTAGATATGCAAAAAGCCCAGATCTGCATGAGGGCGACACATGAAACACATAAACAGGGGTAGAAGTGCAATTCCTGTTTATAATAGTTCAAACAGTAACAATCATGAAGTTTAGGAGAAAAAAATGCAAATATACCAAACAACACGTGACAAACCACGTGTAACACACACAGAGGGACTATTTTGCAAATAAAAGAAGTACGAGGTCTTGAGTGTAAATTATACAAAATAAAAGCAATGGCTAAAATTATTTACAAGACTAAACGGAAATGTAAATAGTACAAAGGGCCTAAGTATAAATTACCATTTTTATTAATGATCCAACGGTTGAGGGGGCTTCACTTAAGTTCAGTCGGTGGCAATTCTTGGATACCCCTTCGATGATGGACGGCTCTGATCCGATCCTCAGATAGATTGGGTGGTCGAGATCCTCGGATGATGGACGTCTGAGATTAGAATTAGCGGGGAAGCTCGATCCAACGGCGGAGGCGCCTCTTGGAAGAACGGCGAAGAACTCACAGCCGGCGAGCTTCGCTCGATTGATGCGAGCGACTAGGGCATCCTCTGGAGTTGTTGGGATGGTCGAAATGATGCTGGTGACGGTCCGCAGCTACTAGTTTGCTCCGATGAGGTTGGGAGCTCCTAGAAGGCTCCACCAATGTTAGGCACCTGAAGCATCTGTGCTTCAGCGTTTGGGCCTCCAGAAGAGGACCTTTCTCGTTCAAACATGCACAGAACGTCAGATGGGTCGAGGGAAAAATGCCTCGACCCGTTAGCACGCGAAATGGGTGAAGGAGCGAGGCGGAGCGGAGCCCTTCGGCAAAGTAACGATGGAGGAGGGCCCAAGTCATATTCCTAGGCGAACCAGGGGGAACGGAGGGGCATAGAAGATGGGTAGGAGTCACGTGGAGGTGAAGGGCTCTTCGAAATGGCAAATCGATGGTCCGATGACGCAGGATGGTCCAATGAAGCTCGGTTGACTGGAGATCGAAAAAGTCGAAATTAAAGCACACTAAAGGTTATCTAAGCTACCTGATAGAGGAATTCGTCTGTGCTGGAGGACAACGACCTCCTGGGGTCTTTGCCGTGATGGATCGACCTCTCCAAAGGCTCGGGCTCACCTTGTGGCGGAGCACGGCGAGAAGGCTCGCTGGACCTAGGGCTAGAAACCTTACCTCCTCGCTGCAACACTCTCCTCCACTCGTTGTCACTCAAGGAAGGAGAGGGAGCTCACTGGGGACGAGGGAAAGGGCCAAAGGTGCGGAAGAAATGGCTTCTCCAGGTGGCTATATACCCCACAGGGTCCGAGAAGATGGGAGTGAAAGTATGCAATCCGAGGAGCGGATCCCTACTGGAAGCATCGGTGTGAATCATGGATCTCTCCACGGTATTCGGAGCATCAGAGTGATGCAAATGGAGGTCGTATCATCTTGGAAGAATTGGGCGAAATCGGGTTGAAAACCAGATCCGTGAGAAGAGTGGTCCAGGGGGACAGTTTACCGAGGTCAACAGTCCACCTCGGACCAATCAGAAAATAGGAAATAAAAAGATTTATAAAATAAATAAAAAATAGAAAATGATTTTATTTTAAAATATTTTCAAAATGAAAAATGTTTATTTATTTTCAAACTATTTTATAGTGATTTTTATTTATTTTTATGAAAAATAAATTATGCTATATACATTATATTATATTATATACAAGTATAAAATACCTAGGTATTTGATATTTTTATTTTTATTTTCTTATTTTTGTACAAATAGTCTAATTTTATATTTTATTTATCTATAACATAAAATTTAGAGTATAAAATAATTTTTAATTTATTTTTATTGATTATTTACAAGTGTTAAATAAATAGGAATAGACACATATATACATGGTATGTACAAGATGGAGAGAGAAAATTTATTTTGTTTTTATTTTAATTTTATTTTTCTCATTTTTGTTTTATTTTTAGAAATATATACAAATTAATAAAAACACATTTTATTACCTTCAGTGTCTGATTTGATCGTACTCACTTTTGAACTAATGTACATTCAATTACCTTAAAAAAAGACCATGTTCAAGTGAATCCGAGCTCGTATGGAAAAGTTGGGTTTTGGGCGTCTTTTGTACATTGTGTATTTTAGCGGTTTTTGACCTGATATTTTATCTACATATTTTCTTAATTAATAAAAATCCAAAAAAATTAGATTTAAGTGTCTTTATTTATCTTTTATTTTTCCATATATTTTAGGATTTTTTTATCTAATTTAAAAGTGATAAAAAATTATAAAACCCAAAATCAAGGTATTCTATGTACATGGGATACCCCAAAAATATCACTTTATGCAATTCATCGACTTTGACTTTGATGTCGTCATGAAAGTTGTAGATCTCATAAAGACGAGCATTTTTTGTCAAGGAACGTTTTTGTTTTGAGGTCGTTTACTATTTCTTTTTTATTTTAAAATTCTTTTTCTTTGAATTTTCTGGTGATGACACGTGACCGCCCCTGGGGCTGCCACGTGTTAGCATTTTTTGAGATCTTTACTCATTCATTTTTATAATAAAAAATAAAAAAATAAAGCCTCGCACGTGCGTCGCACTTGCCTCCCAGGCACGTGCTCCGCACGTGCTCAGCCCCTTCTCATCGCCCTTCGCCACGTGGCGCGTTTGAGGTCGTTCGATCTCGGCCGATTGAACGGCTTGTGGACATTGTCCTCACGCCGCCGCCCTCCCCGTAACCTCGCAACGGCCAAACCACCTCCGCAACATCCTCCCTCGCAGCCCTATAAAAATGACGCCATCGCCTCTCGTTCCCCCATCCGCCGTTGGCCTCAACGAAGGGCGATGGTGACAGCCCACGTCTTCCCTCTCCGGCGAGATCCGGCCGCTCCTCCACGGCCGTCGCAGCACGCAGCCTTGTGCTGCTCTGCCCTAGCTCCAGCTTCGCACCGTCGAGCCCACGCTCAACGCCTCCGACAACCTTTACCGCCTCGATTTCAACTCGGATGCGCCACCTTCTTCTCCGACTACGCCACCGTCATCGACTTCAATGCAAAAGCTTCGACCTTCGACAACTCCATCTACGACGAGCCAACAACCTCCAACTTCCACGACAACGCTCCCGACTCTGCCCCGACGTCCCCTGGACGTCTGTCGGCTAACCTCCTTCGCCTCTTGTTGTGCCGTTGTTGCCCCGCCGCAGACCATCCTCGAAGATCACCAGCGGTCGGGCATCAGCCACTCCTCTGCCATAGGACTGGGTACGGAACCCGAGGCTCCCTACGCATGTGTGGGGTACGTGCGTCGAGAGAACTTCAGCAACAACGCAAGTCCAGGTCACATGTTACGCATGTGACCGTGGGCACATTGCACATAACCCCCTGGAGGTGCTGACATTCGCATCCAAATCCAGCCATTCCAAGGGCACGTGCGCAGCAACTGTCCCTTGGAAAATGTGTAGTTTGCACCCCTTTGCTTATTGGTAATTACATAATCCCCCCACTGCATTATTTATTTATTTATTATATTGTAATTGCACTTTCACCCCTACATTTCTCCTTCATTTTAGACCTCTGTTTTCCACCATTTTAATTATCCAAAAATAGCATGATGTTCTTCCATTAATGCTCTACATTTTGATATATTGTGGACATTTTTGTGATCATTTGTTAATTAATAATAATTATTTTGTGGAAAATTGCAAACTTTGCCCATTTTAATATCTTCAATTTGCTATTGATTAACCATTGCTCTAAAAATTCCCCAAAAATCATACAGTGTAGACTTAATTTTGCTTGACATTGTGCTCAAAAAGATTTGCATTTGCATGCATAATTTGCCCTATAAAAATCATTTTGTATATTTCAGTATTTAATTTTTAATAGATATTAAACCCCACATTTTCGAAGTTTAGGATTTTTCTGAGATCCATTACCTAGTGATAGATCTTTGATAATTTTATCCCCTGAAAATAAGTAGGTTTAATATTTATTATAATTAAATATTGAAAATCATTCTGTTTGCATTTGAAAATTCACAAAAAAATCACTTGCATCCAAAAATTCCAAAAATATTACAGTACATTCATCTCATCATATTATACATTGTGGCCAAGTTTCGTATTTTTCGAACATTTTTTGATTGACTTTAACATTTTCGTCCCTAAAATAGGCCGAAATTGCATCTTGCATCCTTTATTTGCATTAAAAATTCAAAAAAAAAAGAATGCCTCGAAAATCGTGCACGAATTTTGATATACTTGGCTCTAGGTTGTTCCTTTGCCTCCTTGTGATCGACCTTGGGACTTGCCCAAGTAAAATAAACAAAAAAAACCACTTGATTGAAATTGAATAATATTTGTGGTTATTTCTTGACCGATTTGAATCTTTTCCTACAACGAACGACAAACCATATTTTTTTGGCACGAACAGAATAAAACATCTCTTTTAAAGCTGCAATTTTTGGACTCGTTAGATGGCACCGTTGCCGGGGAGGCAAACGGCTTAGTTTTGTGTTTTGAATTTTCTTGTTTAGTTTTCCGCATTCGGGTAGTCTGAACCCCTAATTTTTCATTATATATACCATCTTGTTTCCCGCATTTATTTTTCAACATTTATTTCTTTCATTTTATTTTTGATTGATTTTATGAGTCACTCTCTTACATTCTCTCTCTTATTTTTCTTGCGAGGTACCCGACGTACGCGGAGCGGTTTTCCTAGAAATCGAAGCATCTTCACCGACATTCGAAAAAGCCACAATTAATTTAAGATCGAGTCGAGTCGTGAGAGAGTGTAGAGTCTAGGTTTTTTATTTCTGCAATTTTATTTAACTGCTCATTTATAGCGGTGTCCGTTTGGACTCTCGCACATGTAAAAAAGACCTTAAACTTTTCTGTGGTGTGTCGTGGCCTGTTTCACTCTCCAGTGAGGGTGGGGCCCGACTTGAGTGGCGATTAGGATAGACATGCTCATATGGCTCTCACAGCATTTATATTTTTGCTTGTACTCGTAGGATCTAAAAACCACACTGTACTTTAATTGAGACACACATTAGATCGTTCAATTTAGCCAAAAAAATCTAACTCACTTCTTTCCCGCTAATAGAACGTTCTGCCTAGGTGCGGTTTTCATCGGCTTGCACTCATTTAGAATAATTTTTTCAATTCTGTATTACATCCCACATGGAGATTGCGAGGAGGCACAATAAGTCTTCTAACTGAGCATACATCATTGCTTCCGCGTGCATCGGCTTTTCCCGAACTCCTCCCTCTTGTTTTGTCACATAATTTTAAAGGAAATTGGGACCGAACGGTAGATGTGTATTTGTGCTCATATAATTTTTCAGTGATCGCCTCATTAAAATTTGGACTGCAAAATATAGCCGATTTAAAGAACCCATAAAATCAAGAATTTTTGCGGGAGAGCAACCCCGACCTTGGATGATTTTTTCTGAGTGAGCGAGAGACGACACTTAAGGTTAGAACCAAGATCCAACATTTTCATTCAGACTACTGATTTTAAAAATGATTAGCTACTTCTCAGTGAGGAATATGGGTAGCCATTTTACGGTCCGGACTTCCTCAGCAGAGTGGGTGGTTTAAAGGACACTGCGTAAGGCTCTGTCCTTAAGTAACACGGGTAGCCGTTTTACGGTCCGTACTTACACCTATACTGACTGAAAGTGGATGCAACTAGTCGTATGAACTCGGGAAAGTCTTTAAGAAAATTTCGGCACCTAACAGCTCACTAAATTTTTTGCCAAGATTGATTTATCACCAAATAAAATGTAAAAATAATAGCCGAACTCTTACGGCTTCATTGTGTGAGTTGGTGAATCTGAGGTTTGATTTATGTTTGCATTAGTGTGCATGAAGCGATACCGAAGATCAAAAGCCGCACATTTGATAAAAATTCTTTTGACTATCTCATTCAATCATCTCTCTATTTCTTGATTTAAATCTCATCATGGAACTTTTTCCAAATTTCAGATCCAACCCATCATTTCTTTCAACTTTTTCAAAAATGACCGAACATTATCTGAAGATCCATCAGTACTATATTATAAAACGAATTTGTATCGGTTAGACCCAAAACACCTCCTCCAACTTCAATCAGAGATTCTCAAACACCAACACTCTCCACAATTGCTTCATGAATAACAATCCTTTGTTTTCAGACCTGCCAAACCAACAACCGACTGAGGTCTCCACTTCTTCATATATCAATCCTCTCTACGCCGATCATACAATTCATCCATCATATTCGGTGAATATCAATCCATCATTCCTGGGAGATGACAACCACATGATCGAATTGAACACTTCTTCACCTTGTCCTTCGACCCTGCGCTGGAACAATAATGAACAACCATCATCTTGGATTGACCATGACAACCCCCTTTTCAGACATGACAATCATACAGAGGACTGGACTGACTACATAGAAACACAGGAACCCTGTATGATGACTCCACCATACCAATATCCAACCACTCATGATCAAAGGAATAAATTCTACTCGGACCAACTCCACATGTCTGGATCATATGAGTAGCCGCCTTCCATGATTATTGAGGAGATATTTTCTGAAAATAATGATCATATATTGGATATTCCAAGAAACTCCTCCTCTAGCATATATAGGAAAATAGAAGATGAAATTATTGAATCACAAAAACACACATCAAATCCTCCCATTAGTGATCATGAACAAATTTTTGAGGATGAAATTTCAAAGATAAAGAACAGATTTGAATCAATGGAGAATAGACTGCAAAAATTCACCGACCGATTAATCTCATTCTATGGTGACTCAGACAGTAAAATGAATGAGGAAATGATTGGATCTGAGATTGAAAATTCTAAGGAAATTCAGGAATCTAGGGACGATTCTGACAATATCACTTCTGCATGTTATTCCCCTAGAAATGACTATGTCGCTAACTATCACCCTGAACACCAGAACCCCTGCTCATCTGAGGAACATACCACACCCCCACACCACACAAAAAATACCAAAAAATTGGAAATATTTGAAAACCACAAAAAATCAAAAATCCAGAAAACTTCACAAAAATAGAGACTGAAGACAATCTGAGGAATTCAAATCTGACTGTACGGGAAGCACTGGAAAAACGTTTGATGTTTGAACTTCCCTTTATACAGGCCATTGAACACTTCCCCGACCTTAAAAGATTTATAATAGATAAAATAATGATAAAAAAGTCAGGTATTATATGAACAAAGATTGAAAGACATGTCTTGTCAACGGCCCCCACCTTGGTGTTGAGGAGAAAAACCAAGAGCCGCATAGTGAAGCGGTTGCCTAGATTGGACTGTGAAATTAAAGACACAATTTTCATCCATGCTCGGATTGATGACGATGCACGGATCAATATCCTCCTGACCTCTGTTTTTCACGAACTCAAACTCAGACTGATTCGGAAGATACGAGAGATTATTCAATTGGTGGACCGATAGATAAAGCAGCCGAGAGGAATTATTTCTATCATCATGAAATTCCAAGGTGCTCCGCTCAAAGTAGAATTCACGATCATTGATATTGAGCATCAAGGTGAATTCACCCAGTCTCCAATCATTCTCGGAAAGCCGTTCTTAGTATTGGCTAAGGCAATTATTGAATGTGAGACTCGGGAAATCAATTTTAAAGCATTGGAAGCACTTAGATCGAACCATGTCTTTGAGGAACCACGATCTTCTGAGGAAACCCACGAAGTCCCCGACAGCCGCAACTATGAAGAGGTAGAAGAGCCCTACCCCGATGCAACACCTGAGATAGCGGGTGTTGATGAGACTATTGGTTTAGAGACTCTCCCCAGTATTTTAATTCCCGAGGATCTCAAAATAGACAAATCCTTCTTCTATGATCCAGAGACATATGCATGGTCTCACCCTGGAGCAATATTCTCTGAATACCTAGACCAAATCATCCCTAATCGAGAGTGCACCAACATTCGGGAGACTAAGAACAAGCACGCAAGACGAACACTGACCAAGGAGAATTCCAATGGGTATTCATCTGGATATTTAAGTGAACCGACACCTTCACGAAGAAATAAAAAGAGAGTCACCTTTGACCTTTCGGAAGAGGGATCAGCTGATGATCCCTCATCAGGTCCGGAAAAGGTAGTCTACATGAGTGAAGTCTGTTCGGCAGCTCTAAAGCCTTATCTTCGCAAGGATCCAAAATTCAATTCTCATTGGACTACTCCCGTTCCTAACTACTACTCATCCAAAGCTGATGCTCCTGCCCTCTTCAAGTACACTGCAATTATTTCATATGAGCTGACTGAGACCAGTGCTTTTGAGTATTCACCCAAGGACAAAACGATTGACCCCAAGAAGGAACGAATTCTAATAAAACAACTGAAGAAACAAAAAGACATGAATACTTGGAGTATGTCCACTTTCAAATACTACTCCTCTGAGGATAATTCCGATGATGGATATCTTTCACCTGACTCAAACACTTCATCCACTATCCATCATAATTTTTCCGAGGATGACACTGATAATAGTTCGGAATCATATGCCTCATCTCCATCTCATCATAACGATCTCCCACCGCAGGATCACAAGAAGATCAGCCGAAAACTGCCTTAATCATCGGCTACCCACCCTCCCTCCCGACCACATTGAACCCCTTGTACAGCTACTTCCTCTACTTAGGCCAAGGCCTAAGTATAGGGGGGGACCGATGCCATTTGTATATACCATTTCTCTCATCACACTCCTCCTTCCCAATCACTCCATTTCCACCCTTCTCATATACTTAGGCTGACCAGAGCCTAAGTATAGGGGGGACTGACACCCACTTGTATATACTCTCCTCATTTACATATCCTGACCGCCACTTTTGTGCTCTTCTTTTATACTTAGACTGTTCACAGTCTAAGTATAGGGGGGTGGACCATTGTATTTTTTCCACTCTCTTACGCTTAGCCCGAGCTATGTCTACATTTCGCTTCTTGTGCTCTGAGGACACAACACTCGCTAAGTATAGGGGGGTCTGTATATATACTTTGTATATATTTTTACCCATATCTCGTACTTTCGCGTAAGTCTATATGTATTTACAGAGTGGGTAATTAATTAAAAAAAAGAGAAAAGAAAGAGGATTTTGCTACTAACACTGACTTTGCCCAAAAATATTTGAAAATGGCTTCTTATTTGCATAAAAAAATATTTGTGTCTGCATTTCACACACCTGCACTTCATCCAGAATAGCATTCATCTACATCTGTGAAAAGTCATTGGGTTCTAAACCGAGTTGTGAGCAGAAACCGAGAGTGGTATGGACTTGACCTTAATCCACCTAATTTACAGAGGAACTTCACCGAGAAATAGCATTTTAAGAGCTTCAGGTCTTTGACTTAATTCTTTAAGTTCCACATGACAATGTACAACGTTTGACTCTTAGTGTCTAACCTCGTCTCTTCATTCTGGGTACAACTCTGGAATAGGGAATTAATTTGTATTCTCGCACTATGCACTTAGCTCAACTCAGACGGGATGTTGGAAGATTGTATGAGTTTCTTCTTTGATAGCGTGGAAATCTAAAGACTGGAGTATGTGTTGAAATAAAGCTTCGGAAAAGGGATGGACGGCTGGGCACAATTTTTTTTAAGACCCCAAAAAAATGTACGGAATAAAAAGATTCTATATCCGTAGGGGCACAACAAGATCCAAGCAGAACCACCAAAAATTCCAAATACAAAGAAGCATTCTACCAAATAAAATCTGACCAAAAAGGTCCAAGCTTCAAGAAACCTGCAGATCTTGGTGAAGACTCGGCTACACTGGCCATCTTCACAAGGAGAGGTGACTACAATGGCCACCCTCCAGTTCTTTTCCCCTTCTTCTAACTTCTCCCCCAATTTGATTATGAACACAACGTGATAGACCTTAGAAGGAAATATCTGACTCCCCGAGGACGAGTTACTGGAGAGTTGAGGAGCATGGTAGTCTGACATTCTGGATGGTAAGAGCTAAAGCCCTTCACATACATGAGTCAGTTGTTCAATGTTCATAGGGTATACTTTGGGAAGAGGATTGATCTAAGATGACTTCTGAGCCGAAACTGTGACAATGATGTGTAGAACTTGAGGGTTGTTGTTGTTAAAATTCTAAGTCTCACAGAAGTTCTGACACACAAATAATCCAAAGGTCGAGTTTAGTTTCACTGTCACCTTTAGCTCATGGTCTTGGTATGGAACCCAATCTCTTTTCACCTCATGGCGTGTCTTTTTGATGCTCAGGGACGAGCATGGTTTAAGTATAGGGGGATGATGAATCTCAGATTCATTACTCTAAATCTCATTTATTAAGCTCAAATCCCTCAAAATCATCAGATTTCTGCATTTATTCTGCATAATTAGCATTCATGCATGTTTTCATAAGAATTGCATTTTATCCATAATTTCTGCACAAAATAAGAAGCCAAAAATCTCTGCCAAAATTGACCTGTAAATAGCCTAACTCCCCTGATTTTTAACTCATTCATGCTAACTCCGAATGACACAAAACCACTCCACTGTGTACATATCACTAACAAGAATAAATGAAAAATACAAAAAAAAAATCACTAACCCAAATAAGTGGACCAAAAACCCAAACCCTAGTTTCAGGATTTTTGGACTAAAAGCCATATATCTTCCCCATCCAGTGTCTGATTTGATCCTACTCACTTTTGAACTAATGTACATTCAATTACCTTCAAAACAAGACCAAGTTCAAGTGAATCCGATCTCGTATGTAAAAGTTGGGTTTTGTGCCTCTTTTGTACATTGTGTATTTTAGTGCTTTTTGACCTGATATTTTATGTACATATTTTCTTAATTAATAAAAATCCAAAAAAAAATTTAAGTGTCTTTATTTATCTTTGATTTTTCCATATTTTTCTGGATTTTTTATCTGATTTAAAAATGACAAAAAATTATAAAACCAAAGATCAAGGTATTCTATGTACATGGGATACCCCAAAAATATCACTTTGTGCATTTTATCGATTTTGACTTTAATGTCTTCATGAATGTTGTAGATCTCATCGAGCCAAGTATTTTTTGTGAAGGAACTTTTTTGATCCGAGGTCGTTTACTATTTCTTTTTTATTTTACAAATTCTTTTTCTTTGATTTTTCTGGTGATGACACGTGGCAACACCTGGGGCCTCCACGTGTCAGCATTTTTTAAGCACTTTATTCATTCATTTTTATAAAAAAAATAACATCCCAGGCACGTGCTCCGTACGTGCTCAACCCCTTCTCATCGCCCTTCGCCACGTGGCGCGTTTGAGGATGTTCGATCTCGGCCGATCGAACGGCCTGTGGTCATCGTCCTCACTCCGCCGCCCTCCCCGTAACCTCGTAACGGCCAAACCACCTCCACAACATCCTCCCTCGCAACCCTATAAAAACGATGCCATCGCCTCTCGTTCCCCCATTCGCCATTTGCCTCAACGAAGGGTGGTGGTGACACCCCGCCTCTTCCCTCTCCGGCTTGTGCTGCTCTTCCCTAGCTCCGGCTTCACGCCGTCGAGCCCACGCTCAACGCCTCCGACAACCTTTACCACCTTGATTTCAGCTCTGTCGTGCCACCTTCTTCTCTGACTACGCCACCGTCATCGACTTCAACGCAAAAGCTTCGACCTTCGACAACTCCATCTCCGACGAGCCAACGACCTGCAGCTTCCACGATAACGCCCCCGACTCTGCCCTGCGTCCCCTGGCTGTCTGTCGGCTAATCTCCTTCGCCTCTTGGCATGTTGCTGTTGCCCCACCGCAGTCCACCCTCGAAGATCACCAACGGCCGGGCATCAGCCACTCCTCCGCCACAAGATCGGGCATAGAACCCGAGGCTCCCCACGCACGTGTGGGGCACGTGCGTCGGGAGAACTTCAGCAACAACGCAAGTCCATGTCACATGCTATGCACGTGACCGTGGGCAAATTGCACATAACCCCCTGGAGGTCCTGACATTCGCATCCAAGTCAAGCCATTCCAAGGGTACGTACGCAGCACGTGTCCCTTGGAAAATTTGCAGTTTGCACCCCTTTTATTCTTGGTAATTGCATAATCGCCCCCACTACATTATTTATTTATTTATTATTTTATAATTGCACTTTCACCCCTGCGTTACTCCTTTATTTTAGACCTCTGTTTTCCATCATTTTAATTATCCAAAAATAGCATGACGTTTTTCCATTAATTCTCTACATTTTGACATATTGTGGACATTTTTGTGATCATTGGTTAATTAATAATTAATTATTTTGTGAAAAATTGCAAACTTTTCCCATTTTATGATCTTAAATTTTCTATTGATTAACCATTGCTCTAAAAATTCCCAAAAAATCAAACATTGTAGAGTTAATTTTGCTTGATATTGTGCCCAAAAAAGATTTGCATTTGCATGCATAATTTGCCATGTAAAAATCATTTTGCATATTTCAGTATTTAATTTTTAGTATTAAACCCCACATTTTCGAAGTTCAGGATTTTTCTGAGATCCATCACCTAGTGATAGATCTTAGATAATTTTATCCCCTAAAAATAAGTAGGTTTAATATTTATTATAATTAAATATTGAAAATCATTCTGTTTGCCTTTGAAAATTCATAAAAAAAAATTCATTTTACATCCAAAAATTGCAAAAAGTGCATTCATTTCATCATATTATGCGTTGTGGCCAAGTTTCGTATTTTTCGGACATTGTTTGAGCGACTTTTACATTTTCGTCCCTAAAATAGGCTGAAATTGCATCTTGCATCCCTTATTTGCATTAAAAATTCCAAAAAAAAGACCACCTCGAAAACCGTGCACGAATTTTGATAGACTTAACTCTGGGTTGTTCCTTTGCCTCCTTGTAATCGACCTTGGGACTTGCCCAAGTAAAATAAAAAAAACCACTTGATTGAAATTGAATAATATTTGTAGTTATTTCTTGACCGATTCCGATCGCTGCCTACAATGAACGACAAACCATATTATTTTGGCACGAACAGAATAAAACATATCTTTTAAAGCCGTGATTTTTGGACTCGTCACACTCCCACTAAGCTTCACACGGTTCATCAAGATTCTATCTGATATCAAAACCTTTATAATTTTATCAAATCTGATGTTCCAACTACAAGAAGCTTATTTGAGTCCACATATGGAGTTCTTGAACTTGTACACCTTGATTTGTTCAACCATGAAGCTCTGAGCTTCTTCATATGAATATCCTCATAGATGTATTCATAGAGAAATGAAATCTTGACTTCCATCTTGAAGATGTCATAGCCAAGTTGTGTAACTACAGTTAGCAATAATCTGATGAGTTTAAGCATGGTCATCATAAAGCAAGTCTCGTCACAAGCGATGTCTTCTTTCTACGTGTATCTTGTTGATACAAGCTGTGCTTTTGAAGGTCTCTACCTTCTCATCTGGTTCCCTCTTTCTCTTAAAGATCCATTTACACTTAACGGGTTCTACCCTTATAGGTGGATCCTCAAGGGTCCATATACGACACTTGTATATGAAGTCTACCTTAGACTTTTACTGCTAACATCCATCTTTTCATGTCACGATCTTCGGTAGCTTCATCACATGAAGTAAGATCATTGTCAGACTTAACTGACGCATGTAATCCATCATCAAACTCATTTGAAAATGTATGAGCGTTTCATCTTTAATTATCCTTTTACTTTTCGATATCAGAAGCCTAATTATCTTCTCAAGATTCAATGAGTTCCTTTACTTCATTTTCATCTTGATACTCAATAGAGTCATCATCTAAGAATCATATTCTTATAGTGAAATCTTAAGAATCTTAAGGTCATAAAGTAGATATCCTATACCATCCTTTACTTTCCTAGTGAAGGAGCACTCTCTGGTTCTAGATTTCAGCTTACTTGCATTAATGACAAAGTTACAGAACAAGCAACCCTAAATCATCAAGTTTCCAACACTAGGCTAGGTTCCAGACCATAGTTTATGAGTATGTTCGAGTTTAGATTTGCATGGAATCTTATTAAGGATATATATATTGTAGTTTCTACTTTATAAACCTGGAAACTAAGAGGAAATTATGCTAAGATTCATCATTGATCAAATCATGTCATACATGATCCAATAGTATCTCCCTATAACTCCATTGATTTTAGGTGCATTAGAAGGATTTAGATAGGAATGATACTCATATCTCTATAAGGTATTATTTGAATTCATCTAATAGGTACAATCTACTTAGGTTAGATCAAATTCATTTTTATATTCCTTCAAACTTTAGTTCTAAACCAAAATTGTGAAATCCCTGAACATTTCAAAAGATTCTAATGTAAAGGGAATAAATCCCATATCATAAAATCATCAATTGATATTGCATGTCATTAATGTTTTCATGATATTAATGATCTATAAACATCAATATGTATGAGATCATGAATACCTTGGCATCTAACTCCATTCCCAGAGAAGGGTGCATTGGATATTTTCTACTTTGAATACACTATTGACAAGTATATGAGATTTGAAATTTCAGACACTCTAAAGTTTCATCTCTTACTTGTCTATTGATCTCATCAACAGACATATGTCCAAGGCTCGATGCCAGATCATTATCAAATGATCTTAATCCTCTTATTCATCTTTTTAAGATTTAATTTTTAGTATTTAGAAATGTTAATGAACCATTCATTAATTTTCTAATTTAGTACAATTCTCTCTAGATGTTAGATTATTATGTGAAATATATCCATCATAACTCTATATGATAGGCCAATTCCAAAATTCATGTTTATTTCCAAAATTTAAAAATATACAATGAGTGTATTCTAATATCTATGTCATGGAGACATTTTCTAAGACTAAGGGCTCTCCCATTGAAAATATGGTCTATATATCTAATAGAGATTTCTTTAACACTTATACCAATATCCAAGTGGACGAATATTAAACCTTAATATCAATTTTTCTAGTCTTCTAAAACAGAAGCAACCAATTGCAAATGCCATTAGAAGAATGAGATGCAATTATTAGACTTTGATCTTATCTAATAAGTAAGTCAATTTCAATGATTATATGTAAATATATATTATTCTGATGCACTATCTAGGTCCTTCTCTAAGGATCCATGATAGTCTAGATAGTTACACTATTAGTACAACGGTTTATTGTGCTATTCTCATTCATCCAACTCTTTGGATGTCATATGGAAATCATAGAAGTACAGTCAACTCTTTGACTTTCCTTCTCACATGGGTCAGACCCATGCTTCCACTGCGCTCCCTTCATCTATAGACAACCATTGCTTAAGATAAATGATCTCTTATGTTAAACCCAAAAGATTTCAACATAAGAATATTTCATTATTTATACATGCTTCATTAAATACGTACAATATGAATGACTTGAGCATAGATAGTATAATGATGACAATAGTTGCTCGTGGCAAAAGAATTTAAAATCTTTCGAACGATAAAACCACATGATCCAGAACTCTTTTCGGATCGTTTCATCTAAACCACAAACAAGTATTAGGTTTACCTCTTGAAGCGTGGTTGTGATCGAGCCTTTAAATGAAGAGACCTCTTGTCTCAAGTCCAATCCAACGGAGGAGAAGTTTGAGAGTGTGTTGATGAAATGCGTGCTCCTCGCAATCCATGTTGATTATCCAAGTGACAAATCTCCTAATCTCATCACATGATATTCAAAGGCTTCTTCACAACCGAGGCGCACCGAAAGAGACATATATCCACAAGCAAATGATCCAGCAACAAAATGACAATGTAGAGATGAAAGAGACTCTCTCTAGAGCTCCATGGTGGACGACCACAATGAGAGAGAGAGTGGGCATTTATAGAGAGAGAGAGAGCATATGTTGTTCATGTCTCTTGTTGTGTTTTGAAGATCAAGTGTTTCCTCTTCTTATATAGTATTTTGGGAGTTTAAATCAATGGATGAGATTAATCTGTATTGCTTTCTATGGCCATGAATGAGTTGTCAAACACAACAACAATTAGGATAATTAATCAATTATCCTTGGAGATAATTGGAAGAAGATAGACATCTACCAATCAAAGGGAGAGGACCACCCAATCCCATTGGGACTTTGTGGCCATCTACTACCTTTGGTGGATGACACTCTCTTTCCAATGAGATTATATTATCTCATTTCCAACATTATCTCACAATGATAATTCATAATTATCTTGTTAACATTGCAGTCATGCCACTGGAAATTTTTGAATCACATTCACAACCAAAAATAAATTTTAATATATTTTTTCAATTAATTATCTAATTCACATCAATAATTAATCAATAAATAAAAATAAAAAATAGGCACTCTCTGATATATTATAAATCACATTTATAATATATATGATTAATTTATATAGTACTATCCACATTATTCATATCCATGATAATTAAATCACATTTATTTGTCTTGGATGTCTATTCTCATATACCAAATAATATGAATCACATTCACATTATTCATATCTTTGAAAATAAAATCACATTTAATTATCTCAAATAACTCTCCATATAATATGAATCAAATTCATACTATTCACGATAATTAAATCACATTTAACTATCAATTTTATCAATGCTGGAATACATATATTAATAATGAAATTGTCCTTGAACTCTTTCAAGTATAATGCGCTTTCTCCGAAGATACTTGGAGATAAGGACATGATGATTGTACGTTCCACGTATAATGACTTGGATATTGAGATCACGTCTTAAATCTAGATATTGCGGATCTCCAGTAGAGGTTCGATTAAATCAAAGAAGTAAATCTAATCTTCTTGTTGTTTCTAAATCACACTCAGATCACTGTCCAACATTTGGACCATGATTAGGTTACTTCTCTACTGAGATGAGTCACTGATGAATCTCCATTTCATGACCTTTATTCTATCATTTTTTACTTAAAAAACGTAGCTAGTGCATGTAAAAAGCATCAATTTGTACAAAATAGCATTCATTATTTATTGTGTAACGAGAAGAAAAAAAAAGAATAAAATAATGAAAATATTTTATGACCCTAAACCCTGAGATCAAGTCAAGAATTGAATTGGTTGACAAGGAATAAAGTAGGGGGGATAAGGGCCAAAAATACAATAAAAACCAATTATTTATTCATTCAATAATTCCTTTTGTCACTTATTTTATTCTTTAATATTTAGTAATAAAAAGAAGAAACTTTGAACATGAAAGTTGTAGATAATAATGTAAATAAAAATATAAAATTGAGTTTGTACCAAAATAATACACAATGTTCGTTTATAAACTAAATAAAAAACCAAAATCCAAACTTCAAAGACCCATATCATTCAAATAAAAACTCAGAATATATCAAAATCATCTCTAATTGTGTATACTTTTCATAAGATATTTAATGGAGGTGGTTTCATAATTTTTGGAGTTACGGTTTGAAAGTTAGGTTTTTGACCCTCATTGTATGGTAGACCTGAATAAAATAATCAATTTATTTACTCCTTATTATTTTTATAATTTTGTAAATATTATTTATAACATATGTACATATTAAAACTAAAATAAATTCATAAAGAAAATGTAAAATAAAATAAGCCATATCAATACATAGACAAAATACCTATAATAATGCTTATATATAAATAAAAGAGGAAACATTTTTTTCATATTTATTCTTTTATATTTTTATATGCTCGTAAATATTATCTATATTCTACTTAAAATATAAAAAGAAAAAAACCCACTAAACTACATTAAAATAAATAATGTATATAAATCATAAATAAAATGCCTATAAGTATACCTATGTAATTTATATACATATTTATTTAAGGTATACAAATAACACCATAAAAATATAATAATATATATTTATATGCATAAAAATAATTTATAAATATAAAAAATAAAAGAATAAAATAAATATAAAACATAAAAATAAAATAGTTAAAATATAGGTAAATATATATAATTCTACCCTTAAAAATTAACTACTAAAAAATAACACCAAAAAATAATAAAACCCATGATAAAATACTACATAAAATAATCTACATTTTTTGTTTTATAATAAAAAGTTAATAAACAAAAATATTGTTTTTAATTAATTATTTTTCTAATAAAATTATGGTTTTGTCCTTTAGTGTGCCGAAGTGGACCAATCACATCGCGTGGAAGGTTGACCCCTGGTCAAACCGTCCACTCCAATCTTCTGACATGATGCAGATGTCAACTCCTCTCTTTTCTGCCATTTTTCCTGCATGATCTATCCATCCATCGCCTTCGATTCTTTGCATGAAATGATCATTGATCAACCATGATTCACGCCAACTACTTCAATCCATTGTACATAGTTTATATTTCTTCCAATCGACTGATAAATAAGGGTGCGGTCAATTGTCTATAAATAAAAGACCTCTACCTCCATTGATATTTTGGTCATCCCTTGAGCCCTACTACCCCCGCCTCCACCCTAACGAGAGCCCTTGTGACAGGAGGCAACCCTTGGAGGGTCTAAGTGGGTAGATGGAGGAAGGAGGTGCAACGAGGTCATTATCGTCAGAGACCTCTGCTCCTTGGCCTTGAGCAAGGTAAGAGCCATACAATCTACTTTCCCTAGGTAGTTTTTAATCTGCATTTCATTTCCAGCATTTTACTTCGCATATTAGTTTATTAATTAGGTTAGATTAAATTAGTTTAGCTCGCCGGAGCGCTTGAGATCCGGTATTTTTCACAGTCCAAACCACTAATTCTGACCTCGCCTTCCACCTCATTCTCTTCCCCTTACATTTCTTCACACTCCTCCACCTTCCATTCAACCACCTCCTTCCTGGAGTTGGATTTCAGGTTTCCCTTCTACACCCTCCGTCGTAGACCTCCACCACGACCCCTCCGACACCTCCATCTCGTCGTTTAATGGGCCCAGGAATTT
This sequence comes from Ottelia alismoides, assembly GCA_037367405.1. NCBI lineage: Eukaryota > Viridiplantae > Streptophyta > Magnoliopsida > Alismatales > Hydrocharitaceae > Ottelia > Ottelia alismoides. The sequence continues at coordinate 437,782 of JAZKJV010002021.1, forward strand.
TACCCTCAGTCCCTTTGTTGTCATGTGCAGGTTAGAGGTACAAATAGGCGCATGGAGGTGAATTTGTGCTTTGTTGAAGATACATAGGGCTCCACTTCTTCTCCGACATTGTGGGGGTGCTCCTGTGATACTTCTCCCCTTGTAAAGCCCCTCGTAGATGGAGAACTTGCACATGCATCTTTCTCAGCATTTTGAGCATCCATGGCTGACGGAGGAGCGAGCTTTGGCCGAAGGAACCTTGCTCAAGAGAGGCTTCTTCCCTATTCATCCAATGCACTTCTCAACTGTCAGATTGAGCCCTGTTCTTGGTGGCACACAACAATCGTCAGATCAAGCACTGCCTTCGCCATTCGATCGAGCCTCAGAGATCTAATCTCCACCGTCGATGACGAAGTGTCATCGTGTGAAGAGGTGCCACCATGTGTATAAGTGGACACAATCCAACCGTCCACTCGCACCTTATATGGGGTAATTTATACATCTAGCCCCACTTTTTGATTATTTATTATTTCGTGTTGTAAATAAAATATGAAGTGCTAGATAAAATGAAAATTTTGCAATGAGGCCCATGTATTTCCGTAAATTGCATTTGGGTCCATTCCACATCACTTCGTGTCATCCCATGTGAGGTAGTGAAATTGCTTGAATATCCCCTGACATTTTTGTAATTATAAAATAGTTCATTAAAATCTTAAATATGTTGTATTTCTGGCGAAATTGCACCTGTGCCCCTATTGATTATTTTATTTGCATTTTTGCCCCTGTTAGGAAATCAATTTTTGTGCTTTTTATCTATTTTTATAAATATCTACTGTGCTTCTAAAAATACGCAAAAATAGTATGAAATGCATGTTTCCCTGTACATTCACGCCTACATTTTTATTTGCATTTGATGCATTTAGTATATTTATTAAAAATGAAAAGGAGCTAATTTTGAATTGTTTAGCTTAGAAAATACCAAAAAAATAAAAACATGTTTAGAAATTCATAATATATATATATTCTATTTTACTATATTTTAATTACATACCAAAAATCAACAAAAATGGAAAAAAGAAAAGCATCAAATTTTAAAAACCACAAAATATTTCATAAAAAATTGAAATTCATTAAAAAATCTAAAAATATGTTTTTCCATTTTAAAAATTTCTTTATATAAATACTTATATATTAAAATTGATTTGGATAATTTTGGGACCTATTTATTTTTTTAAAATTCAATTTAATTTGGGACTATTTATTTAATCTCTTATTTGGGATAATTTTCAATTTAAAAATACATAAAAATTAGCAAAAATTCTAGAAAAATTACAAAAACATTATGAAAATTTTGAAAATACAAAAACAATATTTATTCTATATTTAATTTAAATTTATTAGTATTGATAAATATAGTACAATATATCATATATATAAAGCCTTATGTATGCTATATTATATACATAAAAGAAAAAGAAATATAAAAATGTAAAAATATAAAAAGAAAATGTAAAAACATAAAATTAAAAATCAAATACAAAAATATAAATTAAAAAATTAAAAATTAAAAATTAAAATCCACAAAAATAATAAAAATGTACAAGACATGAAAGATAACTTTTGGGCGCATTATTTTTGCCCTCCTTCTACCGTTTGCTCCATGAGTTCAACCTCTATATATACTTACACCTAAGTATTTTGTTGTAGAGTTATTATAAATTTTTACTCCACATTTTTTAAATTCATTGTTTGATTCTCATTGTGGTTTAATTCTTAACTGACTAGAGGTTTTGTTTGAGGTCACTTCAGCGACTGTCGACCCCCCTTGTGGATTGACACGACTTATGCAAAATTCTCTATTATCAAATGGCGTCATTGTCGAGGAACAACATTGCATAGTTGGAGATTTTTTATTTTTTATATTCCCTCTTACTCAGATATTTATTTATCCTTACATTTCTTTAATTTTTTCATTTATTTATTTTTCATTATTATTTGATATTAATTGAGAACTATCTGGCACACCTTCTTGTTTGACTTTGTTGTCAGGGAATGCCACGTGAGGAAGGACTTCCTAGGAGGGTCGATGACTTTTAGACCTAGTTGGCGGAAGAGAGCGGCAAAGGAGGACATGAAGGAATTTTTTAAGAAAGTTATTCGAATTATTTATTTTATATTATCTTGTAATTTAATTAAGAGAGCGACATTTACATGTAATAATTCAGACTCTCCAGACACAGCTACTTCACGAGGTCTAGTGCCCGAGTGATTGTTCCCTTGGGGGTCTCGCCGGCTTTTTCTAGTTTTCTCATTTTATTTTTATTTGTTTACTGATTTTTGTTTTATTTATTTTGTGTGAATAAGCCCTAGTTTAGGAATTTATTGCTTGATAGATTAAGGTCCAAATACTAATATATACTGCATGTACCTATATATTCGGTTATGGACTTAGTCAAATAGTAAATGTTAGCTATTTAGATTCGAACTCACACGCCATGAGAGAAATCATACAACACTAACAGGACCTGTTGTGGTGGCCACCGAGATGTCTCCAACACCGGAACTTAGGGTTTGTTTCAAAATAATTAACATATTGTGCTTCAAGATAATAACAGTTGCTGCTATAGGGCGATTTCGTTGGATTGCATTGCATATATCATAGGTTTTAAATTATGTTATGCATCCCACATGGAGAGAGAGATAGGAAGCATTATAAGTCTATGACTTTTCATGTATCATTGATTCCTGATATGCATGGCTTTTCCGACCTTCTCCATCTGATTTTCCTAACCTAGGATGCTTAATGGAATTAAAAACATCGTTAGGCAAATGCATTGAAAAATAACAAAAAAGTGATAACCTAGACAAAATTGGGACTGCTAACTCTATTGGACTTCAAAAATATAATTTAACGGATTCACTGATTTGGGGAAAGCAATGCCCTCCTAGTTTGTGCATTTTATTTGTATGTACATGCTACGGATTAATGTATGAATCCCAAGCCCATATTCGGTGTGTACAACTTGTTGAAAACACCTAAATCTAAAAATGAAAAGATAGAAGACCAACATCTTGGTCTTCAATTTGTCGAGTAGGTGAATTGGGGGTTTGCCATGTACGTTGATTGATGTTTTGAGTCCATCTACATTTTCATCTCTCGTAGAGTTGTTGGTCCCGTCCATGTGAGTCGTCATTTTTTATCATTGAGTCTCTCTACCTCTCTTGTATATTCATTTCCTCATTTGCATTCGAGACGTGATATTGGGTCTTGAGCTTCATCGTCTTCGTCGGATTTTGTGACCTTTCTCCTTGCCCGTATCACCCATGTAGTTCAAGGAGACCATCTCCTTGGACCACAATTTTGTTTGTGTCCACCTTCATCACACCCACTCTCCTTGTCCCCTTCGTATCATCCCTTCTCCTACTCGGGAATGTTGCCCTTATAGATAAAGCCCGCATTGAGGCTTTATGATTACATTGATTATATGTGTAAGTCGGGCCTCTTTTGATAATACTAAGATGATATGCTACTTTTTGGTGGATCTTATTCTGGCATGTGCATAGAGCTTATTGAGGACTTTGATGATTGCACGATTACTAGGTGTGATGCTTATTTGAGGATTATTGATCTGCACACCGGATTGAGGATGTCATGCACTTTGAAGATTTGATCATGATTTCATGAGCTATGACTAATCGATCTATTTAGTGGTCCCTTCCATCTTGATTTAGAGGTTTGATCGACTATCTTGATTTGGACTTTAGAGAGACGGTACCCAGGAACCCACATGATCTCACTCATCTTCCTGACTGATCCATCCTTGATCTCCTGACTCTTTCATCCACCTGTAGCATGTAGAAGATTTTCGCTTTCATATTGACCCATCTCAGGTTCTTGGATTGACTTGAGGGATGCATTGTGATTAACCTGGTTATCTTTTATCCCTCACATAATCTTATTTCTGTCTGAGGATTAATCGAGTGTTCTCGAAGATCTGAGATTTGATGCCAGCATTCCCATGATTTGAATTAACTTAGTTTGCATTACTCCCCGAGGACTATCTGCGGGAGGATGCAACACTTTCTCTATGCTTGGTTCCCGCACTGCTAGTGCTACCATTATGTTGGAGCACGAAATCGAGTCGTTTGATTTTGAGTGCTTAGCCTCCATGTCTGATTGTGTGCCCGTTATGTTGGTACACAATGCCAAGTTCATAGGGATCCTTCAAATTTACTCTCCTAGACAGTCCTTGCAAGGATGAGTCCCACGTTTCTGATTATTCATTGCCTAGTTAATAATGCTCTCTGAGGTTCATCTGTGAGAGACTATGACATTTTTCTAGATCCTTCGGTCTTTTCTGTTGGGTAGCCGACCTATCGACTACCGAAGTCATTCTTTTAGACTCCTTTGAGTCTTCTCTACTTGACGAACCTCGCAAGGATGTGATCTATTCTGACTATTCACTACTAAGCTTGCATCAGTATCGAGGATTATCTACCGGAGGATGTGACATACTCTTTACACTCGGTTCCACTTGTTCATTGTCTCTGACCTGGTGGAGCACGGAATCGAGTCGTTTGATATGTATTTATGGTTTTGTTGACCTAATCTGTCGGATCTTGGGACCAATCTATCTGGACTCCTTTAAGTCTGATATCGATGACGGCCCTCGCAAGGATGAGCCATCTTCCTCTGATTATTCACTACTGAGTGGGCAGTATGCTCCCCAAGGGTTGTATTTAGGGAGCTGCCGCATTTTATAGATCATTTGGTCTCTTCTGTTGGGTAGCCGATATGTCGCCTACCCAGACTACTTCTGATGATCCTCTGATGGATATGACTCCTCTCACCTTGACGACCCTTGCAAGGTTGCGTTTCTGTATGATTATTAATTGATTATTATGTACCACTCCCCAAGGGTTATATGCCGGAGGATAAATCATTTTGCTAGTACTCGGTTTCACTCCTAGTGCCACCCATCTAGTGGAGCACGAAGCTGAGTCTTCTGATTTGTGTATTCAATCTCCTCTCTACTTGTGTCTATTGTCTATTGGAGCACGAAGTTGAGTCTTCTGACTAATTTGAGATCTTTGACTCATCTGAGTCTGCTCACCTTGAGGACCCTCGTAAGGTTGAGCCATGTCTTGTGGTGTTCAGTGTGTTCTTGTGACCTTCTATTTGTATGACCATCAGATATCACGTTGCATGGGAAGTCTCCTGCTCTTTACTTTTCATATCTCCATGAGACCATGATTAATCTAGAGGAGTCTGTATTATTACTTCTTCCTCTTTGTCTTCCATAATCATCTCCGCTTACTCATTCCATCCTTATGAGCCGATGTTTTGATTCATACTACCGGCTCCTGGTTTAGTTTTCGATCTTTTTTCCCCAATAGATGACACCCACCTGATTGTATACCTGAATGTCTTTTTGTTGTCTTACAACATCCTTGTTCTCACAAAGAAACGATGACAAGAGTACAGTATTCGTGTACTAGATACCGTCATGTACTTTACCAGTTCGTACTTGTTGTATATATGTGTTTTGTCTTACATTCCTTCTTTCTCCCGTATGCCATGTGTACCCCAGGTATTTTGCCATATATGTGTGTTTATACTTAAGACATACCCAATATTGAGTATAGGGGGTACAGCCCGTGTTGTTCTTTCTCTGTTTTGCTTCATCACTCTGGTCGTTTCTTATACTTAGTGATCTTTTACCCTAAGTATAGGGGGAGTGATGCATACCTTCTGTGTGATCTTTTCATCTATTGTCATATATCTTTTCTTCTTTTCGTTTTCATTTTCCTTTTTCTATAAATAAGGTGTCGCCCCTTTTTGTCACTTTTCTGAACTCAGGACGTACTTTATCCTAATTATATTAGAAAAGTTAATGAACAATTCATTAATATTCTAATTCAGCAGAGTCCTCTAGATGTCAGATTACTATCTGAAATATATCTATCATAACTCTTTATGATAGGTCTATTCCAGAATTCATGCTTATTTCTAACATTTAGAAATAAACAATGAGTGTATTCTAATATCTAGGTCGTAGAGACATTCTCTAAGACTATGAACTCTCCCACTGAAATTGAGAAGTCTATCAATCCAATAGAGATTGTTGCAACAATTGCATCAATGTCCATTTAGTGACTATTAAACACCATAAAATTGATTTTTCTTGTCTTCTAAAACATCACCAATTACAAGTGTTATTAGAAGATTGGGATACAATTATCAGAATTTGATCTTATCAAATAAGAAAGTCAATATCAATGATTATATGTAGATTATTTGGATGCACTTTTCGAGTCCTTCTCTAAGGATTCCAGATAGACTTGATAGTCATACTATCAACACATCAGCTTATTGCAGTATTGACATTCATCCAACTCTTCGGATGTCATATGGAAGTCACAGAAGTATAGTCAACTCTTTGGCATTCCTTCACACATGGATCAGATCCATGCTTCCACTCCATTCATCTATAAACAACCATTTCTTTAGACAAAGGATCTCTTACGTTGAATTCAAAAGATTTCAATATAAGAGTACTTCAACATTTATACATGCTTTATTTAATTCATATAATAAGAATAATATAAAGCTTCATGAATGACATGAATATAGACAGTAGAATGACGACACTCATCATATCTACATACATCTTGACTCTTAAAGACTTTGGTTCAGGTAGGTATTCAAACATTTCGAATACATCATCTCTTATAGAGCCACCATTTTCCATGATGTAGTGAACCATGTCATTAATGATTAAACGTCGAGAACACATATGTATGCGAGAACATCTTCTTAGGGTTTTATAAGGATTATTTGACAATTACGATCATCATCAACATGTCACTTCCAAGGGACATTCGATGAGAAATCAAGACTATAGAGACACACAAAATCTAGCATTGTGGGCCTATTATCTATTTAATTATCACTCCTCATTATTGTGAAAAAACTTGCATATTGCAATCGCATACGTTATGTGTTCAACAGAAGTATAATATCTTGATCACGAATCCAATCCATGATATTTTACTATTTATTATTGAGTATAGTATTGAGTGGGTTTAATGAAGGATTATCTGAAATAAGAAATTTGCATAAATGTATATAAATATATATATATACATATTTTACTTTGATTTAGGAATTTTTATATCAAAGTTGTCTTGCATTGTCAACATTGAAAGTCCACTTCCTTAATCACTATCAATGTGAGAGATATACTTGCCATTATATCTCAGGCAATATCTGGGATCTCCTTCCATATCTTTGTTACATCTTAATAATATGAGAACTTGTAACTCAGTTAAAACGAAACGGGAACTCATTCTTCCTTGCAAGTGCAACTTACATTTCCCAATTCGGTATTTAACATCCGGGCCCACCACCTTTAAGGTGATGTTGACCGGTCATTAATTGAACCAACCATCAATAAGATTAGTACTTTCTATGCGCAATCCAATATCACCGCAATAATATGAGGACTTGACATTGGTGTCACTACGCATACAACCTTACTCTTTTGAGAAATAAAGAGTCTGGTTCAGATGCGCTTGCATACAAGAGATGTCACTTCAGATAGGAGTCTCCTACATACAATCCCTAGCGACAAAACCCTTCTCCTTGACAGAAGACCATGGATGTCACTTATGTGATGCTCCATATCATGTTCAAATTCTAATTAATTATTATGAATCAAATTCACAATTAATTCTTCCGTTGGAAATAACATCTCTATTAAAATAGAGTGCCTAATTTTAATTAGATTTCAATTAATCTAATCATATTAAATTAATGATGCAATTAATATCTAACAAGCATTCTTTATTGTTACTTGAAATATGGTATTATCTCAATTATGTATTATTTGAATTTTAATAATTAGAAAAATACATTGTGATCTCTCCTGCATTATCCCATCCCTACCCGTTGTAATGGTCAGTACTGACGGGAGTGGGACAGACTGCACACGGTACAACCTGCTTCCCCAATGCTCCCCGACTAGACACCATATCCACCTCGGGAATGGATAATGCCAAATTTGATCATTGTGTACTTGAGATGATAATCAGTTTTTCAACCGAAGTTATACCATATAATAATAATCAAAACCATTTTGATTAACATTATAAGAAAATTTGCTAAATAAATTCCCAATCCCATTCAAGAAACAATGTTTGTTGGAAAGTAGATCATGTAACCAAATTGTGATCCATATCATATTTAATCTATTATTGGTTAAGCCAATGTCATTTAAGGAAATAAATATTATCAAATATTTCAAAAATATTTATCCATAATTATTCCAAGAAAGTAAGCCATTTAATTTCACTAATTGAGTAAATGACAGTCATAAGGTTGTTGATTAGGAAAGTAATTTTCAATAGTGACCCTTACTTACTAAAATAAGTCTATCTCAATCAATTTAAATCCAAATCATGCAAAATAAGTTTCTAAAGTTTGCTAATTAAATTTACAATAGAACCTATGTGATTTGCACACTTTTCTAGGCACTTAAAATCAGTAATTAACTATTTAATTACATTATGATTCATAGTCCCCAAAATAGTGGATACATCTCCAAGTGCATTGGAGGCTGATGATTTTTGGATCGAGTCAGTTGTTGAGACACTAAGAAGATTTTTGAAGAGAGATTTTCATTTTGATTAATTTGAAATAATTGCATACTTACTGCAAATTCCGTTTGGAATCTCACCAATGTACCTAATGAAGGATATGGTAAGATCCTAAAGTACACCATAGAAGCGTGAGAATCGCATCGAATACGATCGAAAGAGACTAATCGTAGTAGTTTCTCCAGGGCAACGGAACTTAAAAAATTTTCATGCAACGAAACCAGATGATCCAAGAACACTTCTCAGATCATTTTGTCTAAACCGCAAATAATTATAGGATTACTCTTAAAGAGTGGTTGCAATCGAGTCTTTAAATGAAGAGACCACATGTCTCAAGTCCGATCTGATGGAGGAGACGCTTGCGAGCGCGTTGATGAAATATGTGCTTCTTGCAATCCATGTTGATGATCAAAGCGACGAATATCCTGATATCTCAATACGAGATCCGACATCTTCTTTACGAGCGAAGCGCATTAAAGGAGACAGATATCCACGAGCAAAAAGTCCGGTAGCATAACAGTGACGTTGCGGCGAGAGTAACTCTCTATATGGCTCCATGGTGGACAGCCACAAGAGAGAGGAAGAGAGATGGCATGTAGAGAATGAGAGGGAGAGAGACTTGTTATCTCCAACTTGTGTTGTGTAAAGAAGAGCAAAGGGGGTGCCTCTCCTTTTATAATATTTTTGGATCCATGGATCTCAATCCATGGACAACATAAATCCAATGGCTCATATTGATTTGTGTTTCTTTTAATGGCCATGATTTTTTGCTAAAATATTTTCAACAACAATTAATTTAAATTAAATAAATATATTGAATAATCATCAACATATTCCAATTTAACTCAAATCAATCATCCTTGGAGAAATAGGAAGGAGGCAAGCCTCCTTCCATAAGGAGGATGGATGGCCACCACTCCTAATAGGAAATGAATGGTTGTCCACTCTTCCTATTTGGATGGTGTCTCTCTCTTCCTCATTACATGAGATTACATTATCTCATGATTCTTTGCGATATTTGCAATAACTTTTGTTGCTAATTATTTCACAAAATTAAATCCAATTTACTTTGTGAACATTGCAATCATGCCATTGGAAATTTGTGAATCACATTCACAATCCAAAATAAAATGTGAATTACATTTTCAATTAATTGTCCAATGTGAATCCAATTCACATTAACATTTAATTAACAAATGTAAATTACATATAGCTCTCTCTTATATTATAAATCACATTTACGATGTACGATTAATATGGATAGTGTTATCCACGTTATTCCTATCCATGATGATTAAATCATGTTTAATCATCTTGGATCTCTATTCCCATGTTCCCAAATAATATAAATCATATTCACATTATTCATAAATTTGATAATTAAATTGCATTTAATTATCTTAGATAACTCTCTTTATAATATGAATCGAATTCATATTAATCATGAAAATAAAATTACATCAAATTATCAATTTTTTCAATGCTCGGATATATATATATATATCAACAATGAAATTATCCTGAACTCTTTCAAGGATAATGCACTTTCTCCGCGGATACTTAGAGATAAGGACATGACGATTCTATTATTAAACATATAGCGACATGGATATTGAGATTGCATCTCAAATCCAAATCTCGCGGACCTCTCGTAGATGCTTGATTAAAACAAGACCGCAAATCTAATCTTCTTATCGCATCTAAATCACATTAAGATCAATGTCCAACATTTGGACCAAGATCAGATTACTTCTCTACTGAGAGGAGTCACTAAAATCTAGACCTGTTTTATCACTCTCAAGGAATGGAAGAGTCATGGTTATATGATGAATTCACGATTAAGCATCTTTATTCTTTTATTTTAGCTTTACTTCCTTAATCAAATATGTCTACTAATTTCATGAAATTACCATTCTGCATGCATTTGTTAAATATGCATTTTTAACACTTTTTGTATTCAAAATAAAAGAATAAAGAATAAAAGATAAAGAGAATAAAAGAAAAGAAAATAAAGCATGTATTCATGAAATAAATGCAGACTGACCCAAACCCTGAGAGAAGGTCAAGACTTAACCTAATCGACCAGGAATAAAGTAGGGGGAGAAAGGGTCTTTAATCCAAAAATCAAAAAATAATTTGTAAATATTTTCCTTGTATATTTGTACAAAACTTATACTATTTTATTGTATGTAAATTTACCTCAAATTAAATATTTTTCAAAAAAAGTTGTAAATAAAAATGTTTTCTAAAAAATATGCGATTGCAAAGTAAAATCATGTATAGTGTAAAAGTATACACACTCAGAAAAAGTCATAAAGTGACAATTGAAAGATAAATTCCAACTCCATACGAAGTCAAATTGAATCAAACTTACTTTCATTGTACTCTAAATTTAATTATCTTTAAAATGGATGTGGTTTCATAATTTTTGGTGTTACGGTTGAGAAGCTGGTTTTTTAGGGTGGCTTTTGCAATTTCACCATTTATGTATTGTATATATTTATTCATATTTATTCATATACATAATGTAAATAATTATAAATATGTTTTCTTTATTATTAAAAACAAAAATATAAAATTTAAAAAAAATATTTAAAAAACATCCTTATTTGTACATGTGTATATTGTACTATATGTATAGGATACTTGTATATCCATAAAATACACCAAAAAATTATTATGTAATATTAGTTAATTAAATTAATATAAATTACGAAAATTTGATTTACTTATTAATTTTATTTATTTATTTGATTTGAAAACCAACCGTGTATATCAAGATGTGATTTTATGCCTTAAATAACCACCATTAAGGTGCCTAATTAATTTTTTAAATTATTTATTTTACTTATTTCATTTAATTACGAATTTCATTTTAAATTAATGTATATATTTATTTAACCAATAAAAACCTTCCTTCTTTGTACATATTTCCTTTTTAATTTTTCCTCTTCTTTTTATTGAGCTCCTCATCCTTCATTTTTCCTTTAATCAATCTTTGGTGGAGAAGGACACTCATTACCGAAATCCAGTCGGTCGATAGAGGAGCCCATCCCCCGAGCCGTCCGGTGATAGCGGATCGGTTTTCGTTGAGGCCACCACGGTGCCCGCCTCCCTCAGGTTAATTACTCTTTTATTTCCGTCTTTCATTTAGATCAATTCTAGGTGTAATTTTAATGTATAGTCATACCTAATTAATCTTCATCCTAAGTCAATCTTAAAAAATTTTCAAATCCGATCTGACACCGATTTCGAACTCATTTTCTCGATCTCTCCATGTTTACATTCTACCTCACACAACCATGTGCCTCCGGTCACGGACGGTGATCGGATACTCGGATCTATCTTCCATTTCGTTAGATCCAATTTCACTCACATCATGTTTGATTTTTCTTGGAATGAGCCGTCGTGCTCGTATCCTCATGTATTGATACCGAATAAAAAAATGTTCTTTTTCTAACATTTTTTTTGCAGGAATAAATAAAAAATAAAAACACCTCGTTAACATTTGTTATGTAGAAAAAATAAAAAAATATAAAAAAAATATTTGGCAGCAAGCACTGCCACCCCATCAAAAAATATTTAAAAAATAAAAACTAAAAAAATTATTTATTTCTGTGTATAAAAATAATATGAAAAAATAAAAAAATAATGACAAGGATTTGGCAGCAAGCGCTGCCACCCCATCAACGGGAGGCGCCCGCCACCCACCTCTGACCCTCGTCGTCACCGGCCACGCCGCCCATCCAGCGCGCCTCCATCCTGCCTCCTAATACCTGGAGCCACCGCGGGAAGGTATCGTGTGGCATCCTCCTCAACTTTAGCTCAGCCTCGCTGAGCAGCATGAGCCGCGGCCCCCAGTGCCAGCGCCGTCACTGACGGGGCCTTCCTCCTTCTCAGCCCATCGCCCAACACTTGGAGCCACCAAGACCAGGCACCACCGTGGCCTCCTCCTCAATCGTCGATGCCGTCGACTTGGATGAGAAGGAGATGGTGGTGTCCCTGGGCACCCCATGTTGTTTGAGAAGAAACGAAAAACCCAAAGGGTAGGGAAATATTAAAATAAAAAAATAGGCAAATTGCAAACAGTCCCTCCAAGGTTTTTAAATTTACCAAAAGGACTCCGTTGATTCAAGAACGTGTCACGCACATGTTTCTTAGGTAAGTTGCATTTTTCATCCTGATTTTATTCTCTTATTATTTTTTGATTCAAAAATTATAATTATTTGCGAATGAGTCCTTGTTGTCCATACATTTATTTTACTTGTTCTTTTATTTTAAATAAACCTTTTTTATTTCTCAATAAATTCTGGAAAATTCATGTTGCAATCTTGTCACTTAATTCTTCATAGTGTATAAATTTTGTTGCATTTTATATTTATTTGATATTTGAAAAAAATTCAAAAACAGTGTCATTTTCTCTTCCTCAAATTTGAAAAATCATAAAAATCAAATATTGGATGAAAAAATTCCAAAAAATTAGATTAGGTGTATTTTATTGTCTTTTTTTCTCTCTAATTTTCTAGCATTAATTATCTATAAAACTCAAAAAAATAAAAATATCGAAAATCTTATAAAAATCATAAAAATTTGTAGAAAAATTTAAAAATTGTTTCCTGATTGTAGATATTCGTCTATAATTTAGTGTAAAAATAATCCCAAGAGTTTTGGGCTTATAATATTTTTAAGTTGCAAATGACTCTAGGTTGTGCACCGTTTTCCTTTTTTAGCATTGTTTGATTTTTATAAAATCATAAAAGTTTCAGAAAAACTTGGAAAATTTCCCAAAAACATTTTAAAAATTATAAAATCCAAAAATATTTGCTTTATAATTTTCTGTGCATTTTTTGCTATTTAAAAAATACACAAAGAGTGTGGTGTGTGTATTTCTTCCCTTGTGCATATTGTTCCTTTTTTGAAAATTAAAAAAAATGAGAAATCCAAAACCACTAAAATCTCAATTATGAAATTTGACTACTGAGTTTTTCAATCGTACTCCTTGTGTTCGACCTTGGTAGATATACCAGGTGTATTAAAATAGCGAAGACCACTTACATTACCTATTGTTGATTTTTCTTTGGTAGTTTTTTATATATTTTTCTTATTGAGTTAGCCGATTAATTGGGGTCGCAACGACCATTGATATATATTTATACTTAACCCTAGTTGATCGGACACTCATCAGAATGGTGCCATTGATGGGGAGCACGGCTTAGTAGTCATTTTTCAGCTTTACTTGTCTGTCTATGTTATATTGTTTTCTGACCATCGTCTGTTTGAATTTTTGTATGAGGAACTGCTTGGATGATGACGTGGAGTCTTTTTTAGGACCCGCACAGGAGGAAGAGTAGGGAAGGACAAAATATAGTTATTTTATTTAGAGAACAATTATCTATCATTGTAATAATTAGACTTTGGACTTGTTGGACACTTGGACATTTCAGGGTCTATTTCGCCAAGTGTTGGTGCACTTGGGGGACCTCACCACTATTTTCTCGCTTTTTTTATTTCACCGACTTACTTTCTATTGATTCCCTTTGATTTGGCCTCTATACTTAGGATTTTTATTGATTGTGACGTAATCAGCTAAGGCCCAACAGCTAATTGCTTGCCTATACCTATAGATTATAATTGGACCTAGCTAAAAATAAATTAAAAAGGTTAGCATAATTGAATTTGAGACGACGCATTGTGAGGAGTCATATACAGCATTAGCAGGACCCGTTGCGGCACTGAGTGACTCCCAAGATCAGACTCCGAACTTCATTTGATTAGCTAGCTATTATTCTTTACGATCAATAGAAGTTTCTCATCTAAGGTTGAGTTCCTCTTACATCATATAGTTAGTTTACTTCCAGTCTTTTTTTATGCGCATATTATATTACATGTAGAGTGCTGGAGATAGGTACGCATTTCTATCTCTACATGTGTCATTGTGTTTGACCGTGCATCGTCTTTTTCAACGTCTCCCCCTCTTTTTCGCTCAAAATAACCAAAGAAAATCAAAAAATTCGTTAGACGTTGTTTGTTTTTTAAAAAATATTTAAAAAAAGTGAAAGCAATGAAATTTGAGACTGTTAATGCAAACTTGAACCTAAAACCAACCTAACCTAAAAATATTTATTTTGGGGAGAGTCACCCCCTCATTGTTTGGTTTGCATGAGCGAGAGAGTGACCCACACACTAGGATAGAGCCACACCTGAACTTCCATTAAACTAATGGTCTTGAGGTTAGTTGTTCTCCAGTGAGGACCTCTCTAATAGCCGGTAAAGCGGCTCGCGATGTCCTTAGCATATTGAATTCATCGGGTAGCCGGTAAACAGTCTGCAATTCATACTAGCTAGGAAAGATCTAGATTTGGGATTAGGCCAGTCTCGTGGGAGAGTCAGGTTCCTAACAGCTCGCTTAATAGCTCTGCAAGATTGATTTATCACATGAAATGATATTGACAAGATAAACGACCGAACCTTTACGGTCATCAGCTCATATTGAGTACGTGAATTGGAGGTTTGACTTCTCATCTTGTTTTCTTACTAGTTCTCATTTGCACTCAACCCTACATCACGATGATGGGTCAGAGATCCCTTAGGTTGCCTTTGGTAGTACCGCTCTCGAGCACTTTGACTCATTCATCTAGGGAGGTTTTGGGGAGCCTAGACCCGCTCTCTGAACCTAAGTTAAATTCCACCATGGTCCCCCTGGACCACCATTCTTCCAGTCCTAAGGTACCCGAGCAGAGACCTGAACAGCTATTTGTTCATTTGATGGCACCTAAGTTGGGGTCTTTTGCCTTTGCAAAGACCCACGAGATGGCCAGCAGTGTCGGACACACCGATGGATATTCCTAGAGTTTGACTTATATTCTAGATCATGGCACCATCAACATACCTTGTTAGCCTCCCTAGAGATGATGCAGCTACAGTTTGGGATCAGGGAGCATTTATGGTAGAGGTCCGTCAAGAGTTACAATAGATGCGAGCCAACAGAGGAGAGCAACAGAGACAAGCCGGTGAGGACATTCCTGTAGCAAGAGGAGGAGCAGAAGGACAACCAAAAGACCCACAGGATCCACCCCAACTAGGCAGGCCGATGAGGGAGTTGCACAACCCTGGTGCATCCCTCATACACCATAGGATCCAACTTCCATTGATTCCGGGCGACTTCAAGCTCAAACCCTAGACCATTCAGCTTTTACCCAAGTTCCACGGGCTAGCCACCAAGGAGCCGCATCCTCATTGGCAGGATTTTGAGATGATCTGCATGACAGTCCACGACCGATTCGTGGACGTGGACACCATCAAGATGGTGGCATTCCATTTCTCCGTGGTCGATAAAGCACCCTACTGGATGAAGCATTTGGAGAGATACATTACTTCGTGGTAGCAACTCCGGACCAAGTACTTGAACAAGTACTATCCACTCGGTTGGATGAACGCAGCAAGAGCTCTGATCAACAACTTCTCCATGATCCTCAACGAGCGAATTCCATGAGGCATGGGATCGATTCTGTGAGCTCATTGACCGGTGTCCACATCACGACTTATCCAAACCCAATCTTGACTAGAGCTTCTTTTGTGGGCTGACACTGGAGCTGTAGGGGCAAGTTAATGCTTCTTTTGGGAGCTCCTACTTCACCAAGGATGAAGACCAGGTCTGGCCATCTATGCGGTGATGGTCGAAAACTACACAGTGATGTCCCAGACCAGGCTCTATGCTCAAAGGATAGCACGGGTTGATGCAGATCCATCCACTTCTTCATCAGCAACAACATCACAGGTAGAGTCTTCAGCCACTCACATGGGTATCATTAGCAAGAAGTTGGACTGCATAGAGATCATAGAGAAGAAGCAGTGCCACGGCATGACACCGGTAGATCAGTTAGCACAGACTCTTAGTGACCTGAAGACACATATCATGTGTCTCTAGGAGGCACAGACGGCGTGTCAGCCCCATCTTAATTTATGGGCTAATCCCAGCAGCAGCAGCAGCTCTTCCCAGCACTCTGCCCAGTATCGCCAGGCTCACCACATTCAGGCAGAGCCATTTCAGTCGTTGCAGCAACACTACTCTTAGCCGCCATCATCTTCGAACACTCATATGGTGGTGTATCAGTCGGATCAGCCACTGGCAGTTCTTCTCCTTCCCCCTTACAAGTAGGAGACGTTGATGGAAGTCAACCGGATTCGTTATGATCAGCAGCATCTCGGGATCTATCGAGATCATCCCGGATTCAGGTGGTCTACCAGAGGCACCTCATCCCAGCAGCAGCCTCCAGCTTTGAGTGGACAGAACAGCCACAACAGTAGCTTCAGTACTCCCAATTACAACAATATTACTAGTCGGTTCCTCGTCCCCCCATCAAGGACAACAGTGGAGGCTGCAGCAGCCTCAACGGTATTCTCAGCCTCCCCCTCACCAGTACCAGTAGATCCAACCTCATTTCCAGCAAGGCAACCCGTTTGGTTCTCATGGACCAGGCTATGAGAACCCATCCCTTGATGATCTAGCCCACTAACTCTCAGACCAACAGGAATCCTTCAGGCGGTAGATGGATGAGTTCAGGCAAGGGATGAGGTAAATAATCAAGGGCAAAGATGCCTTACCAACTCAGATTGAACCGAACCCGAACAATATAAAGAGGATATCTGAGCAGGTACATTTCACAGAGACCACCACTCCTAGTGATTCATTGGGTGATATTTCTTCCTACATATTTGATGTTATTTTTGTGATACTTAGGAGTGGTAGGATGCCAGTCAGCGGTGCCTCATCTGAGCGACAACCTCATAATGATCTAAGGGTGTCAGACGAGGAGGATAGAGGTGTTGATGTCGCTTATGATTTTGATGACGGTGGTGCTGAAGCCATCAAGGATGATGATCCAATTGACTATATTGAGGTCGTTGCTTCTTAATATGCAGTTGGTGCTACTGATGCAACCCTTTGACGTGATGTTGAGCCAGAGCATGTTGTTGATGCCACAAAGACAGATGTAGTGGGTGGTATTGATTCCACCATTTGTATTCCAGTTGTGTTTCCTCTTGTTTTTGTATCTCGGGACAATCTAAAAAAACCAAAAAAATGAATGAAGGAAAGGTTTTTTACCTACTCTGAGTCCATATATGTTGCATGATGATTCTTGTATGGGATCCATTCCCTCACAGCAGTAGGAACCTCTTCCTAGCCCTATATCTGAGGAGGGTCCAGCTATCCCCTTCCCTCGGACGCTCCACCTGGCACAGGTGAAGAAAATAGAAAATCCAAAAAAATTCACAGCAGTTAGAGTTAAGCTAGCATATGATCGACAGATTCCATATCCAGCTGAATCTACAGGAGACATTAGAGCACATCCCTCACTTCCAGAAGCACTTGAGAGAAAAGACCACAATACACAGGAAGAAGAGGAATCACATTGCAGAGATCAATGTGTTGACTCGTGCCACATGTTTCGCTATTCAGAACCAATTGTTAGCCAAGAGACCTGATGCAGAAGATCTATATGTCAAATGCCACCTTCATGAGCAGAGGTTCGATCGTACCCTATTAGACAATGGTTCTTAGATAAACATCCCCCCTCCCAAATATATTACCTTCTTCTGGCTTCCTTACTCGATCGATTCGAGTTTGGCCCTCTTAGACAGAGCAGGACAATCCTTCAGTTTGTTGATAGATCTGTTAAGAGGCCGAAGGGGTTACTTAAGAACATTGTCGGAACAATTCAGGACTTGAAATTCTCCGTGGACTTTGTTGTATTAGACACGGAGATCCCTGAATCTATGATAGATTCCCCATCTTCTTAGGACGACCATTCTTAACCACAGCCAAGGCAGTATCCGACCATGATAGTAGGAAGGTATACTTTTGCGTTGAGGGTGAAAGTGTACAAATAGAGACGATTGAGGAGATCAGAGCCAGAGATTCAGAGTGCTCATATCAGATGACCGACTCAGAGCAAATGACAGAGGCAGAGCTAGACATCCACCAAGAGTGTGACTTTACAATTACAGATGATGAAGCAGTTTGGGCAGATCCCGCATCACAAATTCTTGTCACATCTTCAAACATTGTAGATTCACAGATCATAGTAGATGAGAGTTCGGAGAGCACGCAAATGGCACATGATACAATAGAGGCCGCTTATCCTGGTTAGGATAGCGAATTTGATTTCGTTTCATACGCTTCACATTTAGATCCCTCAGACACATACACCGATTTTGAGTGGTAGGAGTTCGATGAATATTTACCGTGTCTTGTGCCTACAGAGATAACAACTAGGGTGGAGAGTGAGTCAGGTCTGTTGATAGATATACCAACAGGGTTGTCTTCGTCATATTTACCACTACAACGAGAGTTCTCACACGCAGATCTGGTAGCATTCACTCAGACATTACAAAAGTCAGATTTACCAGCTCCCACTTGTCCAGAATTGATGACCTTGTTGTAGAGCATGAAGTACAGATTCCTTGTGGGTGAGCCAGATATGTTCCCAGTCATTATCTCAGTAGATTTGACTGAGGATCAAGAATTTCATTTGAAGGTCCTTGATAGAAACCACAAGGCAATAAGATGGAGTGTAGCTGATCTCTTTGGGATAAGTTCTGCCCTGTGCTTCCATCACATTTATCTCAAAGAAGATGCCAAGCCCTCGTTCGAGTTCCAACGACGGTTGAACCCGAATCTTCGAGAAGTGGTTGTGAAGGAAATATCTAAATGGTGGAGTGCTAATTTTATCAACCCCATCTTCGAATCCAAGTGGGTTAGTCCATTGCATGTGGTACCCAAGAAGACAAGTATCACCACAGTTGTGAGTGAGTATGGAGAGGAGATAGCTATTCAGGTACCCACTTCTTGGAGGGTGTGCGTGGACTACAGACGATTGAATCAGGCCACCAAGAAGGACCACTTCTCACTACCATTCATAGATTAGATCATCGAGAGACTAGCTGGGAAAAGTTACTACTGCTTTCTGGATGGGTATTCGGGATACAAACATGTGGCCATGGTGCCTGAAGACTATGAGAAAACAACTTTCACCTATCTGTTTGGGATGTATGCTTTTAGATGGATGCCCTTTGGATTATGTAATTCCCCAGCTACCTTCGAAAGGTGCATGCTCTCTATTTTCTCGAACATGGTTAGTGGATTTTTAGAGGTCTTCATGGATGACTTCTCGGTCTATGACGATAGTTTTGATGCATGTCTTGATTACCTGGACCAAGCACTTCAGCGCTGCATCAAGGTCAACTTAGTATTATCTTAGGAGAAGAGTCACTTCATGGTGACTCAGGGGACAGTCCTTGGCCATATCATCTCCAACAAAGGCATGGAGCTAGACCCAACCAAGGTGGATATCATAAGGTTGACCCAGCCAAGGTGGAATCCCACTTCATCACTCTTTATTCCTTTATTTTAGCCAGAAACTTGAGCCAAATACCTTGTAAATATGTGTAAATATCATAAATTGCCAAAACACATGCATCATGTAAATATGCATAATTAGCATGATTTTGTGCCAAAATAAAGGAATAAAGAAACACAAGAAAAAGAGGGAAATATTTAGAATAAATATTGAGTGACCTAATCCCAAGGGAGGGCTCAGGATGGGCCTGGGCACAAAAGAATCCAAGTAGAGAGAGATAGGGAAGCTCAATCACATGTACATATACCTATGTATATAAATAAAATTATTTTCCTCTAATATGTGTTTTTGATATTTTGTACATATTTCTAAAAATAAAACTAAAATAAAAATGAGAAAAACAAAAGGAAAATAAAAATAAATAAAAACCTTTCTCATCAGTGTATATAGACCATGTACATATGATAACATATCTATTTATTTTCTTCTTGTAAATAAATAATTAAAATCCAATAAAAATATTTCTACATTCCATATTTCATGGTGTAAATAAATAAAATAAAAATCATAAAAATAAAAATAAAGCAAAAAGAAAAAGAATAAAAATCAATTTCCACCTTATATATATATATACCATGTAAATACGTATATAAAAGTATTTATTTAACCTATGTAAAGACATCATAAAAGTAAAATAAAAATACCTTATTATTCCAAATTTTATTTTGTAAATAAATAAAATATAAAATTGGAATAAATGTACAAAAATAAGGAATTAAAAATTAAAATAAAAAATACATATATGTATATACCTATATATTAATAATATAATGTGAATACATAATTTATATTTCAAAAAAATAAATAAAAATCATTAAAAAATTATTTGAAAATAAATAAAAATTTTTATGTTTAAAGTTTTTCGAAATAAAGGCATTTACTATTTTTTATTGAATTTTCAATTAATTAATAAGTGGTTGCTCCTGATTGGTCCACAGGGGATGTTGACCCCCGGTCAACTCCCCCCCTAGACCATTCAACTCGGATCTGTGCGCCCCGACCCGACTTTTGATAATTATCCCCGCATGATCGGAGCTCCATTCGCCTAAACCCTGGGTCCTAATCATACTTCATATATCCGAGATCCACGCTCGGTGGTTTTTCCTCGGGTTCCGAGCTCCAACAACCACGCCCGACCTCCTTCTTCTCAGACCCCTAGCAGTATATAAGCCACCTCCGCCACACCTTTTCACTAATCCTTGGCTTCGCCCCTTCGTCCCAGGACCTCCATCTTACTCCCCAGAGTGACAGTTGCACGAGGCGGGTGTCGAAGAGAGGAGGAGGACCCTCCAGCCATCGATCCGGCGACCCTCGTCGTCGTGCGCCGCCGCGAGTTGCGCTGAGCCTCGGACTTCGACGCTCCGTGAGGCCAAGACCACCCAGAGCTCCCTGAGCTCATCCCCAGTCAACTGCAGCCACTAGGTAACCTCGAATCTCCTTAATTTAGTCTAATTTCAATTTTCGCCCAAATCCATCCTCCGTCATCGCCGATCAATTCCTATCGCTCCGATCATCCATCATCTCCATGAGACCCCTCTTTACGTTTGGCACCCACTCACTCCCCTTGGTGCGCCCCGGAACCAAGGTTCGGCCTTCACCACCATCGCCCCGGAGGTCGTCCATCCGACGCACCCGACCATCGTTTCCACCCCCTGACGTGTCGAGGCAGTTTGCCCTCGACCCAGGAGCTCCCTCGTGCAGTTTTGCAGGTCGAAGGAGACCCATCTGAGGGTCCAAGAGTTCTTGCACATGAGCTTCCTCCCTCCGGCGTCGCTGGGCCACTCCGGTGGTCCCCGACCTCATCGAAGGATTCCATCAGCTGCGGAGCACCTCGACGATCCTTTTCCATATCTTAGCAGCTCCAGTGGAGGACCTCGGCGTGCGCATTGGGCCGGCGAAGTTCGCCGGCGTCGAGTTCTTGGAGGATCCTTCTCCATCATCCGATCAGCCCCAACGCTCCAGATTCCATCTCAACCGTCTACTTAAGGAGCTCCTACCACCGTCAGATCCATCCGAGGCTCGATCGGGACCGTCCGTCCAGACGAAGGGGTACCCTATATCCACCACTGTCCGATCTACACGTGGCCCCTTCATCGCCGTCGATCCAGCGAAGGCTTAGCCACAGTCCCTCACCGTCAGATCCTCCACGTGGCAAGCTCCTCGCCGTCCACTTTTAATCAGGGGTAACTTTCTATTAGGCCCTTATGTTTATTGTGTTTAATACTTAGTCCTGTAAATATTTAGTTTAGTTATTTTATTTTGGATAATTTGCACTGTGGACCTTCATGTTTCTACTATTTGCATTTTACTCCTTATATATGTGGACCACGTGCATCGACACGTGAGGTTTTGGTTTATTTGCATTTTGTGCCCCGTGGTTTCTGTGCGTTAATGTTTGCATTTATTTAAATAGGATTTGCACATATGCCCCTCCGTGCCTGATTCACGTGCCTCGCGAGTAATTACTTGGATATTTTGCACGCGGGCCACTGCATTTTGTTTGCTTGTTATTGATTTACCCCTGGAACTAATGTTTCTTGCATTTGGGTCCCTTTGCACTGTGAGACTTTGTTTTAATTAAATAAAATAGCAAATTAAATCCAAATTGCGTGAAAATTGGACATGTGGCTCCTGCCACTGTGTAAAAATTTCCCTAAAAATTTGTTACATTTTTTAGGCTTTTTGATATTTTTAATAATTCAAAAACAATGATTTTTCTTACTGTCTGACTTAGAAAATCAAAGAAAAATAGAAAAATGCTTTTAAAAATTACCAAAAAATATTGTAAGTTAATTTTAGTGTCTTTGAATTTCTATCCATTTTTCATGATTTTTGGATATATAAAAACCCTAAAAATTAAAAAATACTAAAAACCTTATAAAAATTCTAAAAAATTCTAGAAAATCAAAAAATACAAACTCTCTTTCTGAATTTTAGTTGTTGCTTATACTTTTCGTAAAAATTACCTCCAGACTTTTATAGTCCATTTTACATTTTTAGTGGATCTTTCAAGTCTGGCTGGACAGTGATTCCCTATTTTCACCTTTCTTGATTTTTAAAAAATCATATAAAATTAGAAAAATATGAAAAAATCACCAAAAACATTAACAAACATAAAAAACATAAACAAATTTTTGTTTGAATTTTTGGAGCCTTTTTGGTTGATTAAATAAATTGTTGAGTGTTGCTTGTTTTTACCTTTTAATATTAACTCAAAAACCAAAAACATTAAAAAATTATAAAAATCTACCAAAAATATATTTTCTTCTCATTTTTCATCTTGACTACTTCGTAGGCCGCAAGGCCAATTCGTGCTCCCTGAGTCCGACCCTGGGTGCTATACCAGGTTAATCATTTAGCGAGGACCGCTATTTTTGTTTCCATTGATTTAATATCTTTCTTTGGTGGTCTGAATAATCTTTCTTGTTGACCGAGTTTCTCTACTCGGGTCGCAACGATATCGAATATTTTTACCTTGGCCTGATAGAGAGATCCTCGTGATTTTTCGGTCATCAGAATGGCGCCGTTGCCGGGGAGCACGGCTTAGTAGTCGTTTTCGAGTTTTCGTGACTTTTCTTTTCCGCGGCTTTTTGTGCATATTTATACATATATTATTCATCTGATTGATTTATTATATTTTCTAGACTGACACACTTCTGTTTCTGTTTCTTGCAAGGGCCCGAGGACCGAGGCAGCTTTTTCGGAAGCCGAAGCAACCGCGGGAATCGAAGGCGGCTCTCTTTATTACGGAGCCACAAGAGAGCCGCAGGAGAAGAACCGAAGCGAGGGAGCCACGGAATAGCTGCGAAATAACCGTAGAATAGCCGTAGAGTAGTTTAGAGTAGTTTAGTTTATATTTCCAACAGATTATTAATTTGCAATAATACAGGGACACACTTGGACACTTGACGGTTTTCGGGGTCTATTTCGCCGAGCACTGGTATGCTCAGTGGACCTCACCGAGTTTTCACATTTTTTGCGATTTTTGACCGTTTATTTACTGCTTATTCAATTTACACGATTTTCAACCTTAGCCTAGGATTTTCCTTGATTGTGACGTAATTAATTAGGATCCAAATACCTAAATATCTGCCTGTACCCATAGTTCGGATAATTGGATCTAATTAATTAATTCACAAGAAAAAGCTGGCTTATTAGAGCTCTGGTCCACGTGCCTTGAGGAGTCGCATACAACGCGTGAAGGATCTGTTGTGGCAGACACCGAGTGGCTCCCAAGATAGGACTCCGGACCTAGGCTCGAGTACCCGGCTACTGTTATTTCGTATAGAAATTGCTCTGCTAGGAACGATTTTCCGTGTGCATCATATAGGTAGTTTATATTCAGTTTTTTATTTATGCGCGGATCACCCTGCATGTAGACTGCTGGAGTCAGGTACGCATCTCTTTCTCTGCATGCATCATTGATTTCCGCGCGTCGGCTTTTTCGTCTTCTCCCCCCGGTTTTTGGACTAAAACTATTCAGGAGAACCGAAAAATTCGTTAGGCGTTGTTTTTATCTGAAAAATATCTAAAAAGAAAAACTATAAAATTGGGAATGCTAAACAAACTTGACCCTAAAAGATACTTCACCTAAAAATCTATCTTGGGGAGAGCAACCCCCTCATTGTCTGGTTTGATTGCGCGAGAGAGTGACCCGCACACTAGGCTAGAGCCACATCCGAGCCCCAATCAGACTACTGGCCTTTTATACGGGACAGTCTAGTTGGCAGATTGGATTCCTACCAGGTCATGTAACCGCTCTGATATCCTGTCATGATCACCTAAATAAAATTGACAAGATAATTGACCGAACTCTTACGGTCTTCAGCTCAGCGTGGAGTAGGTGAATTCGGGGTTTGTTTTCTCATCTTGTTTATTTCCAGATCTCATCCTCCAGACTCGCCAGATCAAGATGATGGGTAGGAGGTCCCTTAGGCAGCCTCTGGTTGCACCGCTTGACCGCACTCCAACCCGTTCATCTAGGTTGGTTCGCGAGAGCTCAGACCCGCTCTCCGAACCCGAGTTCGATTCCACCCTGTTCCCCCTTGACCACCCTTCTTCCTGTCCTGAGATTCCAGTGCTAGATGCGAGTCGACAGACAGATGATATTTCGGCACCTGAGTTTGGGTCTTTTGCATTTGCAGAGACCATGGCCAGCAGCGAGGATCACACCGAGGGTCAGAGGCCAGAGACGACTACTTACGTTCTGGACTAGGGTGCGATCAACACCACCATGCTAGCCTCCCTTGAGACGATGCAGAGGCATATACGAGACCAGGGGGCTTTCATGGTGGAGATGAGGAGAGAGATGGAGCGGCTTCGAGAGCATAGAGATCAGCCGCGAGACGATGGACTGAGAGACCCTAAGCAGCCAGCAGCAACAGAGTCGCCGAGACTGATGCGGGAGTTCCACAACCCCGGATCAACTCAGACACACAGCTGGGTGGTACTTCCTGTGATCGTGGAGGACTTCAAGTTCCCCCGAACACACTTCAGCTTCTCCCCCGCTTCCACGGGCTCACCACTGAGGAGCCCCATCTTCATCTCCAGGAGTTTCTGATGATCTGCAGCATCGTCCACGGCAGACAGATGGACGAGGACACCATCCGTATGATTGCCTTCCCCTTTTCACTGGCAGATAGAGCAGCCACCTGGTTGAAGCATTTGGGGAAGTTTGTATACACCTGGGAGCAGCTCCGTACCGAGTACTTGCGTAAGTACTATCCACTCGGGCAGATGAATGCAGCGAGGGCCCTGATCAGCAACTTCTCCATGCTCCCCAACGAGTAGTTTCATGAGGCATGGGAGAGGTTTCGTGAGCTTACTGACCGATGCCCGCACCACGACATCACGAAGCCGAACCTTGTTCAGAACTTCTTTTGCGGGTTGACATCAGAGCTGTAGGGCCTGGTGAACGCTTCTTGTGGCAGTTCCTACTTCGCCAAGTATGAGGATTAGGTCTGGGCCATCTACGAGGAGATGGCCGAGAACTAAGTGATGTCCCAGACCCGACTCTACACCCAAGAACGCCCTCAGCCACATACCATGTAGTTTCAGAGGATAGCACAGGTTGACACCGGTCCTTCTACTTCGTCAGCGGCAGTCGCACAGGCCGAGTCCACAGCCGCCGACATGGGCATCATCAGTGAGAATTTGGACCGGATGGAACTGATTGAGAAGAAGCAGTGCCAGAGCATATCACAGATGGAGCAGATGGCACAGTTGTTGAGTGACCTGAAGACACATGTCATGTGTCTCTAGGAGGCACAGACGGCTTCTCAGCCCCGTCTTCAGGCACGAGGGAATCCGAGTAGCAGCGGTGGTTCGTCCTAATGCTCCACGCAGCCTAGACAGGTTCACCTTGTACAGGCAGAGCCGTACCAGCAACCGCAGCAGTACTACCAGCCACCACCATCTCCAGACACTCAGATGGTGGTCTACCAGTCGGATCACCCTCTGGTAGTACTCCCGCCACCCCCTTACGAGCCGGAGCCGTTGATGGATGTCAACGGGATTTGGTACGACCGACCCCAGCCCGGTATCCGACGAGACCATCCCAGATTCTGTTGGTTAGCCGGAGGTGCCAGTTCCCAATAGCAGCCTCCAGTTCAGGGTGGCCAGTACGACCATCAGCGAGATCACCAGCAGCAGCAGCCCCCAGTGAACCAGCAGCAGCAACAGCAGTCATCCAAGCCTACACAGTAGTATGGTCCTCATCCCTATTAGCAGGGACATTCTTGGAGGAGTGATAAGCCTCAGCAACAGCATCATCCCCAGCAGTACCACACTCACCCGCACCAGCCACAGTAGGAGCCTCATTACCAGCGAGGCCACCCGTCGGGATCTCATGAGCCAGCCTATGAGAACCCCACCCTAGACGACCCTGCCCGCCTCATGATAGAGCAGCAGGCTACATTCCGACGGGAGATGGATGATTTCCGCAAGGAGATGCGGGAGATAGTGAGAGGGAAGGTCGCCATCCCTGCCCAGATCGAGCCAAACCCGAACAACCTGAAGAGGAAGTCTGAGCAGGTAGAGTTTACAGATATTACCACTCCTAGTGATTCTTTTGGTGATTTGTCTGCATACATGTTTGATGCTGATTTTGTCACACTTAGGAGCGGTAGGATGCCATCAGGCGGCGCCTCGTCTGAGCGACGATCCCACGCTACATCAGGAGCGCCAGACGAGGAGGAGCGTGATACTGATGCCGTGAGAGATGATGACGGTGGTATTGAGGCCACCATGTACATTGATCCAGCTGACGGTACTGAGGCCGTCACTTCACCAGTTCGAGGAGGTGGTACTGACGCCACCACAGCTGCTGAGCCAGAGCGCGGTACTGATGCTGCGAGACATGCCGAGGGGGGTACTGAGGCCACCATTTTCACTTCTGCTAGTCCTGTTATTTTTCCATATATAGCTGTATCTCAGGATACTTCTGGAAATAAAGGAAAGGGTATGTTATTTTCGGATCCACATGTGTTGATTGATGATGTTTGTGTGGATTCTGTTGTTCATGAGCATGCCAGACCCTCTCCTAGTCCTTCATCTGAGAAGGACCCTGTGATCCCCTTTCTATGAGCACTTCACTTGGGAAAGGGAAAGAAAATAGAAAATCCCAAAAAGAGTCATCAGATAGAGTTCAGCCAGTAGATGATAGATCGATTCCATATTCAGCTGACTCTACAGGAGGCCTTGGAGCACATCCCTCTACTCTAGAGATCACTCAGAGATAGGACCGTAGTTAGGAGGAAGAGGAGGAACCATCAGTCTGAGATCCATGTGCTGACCAGAGCCACTTGTTTCGCGATACAGAACCGTCTACCAACCAAGAGGCCAGATACAGGAGCGTCGTATGTGAGATGCCATATTCATGAGACGAGGTTCGACCGCACTCTATTAGACAGCAGTTCTTTGATCAACCTACTTCCAGCAGCCCTTCTCGACCGCTTCGAGTTAGGCACTCTCCGACAGAGCAGGACGGTCCTTCAGTTTACTGATCGATCAGTCAAGAGGCCGAAGGGGTTGCTGAAGGACGTTGTTGTCACGATTCAGGGCCTGAAATTCCCCGTGGACTTCGTTGTGTTGGACATGGAGATCCCCGAGTCAGTGACTGATGCCCCCATCATTTTAGGACGTCCGTTCTTGGCCACAGCCAAGGCAGTGTCCGATCATGATAGTTGGAAGGTGTACTTTCGCATCGAGGGTGAGAGTATACAAATAGAAACGGTCGAGGAGACTAGAGATAGAGATTCAGATTGCTCAGAGCCGACGACAGATTCAGAGCAGATGACAGAGGCAGGGCGAGACATCCACCAGGATTGTGACTTCGTGATTACAGATGATGAGGCAGTTTGGGCAGATCCAGTCGCACAGGCCATCCTCTCACCTTTAGAGTTTGCTGATGCAGAGACGCTAACAGAGGAGAGCTTGGAGAGCGCATTCCTGGTCCAGGATACTTTTCAGGCCACATATTCGGTTCTTGATCGCGATACAGATTTTTGTGAGTATGATCCCTCGGAGTCAGATACTGATTGGGCAGAGTTTGATGATTTCACACCGTGTCTGACTTCCACTGAGCCTACAGCTGAGGAGGTTGATTTTGAGCAGAGTAGAGACAGACCAGTTGAGCAGCCTTCTCCAGATCTAGTTTGCGAGCGAGAGTTCTCATTCTCCCGTGCAGATTTGGCAGCATACACTCGGATTCTTCAGAAGCCAGATTTGCCAGCACCGACTTGTCCAGAGCTGAATCCGCTACCAACATCGTTGAAGTATAGGTTCTTTGTGGGTGAGCATGAGATGTACCCAGTCATTATCTCCGCTGATTTGACTGGAGAGCAAGAATCCTGTCTGATGGGGGTTCTTGAAAATAACCACAAGGTGATAGGATGGAGTGTAGCAGATCTCCAGGGGATCAGTCCGTCTCTGTGCTCTCACCACATCTATCTCGAGGATGAGGCAAAGCTGTCACATGAGTTCCAGCGGCGGCTGAACCCGAATCTTAGAGAGGTTGTCATGAAGGAGATCTCGAAGTGGTGGAGCGCCGATTTTATCTACCCCATCTCCGACTCCAAGTGGGTCAGTCCGTTGCATGTGGTGCCCAAGAAGACGGGCATCACTACAGTTGTCACGGAGTCTGGAGAGGAGATCGCTACCCGGGTACCCACTTCTTGGCGGGTCTGCGTGGATTACAGAAGACTGAACCAGACCACCAAGAATGATCATTTCCCTCTGCCCTTTATTGATCAGATTATTAAGAGGCTGGTAGGGAAGAGCCACTACTGTTTCTTGGATGGGTACTCCGGTTATAATCAGGTGGCCATCGCGCCCGAGGACCAGGATAAGACCACCTTCACCTGTCCCTTCGGAACATATGCTTTCAGACGCATGCCATTTGGGCTATGCAACGCCCCTGCGACATTTCAGAGATGCATGCTGACTATCTTTTCGGACATGGTGGGGGAGTGCTTGGAGGTTTTCATGGATGATTTCTCGATCTATGGCGATGGATTCGATTCTTGTCCTGGTTGCCAAGATCGAGTCCTTCAACGATGCATAGAGGTTCACCTAGTGTTGTCTTGGGAGAAGAGTCACTTCATGGTGACTCAAGGGACTATGCTTGGCCACATCATCTCCAACAGGGGCATGGAGGTCGATCCGGCCAAGGTGGATGTCATTAGAAAACTCAATCCACCGTCCAACTTGCGGAAGTTACGGTCTTTTCTGGGGCACGTAGGTTTCTACCGATACTTCATTCATGATTTCAGCATGATTGCCCGACCATTGACTGATCTGTTGACGAAAAACACAGAGTTCCTTATATATGAAAAGTGTCTATCATCATTTGAGACTCTCAAGAGCTGTGTCATAGAGGCTCCTGTTCTCCAGCCACTCGATTGGTCTCTCCCATTCGAGATCATGACGGACGCCTCCGATTTTTCCGTGGGGGTCGTGCTGGGACAGAGGAGGGATGGAGCCCCATTTGCCATTCACTACGCTAGCCGTACATTGGATGCCGCATAGCGGAACTATACTGTTACTGAGAAGGAGATGCTAGCCGTAGTTTTTGCCCTATATAAGTTCAGATCTTAACATCATTGGATCTAGAGTGACCATGTACACTGATCATACCGCCATCAAGTACTCATGGCAAAGAAGGATGCCAAAGCTAGATTGACCACATGGATCCTTCTACTCCAGAAGTTTGATATAGAGATTAAGGATAAGCCTGGAGTCAAGAATGTGGTGGCGGATCATCTCTCCCGATTGGAGTATCTTGAGGATTCTGAGCAGATTGACCCTATTTGTGAGACCTTCCCAGATGAGGCGATCCTTGCTATCTCCTCGCTCCCATGGTATGCCGATATTGTAAACTATCTTGTCGCCAAGAAAGTTCCACAAGATTGGCCCAGGCAGAAACTGAGACCTTTCTCGCGAAGGCCAAGTTTTACCATTGGGAGTATCCCATACTTTACCACGAGGGAGGGGATAGTATCTGGCGTAGGTGCATTCCTCAGGAGGAGCACCACAACGTCCTTACTACTGCCACAAGCTCGAGGCAGGATGACATCACTCAAGGAGGAGAACGGCACATAAAGTGCTCCAATCTGGCCTATGGTGGCCTACTCTCTTCAAGGACTCTGATGAGTTCGTGAAGAGGTGTACTGACTGTCAGAGGATGGGCACTTGTGGACAACGTGATATGATGCCGATGCAGCCCATACCTTCTGTGAGGTTTTTGACGCATGGGGCATCGATTTCATGGGTCCATTCCCTAGGAGTCAGGGATTTGAGTACATTCTGTTAGCCGTGGATTATGTGAGTCGTTGGTTGAGGCCATCCCGCCCAAACCGCAGATGCTAGGACTGCTTGCAGATTTTTTAGGAAGAATATCATTTCACGGTTCGTGGTACCTCGAGTGTTGATATCTGACGGGGGGTCCCATTTCATCAACGAGAAAGTAAAGCCCTTGCTAGCGAGTTCAACATGGACCATCGAGTTGCCACTCCATACCATCCTCAGACGAATGGTCTTGCTGAAGTGTCGAACAGGGAGATCAAGACTATATTGCAGAAAGTCGTCCGCCCTGACCGAAAGGATTGGTCACAGCTTTTGGACTCGGTCTTGTGGGCATATAGGATGTCTTTCAAGACACCTTTGGGCACATCTCCCTTCGCCTCGTTTATGGCAAGCCGTGCCATTTACCTATTGAGCTGAGACATAGGTCACTTTGGGCAATCACTGATATACTTTTGGATCCAGAGAGTATAGGAGATCAGAGGAGGTAGAGTTAGCAGCCCTGGAGGAGCTTTGTGATGCCTCCTTTTCAAACAGCCTACATTATAAGGAGAGAGTGAAGGAGTGGCAAGATTCTCATATCAGCCACAAGCAGTTTGAGCCAGGACAAAGAGTATGGCTATTTTGATGCTAGGCTTAGATTATTTCCAGGAAAGCTACAGAGAAAATGGAAGGACCGTATTTGGTTAGAAAGGTGCATGACAATGGGAGTATTGATATATCTGAGTTGTCTTCTGATGCTACCTTTCGAGTGAACGGCCAACGGCTCAAGCTATATCTAGATCATGAGCCGTGAGTCGTTGATGTTGCCCCTATTCACTTTGCGTGAGATGTGGTCTCTTGACTCACATCTATTGCATCTCACGCCTGATTATCATTGTTCTTCCGACTTATATAGATCCAGTTGTCCATATCACTCTATTCTTTAGTCCCACATCCCTTTTCTCAACTTATGATTATGCTATACTTAGGGTGTACTTTACCCTAAGTATAGGGGGAATGTAGGACTCTCGGGTATTCTGTTGATTCCTTCTACCCCTGTTTTGCTGCCTATACTTAGGATATTTCACCCTAAGTATAGGGGGGTAGACTCTGTGCATTCTTTTACTCGGATTTCCCTTCATGTACAGCTTACTATACTTAGGATTACTTGATCCTAAGTATAGGGTGAAACACCGAGTCCTCTTCATTCTATTTGCTGATTCGTCTTTGTATATAGCCATTCCTTTTCACTTCCCTATACTAAGCACGAGTTATGTCTTCTTCATCGCTCTTGATCACTCTGAGGACATCGTTCGAGCTAAGTATAGGGGGGTGTGTATATATTTCATATATACTTTAGCCATAACTCGTACATTGTGTGAGTGTGTTAATAAATAAAAATGGCTAAAAGTCCATAAAAATTAAAAAAAATTTCCCTTGTATATAAAATTCTTCTTACACATACTTATTTATTTATCAAATTATTTTTGTACAAATGATTGTAAAATCTTTTTTTGTAAATAGCTTGTAAATATTTTTCATATCAAAAATTATGTATATAGTACAAAATTTTTCTAAAATGTTTGAAAACAAAAAGTTTGCAAAAACCTTGTGTAAATTTTTGTAAATATTTTGCAAAACTTCTCATTCATGTATACATCCATGTTTTCAAACATTTTAAAAAATTTTGCACATTTGTAAATATTTGTAAATTGCATATTGTAAATAACATCTTTGTAAATACTTGCACAGTTTTCCAAAATATATTTGACATTTAAACTGGCCTGGAATTAAATTGACAAATGGAGCTTGGTTAAGACCTTAATCCACCTAATAGTAAAAGGAACCTTATAGGGCTTAGGATTGAGACTTTTCATGTCCATTGGGACTTAATTCTTTGAGTCCACTAGGCTATGAGCATATGTCATCTTGATGAGCCTAAGTAGAGCATTTAACAAACACACGCATGACTCTCAGAGACAATGCTTTACTTGCACCAGCACCTTACACATAGCTCTCCACGGATGAGGTGGTGAGGAGGCAGTTTCCTTTGGCTTTGGGTAGCATATGAGGGTAATACGTCTGGGTGGAACCTCTCTTCTTCTATAGTGAAGGAAGTGCGTCTCAACTTCGTCTGGTGGTTATGAAGTCTAAAGACAGAAGCTGTGGGTTGCAATAAAGCTTCAAAAGAGGATAGTCTACTGGCTCAAGAGGAAAAACTCCTTGTATATATATGCTGCACCATGTAGATATGTTGTATATATGCACATAAAAAAATGTGCAAAAAGAAAAGAACTTCGAAAAAGTGATGGGTCGGATTTAAAATTTAATAATCCCACCGGAGTGTATATAGTCAAATAAAGCAAAAGCTTATGGTATACATGTTCCATCTCATAAAGCTTGCAGCGGGAGACTCAGCTACACTGGTTAGAGCTCCCAAGGATACTTGGCTACACTGGCCATGGTCCATTCTCTTCTTCCCCCTCTTCTTGAGTCGGTTGCACTTGAACTTAGAAGAGAATACCCCGCTTCTCGAGGAAAGAGTTGCTCGACCGAGGTATTAGAGTTACCAGGTTAGGGAGGTTGTTTCTTTGTTACTTCTGAGGTGGGGAGCTACATATCACTTACACTGTACAAGGAAAGATTCATGGTCATTAGAGTTTGTGTATGTATACTTTTTCTGATCTGGTTTATCGAGGAGTCTTGACCATAGATTGGTGGAACTTAGAGGCTGTTAAGTTTTAAGCTTAAGTCCAATTAAGGTTCCGACAAATTAATAATCCAAAGGTCTGACCGAGCTCCATATTTCAATTTAATGAAGGAAAGTTTAATAATCATCCTTGATTTCGCCTCTTTTTCTTTTTCTTTCTCTTTTGCACTTCTTTTTCAAATAAGTGTTTTGCTAAGGGACTAGCAAAAGTAAAGTATAGGGGGGTGATGAATCCCACTTCATCACTCTTTATTCCTTTATTTTAGCTAGAAACTTGAACAAAATAACTTGTAAATATGTGTAAATATCATAAATTGCCAAAACACATGCATCATGTAAATATGCATAATTAGCATGATTTTGTGCCAAAATAAAGGAATAAAGAAACACAAGAAAAAGAGGGAAATATTTAGAATAAATATTGAGTGACCTAATCCCAAGGGAGGCTCAGG
This sequence comes from Ottelia alismoides, assembly GCA_037367405.1. Lineage (NCBI taxonomy): Eukaryota > Viridiplantae > Streptophyta > Magnoliopsida > Alismatales > Hydrocharitaceae > Ottelia > Ottelia alismoides. Next base: position 471,783 of record JAZKJV010002021.1, read on the forward strand.
ATGGGCCTGACCACAAAAGAATCCAAGTAGAGAGAGATAGGGAAGCTCAATCACATGTACATATACCTATGTATATAAATAAAATTATTTTCCTCTAATATGTGTTTCTGATATTTTGTACATTTTTATAAAAATAAAACTAAAATAAAAATGAGAAAAAACAAAAGGAAAAAAAATAAATAAAAACCTTTCTCATTAGTGTATATAGACCATGTACATATAATAACATATCTATCTATTTTCTTCTTGTAAATAAATAATTAAAATCCAATAAAAATATTTCTACATTCCATATTTCATGTTGTAAATAAATAAAATAAAAATCAGAAAATAAAAATAAAGCAAAAAGAAAATAATAAAAATCAATTTCCACCTTGTATATATACCACGTAAATATGTATATTAAAGTATTTATTTAACCTATGTAAATACATCATAAAAGTAAAATAAAAATACCTTATTATTCCAAATTTTATTTTGTAAATAAATAAAATATAAAATTGGAATAAATGTACAAAAATAAGGAATTAAAAATTAAAATAAAAAATACATATATGGATATACCTATATATATTAATAATATAATGTGAATACATAATTTATATTTCAAAAAAATAAATAAAAATCACTAAAAAAATATTTGAAAACAAATAAACATTTTTTATGTTTAATTTTTTTCGAAATAAAGGCATTCACTATTTTTTATTGAATTTTCAATTAATTAATAAGTGGCTGCTCCTGATTGGTCCACGGGGGATGTTGACCCCCGGTCAACTCCCCCCCCAGACCATTCAACTGGGATCTGTGCGCCCCGACCTGAATTCTGATAATTATCCCCGCAAGATCCGAGCTCCATTCACCTAAACCCCGGGTCCTAATCATACTTCATATATCCGACATCCACGCCCGGTGGTTTTTCCTCGGGATCCGAGCTCCGACAACCATGCCCAACCTCCTTCTTCTCGGACCCCTAGCTGTATATAGGCCACCTCCGCCGTACCTTTTCACGCATCCTTGGCTTCTCCCCTTCATCCCAGGACCTCCATCTTACTCCCCAGAGTGACAGTTGCGCGAGGCGGGTGTCGAAGAGAGGAGGAGGACCCTCCAGCCATCGATCCGGCGACCCTCGTCGTCGTGCGTCGCCACGAGGTGTGCTGAGCCTCGGACTTCGATGATCCTTGAGGCCATGACCCCCCAGAGCTCCCTGAGCTCATCCCCAATCAACTGCAGCCACTAGGTAACCTCGAATCTCCTTAGTTTAGTCTAATTTCGATTTTCACCCAAATCCATCCTCCGCCGTCGTCGATCAATTACTATCGCTCTGATCATTAATCTGCTCATCCGACCCGACCATCATCTCCGTGAGACCTCTCTTCATGTTCTGCACCCACTCACTCCTCTTGGTTCGCCCCGGAACCAAGGTTCGACCTTCACCGTCGTCGCCTCGCCGGAGGTCATCCATCCGACGCACCCGACCACCGTTTCCACCCCATGATGGGTCGAGGCAGTTTTCCCTCGATCCAGGAGCTCTCTCGTGCAGTTTTGCATGTCGAAGGAGACCCATCTGAGGGTCCAAGAGTTCTTGCACAGGAGCTTCCTCCCTCCGTCGTCGTTGGGACACTCTGGTGGTCCCCGGCCTCATCGGAGGATTCCATCAGCTGCGGAGCACCTCGGCGATCCTTTTCCATATCTTAGCAGCTCTAGAGGAGGACCTCGGTGTGCGCATTGGGCCGGCGAAGTTCACCGACGTCGAGTTCTTAGAGGATCCTTCTCCGTCATCCGATTAGCCCTGACGCTCCAGATTCCATCTCAGTCGTCTACTTAAGGAGCGCTGGCCACCGTCAGATCCATCCGAGGCTCGATCGGGACCGTCCATCCAGACGAAGTGGTACCCTATATCCACCACTGTCCGATCTACATGTGGCTTCTTCATCGCCGTCAATCCAGCGAAGGCTTAGCCACAACCCCTCACCGTCAGATCCTCCACGTGGCAAGCTCTTCGCCGTCCACTTTTAATCAGGGGTAACTTCCTATTAGGCCCCTCTGTTTATTGTGTTTAATACTTAGTCTTATAAATATTTAGTTTAGTTGTTTTATTTTGGATAATTTGCATTGTGGACCTTCATGTTTCTGCTATTTGCATTTTAGTCCTTATATATGTGGACCACGTGCATCGACGCGTGAGGTTTTGGATTATTTGCATTTTGTGCCATGTGGTTTTTATGCGTTAATGTTTGCATTTATTTAAATAGGATTTGCACATATGCCCCTCCGTGCCTGATTCACGTGACTCACACGTGATTACTTGGACATTTTGCATGTGGGCCCCTGCACTTTGTTTGCTTGTTATTGATTGGCCCCTGGAACTAATTTTTCTTGCATTAGGTCCCTATGCACTGTGAGCCTTTGTTTTAATTAAATAAAATAGCAAATTAAATCCAAATTGCGTGAAATTTGGAAACGTGGCTCCTGCCACTGTGTAAAAATTTCCCTAAAATTTTGGTACATTTTTTAGGCTTTTTGATATTTTTAATAATTCAAAAACAGTGATTTTTCTTACTGTCTGACTTAGAAAATCTAAGAAAAATAGAAAAGCTCTTTTAAAAATTACAAAAAATTAGTGTAAGTTAATTTTAGTGTCTTTGAATTTCTTTCCATTTTTTGTACTTGTGGATATATAAAAACACTAAAAATTAAAAAATATTAAAAACCTTATAAAAATTCTCAAAAATTCTAGAAAAATCAAAAAAATACAAACTCTTTTTTTGAATTTTAGCTGTTGCTTATACTTTTCATAAAAATTACGTCCAGACTTTTATAGGTCCATTTTACATTTTTAGTGGACCTTTCAAGTCTGGCTGGACAGTGATTCCTTGTTTTCACCTTTCTTGATTTTTAAAAAATCATATAAAAATTAGAAAAATCTGAAAAATTCACCAAAAATATTAAAAAACATAAAAAACATAAAAACATTTTGTTTGAATTTTTGGAGCCTTTTTGGTTGATTAAATAAATTGTTGAGTGTTGCTTGTTTTTACCTTTTATTATTAAATCAATAATCAAAAACATTAAAAAATTATAAAAAACCCACCAAAAATATATTTTCTTCTTATTTTTGATCTTGACTACTTCGTAGGCCGCAAGGTCAATTCGTGCTCCCTGAGTCCGACCCTGGGTGCTATACCAGGTTAATCATTTAGCGAGGACCGTTATTTTTGTTTCCATTGATTTTATATCTTTCTTTGGTGGTCTGAATAATCTTTCTTGTTGATCGAGTTTCCCTATTCGTGTCGCAACGACACCGAATATTTTTACCTTGGCCTGATAGAGAGATCCTCGTGATTTTTCGGTCATCAAGGACCTCAACCTTGTTATACGTGACACTAATAAAAGCATATAGGCGACAATTGGAACCGTCCCCTATGGCCTACCGAGTGCCCAAAAGTGGGCTATTGAGGGGGTTAGGCCAGATAAGACGGTCGCTATTGATCGTCCCTTATGCTTAACTATTGAAGGAGACGATGCCTCGAGGTCCATCGCCTAGATTGACCAAATAGGAGACGGTCAAGGACTGACCATCCCATATAGGTAATAAAGGGGATGATCTTTTGGTGACCATCACATGTTCTTGTCCCGAAAGGCTCCATTCCTTGTAGAGAATATGATTGGGATATATATATGGTTGATATTGTGAGAGCCCAAAACTACGAGAGCATGAGAGCAGTTAGTCTGGACAATTAGATTCTACTCATCTCTCTCCTCCTCCAATCAATCAACAGAATCTAATTGTCCTGACTCATTGCTCTGATGCTCTCACAGTTTTTGGTTCTCACACAATCAACTGTATATAATATATATATAGTTTACCATGTGAGAACAAAAACTTTGAGAGCATGAGAGCATTGACTCTCGACCACTAGATTTTGCTCCTCTCTCCTCCTGCAATCAATGAGGAGAGATATGAGAGAATTTAGTGGTCCATAATCATTTCTCTCGTACTCTCACATATTTTGCTCTCACAAGATCAACCCTCTCTCTCTTTGATATGTATGTATGTATGTATGTATGTATGTGTGTGTGTGTGTGTCAAAGGATATACTGAGAGATAAATACTTGAAATGAGGGTGGAGTAAATTAAAGCATAGGAGGTCATGTTAATGAGGGCGGAGTAAATTAAAGCACAGGGGGCCATGTTGGTGAGTTGTGGAAGCCATATACATGGGCCATGTTCCTATCCCTGAAGGATGGCGGTAGAATATGCATATATCGAGGTATATATTTCTACCTCGTGAACTACGCTCCACTCCAAGAGTCCAAACCCCCCTACCCTGTCACATGGTAGAGAAGATTTCAAACAAGGAACCCTCTTTATAATAAAGTCTTACACAATAATAAAGTCCCTACCTCTCACTAGTGTACAGTATTCGTAATTCTCACCCTCCCCTTCTCTCACCTCCACCACTCTTGTCTTTATGGGGTGGGGGATGGGAAGCCCTGCATGGATGCACGTTACTACTCCCACCCCCACCGCCCCCCATTATGAATAAATGAACCCCACCACCACCACCCCCTTCCTCCTCCCCGCTTTCCAATTTCCATCACATTTCCTCCCATTCTATCTCTATCTATCTTTCTATCTATCTATCAAACACCGAAAAAAACCAAACGCCCCTTTTGCTCCCCTTTCCACTACTGCTCATTACTATTACCATTCAACTGCTGCAGCTACTGCCAGTTCCTCCGCTTCATAGTCAAAGTGCATATCATTCCATTACTCGCAATGGCTCCTGATTTGGAATGGGTGCGGGCTCCGGGACCGGAGTAGGATTCGGGTTCCCCGTCGACCACTTCTCCCCCTCCCCTCCCTCCGTCTCGACCAATTCTTACCTGTATGGCCTTCCACCGCCTTCCTCGGATGCGATGCGCGTCGACGACCTCCTGGACTTCTCGACGCATACCGCATTCTACGACCCCGTGCCCCCTGCCGCCCCCGATCCCCAATACTACTACGGATTCCCCCAGCAGCCCGAGCTTGGCCCTGCCTCCTCCAGGGATCTCGACGCGTTCCCGTTCGACCTCCGAATTCCCGTGAGATCTCACTCTTTCTCTCTTTTTTAAAATTATCTTCCGATATGTTACTGGCAATGCTTGATAGTGCTCAATTTGGGATTGTGCCTGAAGAGCGAGGAGGAGGCGGCAGAGCTCGAATGGCTCTCGAGATTCGTGGAGGATTCCTTCTCGTTCCCTTCGTCCGCAACCGTACTCAATCCTTCTGCCGCGGTCGCCAATCCAAACGTTAACATTGATGATCTCGGCAATTACAGTATTGTTGATCCGCCTGCGATCGTTCACGGACGACCGCGGACAAAGTGTACCCGGCCGGCTATAGGAAATCCTGCAACACCGGCCGCGTGGACTGCGCTCACCCCGCAATCCCCTTCCTCATCCTCGTCGTCGTCGTCAGAGGCAAGGCCCAGGGGGGCGAGAAAGGATAGAGAGGCCGGAGAGAGAGGGGCGCGGAAATGCACGCATTGCGCATCGGAGAAGACACCCCAGTGGAGGACTGGACCCCTCGGACCCAAGACGCTTTGCAATGCATGCGGGGTGCGGTACAAGTCCGGCAGGCTAGTGCCAGAGTACCGCCCCGCCGCAAGCCCGACATTCGTGCTGACGCAGCACTCCAATTCCCACCGCAAGGTGATGGAACTGCGGCGTCAGAAGGAGATGCTGATGCGACACCAGCAGGCGGCGTTCCTCGCTGTACCGAGCAGCGGCGCCACCACCGGGCCCGCCGCGTCCTCCAGGCCAGACATGCTACTAAGGGACTACGAGGTGTGCTGAGCACGTGCTCTCTCTATCTCTTCTAATTGTACTATCTTATTTCTCTCTTTCTCTCCCCCTGTCTCCGCTTCTTTCCTCTGTTTTTCTTTCCTCTATTTTCCTTTTTTTTCCATCTGATCCCTTTCTTTTGTTCAAATTATCATCTTGGATAACTTCCGGATATTTTTGTAATTTTCTATGCGATTTTAGGGAGTACTGTGACTTTTGCGGGGACTTAATAATAAGAGTATAAATTTCTCTTCCTTTAGGGTACGTTTTATGAAGTGGTTCCCTTTTTTTACTTTGCTGAAATTTATTTTTTAGGCCTGAAAATAATTGTTGGCTGCCGATATTTTAGTAAATATTTACATTGGATTTGTACCAGGGAGAGGAATTCAATTCACCATGGTATAATCTTTTGGGAAATAATGAGGTGTGTTGGAGACAAAGGGGGGGGTGTGGGGGGGGGGGGGGGGGGGGGGGGGGGGGGGGGGGACGAGAGGGACAGGAGCTGTGAAAGGCACATGCACGCTCTTTATTGAGAAGGGGACTTTGCACTACTCCATCACGTCATGTGGGGGCTTGCACACATTTTCCAAACCTTTCAACTTTCGATTTTTTTTACCGGAGGCGCCCTCCGAAATTTTACACCCGAAGGGCCCCCAGACATAGTCGCAGTCACGCTTTGTTCCGGTATGCTCTGAATTATTGCGTCCAATGATTGAGGTGACGCGGGGGCGATACAAGCTAGAATGGAATGCTTACACAATCGGAAAAAATTGATCCGCATGATCGAGTACTCTACCTACTAGCACGTATGATCAATGCAAGTATGGTCCTTTTCAAAGATGTTATGCAACTCCAGTGAGATCATGTTGGGATGAATAATAAGATCATTTATCCCGGAATATATGGATTGTACCTTGTAATAAGATGGGTGTATTATAGTTACATCATCCATTATATATATAGAGAGAGAATTATCTCTCGAATTATCTTGTTGCACACTTTCAACATAGAAGAAATCTTACTAAAACAAAAAGAGTAGATGTAGATGCACATGCTCTAGTTTGAATGAAAAGAAGTGATTTTATAATGCGTGCTGATGATACATAGATTCGATGGGTTATTAGATGAAACTATTTGTGTCAAGAAAACCCGAAAGATTAGTCCATGAGCTCATCAGTAGCAATCCAATGATTATGCATTCCCTGTATAAGTACCTATAACATTGATGTCGGTACGTTTGCAGAGCTGCAGACACCGTATTTGGAAGAGCTGTACATATTGCTTGGACTTTAAAGCGATTTTGTTAAGAAATAAACCGAAACCTCACATAAATTATTCCATTTTCGTGCAAAGTTCAATGATGTATAATTGAAAGCTTCTCTCCTGATAAATTTAGAGTAATTTGCATCAATAATTGAAACCTTCCCTCCTGACACGACTCTTGCAAGCCATTTAATAAGACTTCAAATGACATTCAAGTTATACATTGATTAGTATATAATTTGGTGCCAAAAACTTGATAAGATACGTCTTCTTTAGGGACGCAAATGGTACCATGTCCACTTCTTTTTAAATGTGGACGTGGATGCATATATTGATATTGACAGGCAGGAGAATATGTTTTATCATATCCTTAAAAACAAATATTAAAATCTAATAAGAACAATCGTAGAAATTATGTTTATAAATCCTTGTTCAAATGGTCAAAGAACATTCAACTTAAGTACCTAAGGTAAAAGGTTACAAAAAGAGACCCTCTACCTGCGTGGGCGACACCCCAAGCTCATCAAGGGTTTGATAAGAAAAAGTGAGTAAAGTCCGAGAAGGAATTTTGAGTGTATCAGATTAATACGATGTTAATAAGTCATAAGACAATGGAGTCTTTTATGTTGATCTCCCTGTAGAAGGGTGGTGGAGAAAAGAGCAACTTTGAGAATCGGACGACGGGTATTGTTGAAAGTGCTTGGACAACGCTCCTTCCAAATCAACTATCAAAATGATGACATCCGTGATTTATCTGCCAGTTCAACGAATTCTGAAGATTACTTGTAGTGTTGGTATTGTTAAAGAAGGTGTCGTAGAAAATGCCACAGTTATCATGATTTCGATAGGATAAAACATACTTTGTGTATGGGCAATCAATGAATAAATGTTCCTAATTTTAAATTTATCTTTACTGAAATTTGAATACTCCTAGCTTAAGCCCTCCAAATTGCATGTGAACTTATCTTTCCATTCTGAACTGCCAAAACTTAATTCTAAATTAGGAATCAGGGCACTTGTAAATCTGTAGTATTTTAGTGATAAGACAGATAAAGCGCATGCATCCAAATTACTCCCAGGGGTATCTGCTCTTCTAACTTCCTGATCATTTCATTTCCTTCCCGATCCTACTTGAACATTTAGAAATTCTTGTGAGGGAGTATCAGATTGGCTACTATCGCCACCAATGCTCACTTGAGGATGTTCATTCCTATGACGCCAACTTTCAATGGAAAGGGTTCCTTTGTGCACCTTGTTGTCAGTTGAAATGCCCATACTCTTATTCCTATCTTTGTTTGGAGAATAAGCACTAGAGTAAGGGATCAATTTTCATCCGACTTGATTCTCAAGAGTATGATTATTCACATCCACATCCCATTATTTCACCTTATTCCACTCTTATTCTTATCTTTACTCTACCTTACTTACCTTTATTCCACATTATTCTCATTTTTCATATCTTTCTAACCGAACAGAGAATATACCCTTATTCTCCTTATTCTACATCCCCATTCATTATTATTCTCGAACCGAACTCCTCCTTAAGGCATAACATTGCATTCTCAATGGGTTCTTGTTCAAGTTCCTTAGTAAGTTTGTTGCTTTCATCCTTGGGGGATCGCATCAGAGGGGCCATGGGGAAGAACATGACTTAGTAAAAAAGAGTTAGTTCTCTAGAGGGCTTTCTTTTCTTCTAATTTTCTTGGCCTTCCATTGATACCTTCTTACCCCTATGATCTGCCCAAACTGAATTTTAAAGAGAGGGGAAAACTATATTACAGTCAAGTTTTGAGAACCTATTCACCACAGGAATTTATACCTTTCGAGACGACAACTAGCGACGGTTCCATTATGACCGTCCCTAATGTAAGTTTTTGGGGACAATCAATAGACAACCGTCCCCCAATACCTACATAATGGGAGACGGTCTTCGGCTTATCGTCTCTTTTATAATAACGTAATAGGGACGGTCATTCACGACCATCCCCTCTGCCATAAGGGTCTTTGGGGACGGTTCTGATCGTCCCCATTACGCTTCTATTGGTGTCGCCTCTGACCAAGGGACCTAAGTGGTCGACCAGAGGGGACGGTCATGAACGACCGTCCCCGCTGCCATTGGGGACGGTTCTGACCGTTCCCATTACGCTTCTGTTGGTGTCGCTTCGTTCATGACCGTCCCCTCTGCCATTGGGGACGGTTCTGACTGTCCCCATTATGCTTCTGTTGGCGTCGCCTCTGGACCAAGGACCTAAGTGGTCAACTAGAGGGGCTCACCTTATGGGCAACGACTTGACTTAACTCGTGTGAATGACAGCATTATTTGGAAACAACAATTACTTGTACGAAGCAATTGTTTAGGACGGACATCGAAGAAAAGTGTAGCTGGTTGATGGAAGAAACAAAGTATTTTTTCAGAGAGTTACCATACTGGAAACATTTGCTAATTCGTCATAATTTGGATGTCATGCATATCGAGAAGAATGTTTTGAAAAATATTTTGGGAATGTTAAATCTTTCAGGTCAATCAAAAGATAATTTAAGGACGAGACGAGATTTAGTTCAACTTGGTATACGTGAAGAACTACATCCAATTGAATTAGACAATGGATGGATTACTATACCTGCAGCAATATATACATTATCCAATGGTGAGCGTGATAAAATTTTCAGCTTCCTTAAAAATTTGAAGGTATATGATGGGTTCTCGTCGTAGTTATCGAGGTGTGTAAATGAAAGAGAACGTAAGATAACCGGATTGAAAAGTCATGACTGTCATATTTACATTGAAATGTTACTCCCATTCGCTATTCGCGGGGTTGTTGACGATGTTGTCCTACAATCCTTAACAGAATTGAGTGGATTTTTCAGATTATTGTGTTCGAAGATTTTAGATCCGTTGATCTTAAGAAGACTTGAAGAAGATATTGTTATCACATTATGCAACCGTTATGAACGAAATGATGAAGGCGACGTTGTCGTGGAAGAGGACGAATCTAAATTATGGGTCTTTCAATCATGTGGCAGACATATATTCAGTGGTATCCGTCGCGTAATATCAGACGAGGATAGAGATCTCATACAGTAGTATATTTTGATGCAGTTATCAGAGATTGATGAATTTTTGATGAGTACAATTCATTATTTAATGAGACGCACAATAAATCTTAATTCCTCAAATGGTTCCGTTCACGTATGAAACATTTTAGGGAAATGGCATATGATAGGTGGAACATTAACCTTGACATTCTTGGATGTATACCATATTCACAAGTTATGTCTTACAAGGGTTATATTGCGAATGGCTACAGATTTAGAACAAAGTCCGCTGACGAGATGAAATCAACGCAAATGTCCGGTGTTATAGTAAAAACAGATTGACCTTCTGGTTTAAACGGCTACTATGAGGAAATACTTGACATAATAGAGATCATCTTTACTCATGAATGTCGATGTGTTCTTTTTATGTGCAATTAGTTTGATGTCGGTCGCGAGGTGATAGGATATCGAAGAGATAGAAATGGAATTACTTCGTTGAAACAATCTGGGAAATTGCAAACAAATGAGCCTTTTACACTTGCTAGTCAGGTAGAACAAGTTTTCTACATTCCAGACAGCTTAAGTGATGGGTGGATCATACCCGTGAGAACAGTACCAAAAGATTTTTTTGATGTCAATGATGATGATGAGTTGCTAAATATAAACGACGCATATCAAGCTGAGATACAAGAACATCCATCTGATATTGTAGATGCGGATGTTTAAAGTGTAAGTTCACCATTAATTTTTTTCCATTAGTTGCTAAATATATAACTCTTGTTATCTCATTTAAATGTTTCTTAATATGAAGATATGCCTCCACATCCTAGACGCATTCGGGATGCACCGCTTACACCAAGTCGAGGGAGTGAGACCTTCGATCCTGACGGATTGAGTATCTCAGGTAAATGTAGAGGCCCATCATAGTGTCGAGTGTTGGACCGACTGCAGTGGGGGAGAACTCGGCTGTTTTTCAGAGTTACTTGGGGCAGGTATGCAGAGCCAGGGTTCCTCTCCACATTACAGACTGGCGTTTAGTGGAGCAGTCAATAAAAGTTTTCATTCTTCATGATTTGGAGGTATTTAAAATAATAACAAAGTAAGGTTTTTGTTCAGTGTATAAACTAAATTTTGTTTACTTCTTTTTCTTTGTAGTCTGTTTTTCATGAGATCGTGACCCGGCCACTGATGCTCTGATTTTAGGACATGGAGCGTGTTGTTGCATAGATATCGAGGTCGTCTGAAGGCCCAAATGAGTACAATAACTTGGTTTTTCATCATTTAAGTATGTAAGTAATTTTCTTTAAATTTTTTAAGTACTTCGTCCCGGAGCTTCCATTGGAGACTCTTTTGGTAAATTGTCCTCCAAATGTACCCGCTGAACAATGGAGGGCGTTGGTTTATATTTGGATGGGATAAGAACATGCGGTATGTGACATATTTATGTGTGTTATATTATATTATTTGGGATTCTATTATTAAAATTATTACCTTTGTATAGGTATCTCAAGGAGAAATGCTGAAAATCGGAGGAAAGGTTTCAAGTCTACCCATAGAATGGGGAGAAGAAAAACAAATCAACTGAAGGATGACTTTGTAAGTAGTCTACTTTATGAATTCTAATCATTATATATTAAAATGGTATCGTAAGTTTTAGTGATCTTTTCACATTATGGCAGTAGAGAACAATCGTGTGCCCAGGCGAGTGGAAGTCTTTGAGAGGTCTAAGAGTCGCGATGTGGGCGGGGAAGTTCATTAGGTAGATCCTGCCTATGGTCCAATTCATGCAAGCTATTCATAACATTTTCGCATCTTTTTACAATTTATACAAATTTTGAACTTACTTAAATAAGTTTTAGGAGGAGATGGTCAGACTCACTACCACTGGCTCTTTAGACAACACTGGAACGAGTCAACCGCCTCTTGCTCCTGATGCGGCCTTCCTCCAGGCGACCGGTCTGGAGCATCAGGGTCACGTCTGTTGTGTGGTCGTGGTGCCACCATACAGAATTGGTATGGAGTAGGGAGCAGCTCGTCATCTTCCTCTCAGAAGACACAAAGGGAGAGAAAATTAGAGAGTCAAGTCTAGCATGAATATCAAGATTCAGGATTTGCGACAGCAAATGGTAATTTTTAATGCATTCATGCAGGCACATCAAGGTGCAACGTCGACTAGCCACCCAACACAAGTTGATAATACCGTTGCGAGACTAGGTGACGATGATGACGGAGAAGAAGAAGAAGAAGAAGAAGAAGAAGAAGATGATGATGATGATGATGATGATGATGACGACGACGGCGATGAGGACGACAATTAAAATGACATATATATAGATAGTTTGGTTACTTGGTAGCATATAGTGTAGTATATTGTATAATTATTTTGGACAATTACTTTGCAAAGTAGGTTACTTTGTTTGAATACTTTATTTTTGAGTACTTTTATTTGAATCTTGTAGCGTATTCATCATTTCTAACACTTCGTGTAGCTATGAATATGTGGAATGAATGTTATTTTAGTGTTGATCATAATATTTATTATTAAGAAACAATTATTGTAGCAGGTACTGAATTATAGTGACATGCTTTGCAGGGTAAAATCAAGAACAAATCAGGGGTAATGAAATTTTTTTTTGTTAGCAGATACAGAGGGGACGATCATCATGACCGTCCCCTTCGTTGTCGTAAGAGACGGCCATGACCGTCTCCACTACGTAACCATTTGGGACAGTCCTGACTGTCCCCCCTGAATGACTTTAAGGGATGGTCATGACCGTCCCCAATAATTTCCTATAGGGACGGTCATGACCGTCCCCTCTACTAGACTTTAAGAGACGGTCACAACCGTCCCCTATGTATGACTATAGGGGACGGTGTGAATTACCGTCGCGTAAGCCAAATGGGACGCAGGCTATGGAGACAGTTTCATGATCGTCCCCTCTGATCAACATGGATGGTCAATCTCTTTATTGGCGACGGATAATGACCGTCGCATGTTCTACATTTTCTTGTAGTGATTTTCTTTCTCCTCTCTACTTTTCTATATATGAGAGAGGGAAAAAGAATCCATTTTTTACAACTAGATAAGAGGGTTGGCGTCCGAATGAGAAGATTCTTGTGACGTTCATAACCAACTAAGCAAATAAGTCGAAGGAACGAATTATATATATGCATGAGATGAGTCCTTTTTTCTATTGAATAACCATATCTTCCCCTCCACACCAATCATGAGTATTTTTTCATTCTTATTGTATATCATCGTTAGCCCTCCCTGGTAGATTTTGAAAAAGACTTTCCATGTCATTTCCATTTAGATCTGATTTAGATCGCTCCGTTGTTGTTCTTTCTCCGCAAACCATTTCCTTGAAAATTAAAAAAGAAGATGGTATACTCGAATTGTATTATTTAAGTCTTTTATCCCCCAAACACCCCATAATTGCCCTAGCAATCGCTCGCTTCTCCTCCACCACATTTTCCATTTCTTTGTCCCTTAGACCAGACCTATGTTGTGTTGAAACTATATGACTCCTCTGTTTCCCCGTTGTTCTTAAGGACTAGCAAAATCAAAATAACGAAATTCTTGGATCATTTCAATGGGTATAAAAACCACGTGTTTCTCTAAATCATCATAGTGCACTTCCACATATCCACTCAAAGGAAAGCCTTCTGTAATTGATGGCCCACGAAACCATAATCAGTTGATATACATGTAGATCAGGATGATTGATGGAAGACACACCAGACATATCCCATGATGTTCTCTTCCCATCGGTTAGATGATGGAAATAGACTGACTACCAGAGATATTCGTGTTACTTGTCTATACTTGTTTGTAAACAAATGTGTGAGTTATACTGAGAATTCAGTAAATTGTGGACCACTTCAAATCTCCGTTTTCAAGAGGGATAAACGATATCGATCGAAACATAACCTATGTATATGTATGCAATTTGAGAAAGCAAAGCAATGGAAATATGTAATCCATATTGGTATTCGATCTATTCACATGTTCCGAACTTTCTATTTTATGTATCCATTTATTGGGCAAAGTCTCCAATATCTCTTTTTTTTATCACTATACAGAGATATTTTTTAATAATATTATCGGTCTTCTTGTTCATCAATCTTCAATAAAGACAAATCAGGCACTAGGGTTCAACGTGAAAACATTTGATCGCATTCCGAACTCGATATGTGGAATCACCTTGTGCCATATGTACCGAAATTGTTCACAGGTATGGTACAAATCTCGCTAAATAAAATGAGGCAGGAAAGAATTCCAAAGGTTAGAAAGATAACATGTTTTTGTTGTCACTTTTCTCTTTCTCTTTCGCTTTCCTGCTTGCTCAGTATATATAACCAGGTGATCTAAAATCAGTCTCACTATTTTCTAAATATAGTTTGTAAATATCTGAACCTTCCAGTTGGGTGTATATATAGGGTATTACAGTGATGTCATATGTATTTCTCATCAAGTTGTCATGAGTAGTGTATATTAGAGGATTTTGATTAAGAAAACCATGCACATCATTCGTTGGGTGAATGAAATTGAGCTCTGACGCTTTTCATACGAGTATTTAAGAACTATAGAGAGTTGTACTTTTAGAGTGATTTATGTCTCTTTCTTTATTTCTTATCATAAAGCCAATTGTTGTGCATTAAAAGTTTTTTCACCTTCTTGAAATGGGCTTGCTGATTATACAAAAAGCCATGGTGTATAGGGGATGATGCCATTTTCAAGGTGGTTTTTTCCCTACACTCTCTTAACAAAGTTACCCGATGAGAGATCCGTAATGATGGGAGCTAGGTTCATTGCTATCCTTGTACCATGTTAAGGATGCTCTTGGCCGATGATAACTTATCCGTGAAGTAAAACTTCCTCATAAGGAGGCTCATTGAGGTGTTATTTGTTGCTAGGGAATCGTAATGAGTGAATACTTTTTGGTGATAGTTGAAAGGATGAAATGTCGCTTCAAAGACTCCATCGGTGGTTGAAATTTCGATGCCTCTAAGGATAAGATGGATGTTTAGTAAGTGAACCGGGAGTTTGATAGGAGCATCATCTTCATTATTCGTAAAAAAAGAGGGGCTTTCAAAGGATTATAGTTTTCCATAATTTTTTAGGAGATTATTCAATACATATGGATACCTATAATGAAGGAGGAGTCCAAGCACCACGACCAAGTATGAATTTATCTCCTCGATGCACTTCAACTAAAGGGAGGAGACCATCACTTGAACAGTATAAAAAGGTCATCCAAAGGCATTGTGGTAGGTTAGCACCAGGGAGTTGTATAGTGCCTATGTGATGACTCGACAATCAACTATTGTGACATCCGAATACGAATAATCTGAATCCGACCCGATTAATGGTCTGCATGATCAATTAGTATTCAATTAATATTGAATAAACCTAGATCGATCCATAGATCGAATTCTGTTTGGTCACAATCGACCAAAGTCGATTGCATCATAACGTGTGCTATCGGAAAAGCCATGATGCAAAATCCAACCTGCAAAATAAACTAAGACCACCATAAAATCCGATTCAACAAAATAAGACCAATGACATCGACCGTTCTCTAAGATTGTATCTCAACAATTTATGAATTCATCTCATATCAGAAGTATATGAATATTATATTCATTTTAATCGTCATTCCGATATGGTCGAAGCAAGATATTGTTTATTTGAATAGGAGATTCAAGGTGCAAATACAGATAACTTTGGTATTCTATATAAGTAAGGGAGATATAAATAATTTTAAAAAATATATTTTATTTCAAATAAAGCCTATTCCAACACCATCTCTTTCTCCTCTTCTCCACATGGCATTCTGATCTTCTACACTTGGCAACCAGAGAAGCCACTCCTTTCCTTATTAATATTACCAATACCTTCCTAATCCCCTCACTTTACTCCTTTTTTTTCCAATTCCAAGATGAAGAAGCAAAGCTCGTAGCCCTCTTCTTCCATTTGGTGCCGCTACTCCTTGATATTTAAGCGTGCTACTGTCAGTTCCCAACAATAGAAGCAGCAAGAAACTCTTGAAGTGGGACTACATCCAAGGCTGAAGTTGCCCCCCAACTGGAGCTACTACCCCTGATCTAGTAGTAGGAAATGCTATTGTCGATCCAATAAAGCAGTTAGAAGTTGCTTCTTATTCTCCCCTTGCTGCACCAAATCTAGGAAACCACTGATCAAGGCTCATGCATGCAAAATTTTGATCTTCAAACTTGGAGATCAAAGGTACAATCATATCCTATCTTGCTTCCATCTATTTCCTTGTGCACATCAGATGTGTGTCCAAAATTTTAGCTCCTTATCAAAATTTTCAAAGGATGAAAATTGAGAATCTTGTATGTGATTTGTATGCATGCACTGCTACTGTTTTGATTAATTATTTGGCTTAGAATTTGGGTTTCGTATTATATAAAACTCTGTTACTGTTTATAATATCTGCTATTAAAAAATTCAGTTTAAAATTTTGAATTAAAACTCTGCTGCTCTTTATAATATCTACTACTCAAAATTTTAGTTTAAGTTTTTAAATTAAAACTCTGTTATTTTTTATAATATATACCGCTCAAAACTTTAGTTTAAAATTTTGACTTAAAATTCTCCTACTATTTATAATATATGTTGCTCAAAATCTTGGTTTAAAACTTTTAATTAAAACTTTGCTACTGTTTTATTGTTCAAAATTTTGGTTTAAAATTTTGAACTAAAAATTTCTATTGTTTATAATATCTGATGTTCAAAATTTTAGTTTAAATATTTCATTAAAACTCAGCTAATTTTTATAATATATGTTGCTCAAAATTTTAATTTAAGATTTTGAATTAATACTCCGCTGTTGTTTATAATATCTGTTGTTTACAATTTTAGTTCAAAATGTTGAATTAAAACTCTGCTATTTTTTATAATATTTGCTGCTCAAAATTTTAGTTTAAAAATTCGAATTAAAACTTTGCCATTGTATATAATATCTACTGTTTGAAATTTATTTTAAAACTTTGAATTAAAATATATTAATTTTATAATATTTACTGCTCAAATTTTAGTTTAAATATTTTGAATTAAGATATGCTATTATTAAAAAATTGTGGGTTATGCATAAATTGGTCTCCATAATTAGACCAATTAATTGTCTCTAGAAATCCATATTTTTAAAAATTGAATCATTTAGGGAGTTGGCATATAATTATGCTTAAAAATAGATCAAGTAGTAGTCCAGGTCTCCTAACATTGAAGAAGATATACAAAATACAAATATTAGTACACCAATGCCTTCCCATAGTAGCCAACAAATAGTTGACATATACTGAGCTACGATCCAAGAAAAATAGTAATAAAAGAGTATGGTATCAAAATCTAGAAAGTTTACAAATTCTTAAAGAAGCATCTCAAATATGATTATATTACCTAAGATAATCTACGACTGAGAGTCTTCGTGAATAATCCTTGAATTTTAGTCACTAATTGTGGATCATTATTAAATGAGATTATTAACACTAATTGTGGATCATTATTAAATGAGATTATTGACAAGATGACTAGATCTGTAAAGTTAACCACAATAGAGATCGAGAAAGGATGACGAATTAAGTAAGTGGTGGTGAATTTGTGATGAGAGTTATTGGCGTCGGTCATGGTGATCCTTACATCTAACTGTGCAAGGATGCAGTAACCCTCAGCTGGGCAGGAGATAGGAAGCCCAGTTAGGGAAGTGGTTGCCTAATGCATAGGATTAGGATCCCATTCTTTTCCTGATTTTTCGTATTTTTCCGCTTCGTTGGGATCCACAGCTTTTTTTAACAAGTTCTACTAACCCTCATCCTGTAGGGTTCCTAGGATGGAGGACCCTTAGTTTTATTTCGAGATCATAATATAAATAAACCACTAAATAGAGATCAAGTAAGCAATCAAAGCATGTGTAAGTGGTTCACTATTTGTTTACCTGGTATAGCAACTAGGGTCGAACACATGAGGCACGAAAGAGATACAAAGTAGTCACATTTTATAGAATAAAATAATTTTTAGTGGATTTTAATTTTGTAATTTTTTTATTTTTGAATAAAAGCAAGCAGGCACACAAAACACAATACACCCCCAACACTCTTTTTGTATTTTTCAAAATAGCTAAAAATACTCAGAAAATTCTTAAAAAACTATTTTTGTTTTATATGTTTTGAAATATTTTTGGTAATTTTTATACGTTTTTCTGATGTTTTTATGATTTTCTAAAAATCAAACAGTGATCAAAATAGAAAATAGTACACAACCAGGACTAAATTACAAGTTAAATATATTTAAAATGCCCTAAACTCCTACATAGCAATTTTATGATAAAATATGAAGAAAAACTACAAATAAGAACTGAAAATGGAATTTTGGATTTTCTGTAAATTTTATATGTTTTTTATAAGTTTTTAAGTAATTTGTAATTTTTAGGGTTTGCAAAGTGAATTTTCAAACAAAATTTATACTGTAAATAAAACATACGAAAAGGAACGCACATGAATTTTTTTGAATTTTTGAAATATTTTTTGATATTTTATAAATTTTCTAAGATAATCATGGATATTTGGAAGGGTTATGTTTTTTCAAAAATATTGAATGCAAGTAAATCAATCTACATAAAATATTACACAGTAACAGGAGGTAATGGCAAATTTTATGTAATTTTTCGAATTAATTTACTATTTATTAAGTACAAAATACATCAACTAATTAGGCATAGTTCATAGGGACAAATTTGCAAATAAAATAAGTTCATAGATAAAGAATAACATCTTTTAAAAATCTAGGGTCATATCTGCAAAAAGCCCTCTCAAATCATGCACATGCTCAAAACTGGATGCACAAGGGTATAAATGCAATTTTCAAAAGCTAACATCCATTCATTAACCACATAAAAGTTTTGAGAAAAACATGCAAATAACCCAAAACTCACGTGTGACTACACGTTCTACAAGCTGAGAGGGACTACACTGCAAATAGCTAAAAACTCGAGGTCCAAACTGGAAATGTACTGAAATAAAATGTTTATTTAGTGGACTAAACAGGAAAACATAAACATGCAGGGGTCAAAAGGCAATATACCCTAAGGCACGTGAGGTATGCATGGTGGCTCTGATGGTTCTGATCGCCCTCTACAAAGTGATCTGACGGTCTAGGGAATGTCAGGGATGTGCGGTCAGATCTGACGTGTCATCTCTGATCCAACAATATGGAAAGCTGCTCTGATGACCGGCTCAGATGCGAACTGGCGCTCCGCTCCTCATCCAACGATGGAGGGTGATGGTCCAAGAACAGGTGGTTGGGGAACTTTGATCGGGGAATGGCGCTTCTCCTTTGAGTTGATCGAGCCTCCAGAAAGTCCAGCACCTCTGGAAGGGTGCTCCGCATCGAATGCAGGATGCTGGTTTAGGGATGACGGTTGGGATGGTCGGAGCGAAGGTGTTCCACCTGGAGCGGCTCCGACGAGCAACTGGCGGTTCAAATGAGCCTCCCTTCATGCAAAGGTACATGCAAATGAAAAGGCGACTCAGGGGTGTAGCTCCGATTGGGTTTTCATAGGGAGATAGGAGAAGGGACGGGGGAGTGAGATTTGGGCCTCCGACGAATATGGGGATGGAGACCCAACTTGATCCTGCTTCGATTAGTAGGATTCAAGGGGAAAGGTTGTGGGATAAAATGGTTGACGAAGAGTAGCATCTATCAATATGGATAGGTGGTTGATATGGGTCTGTGACCAGCTAGTCGGTGTAAGGGAACTGACAGTGGCGTGAAATGGGGAGGTGTGATCGGATAGGAAAAATATGAAGATAAAAGTGATACCTGAAAGTCGAAACGTGTTCTTGAGCTTCAGGTGAAGATAGATGGGATGATCTTCGCCTCAACCAAGCTGCGGCGTGCTGGGAGGCTACTCACGATGGATCTCCGACCACGAATCGAGCTACAAGCCTCCACGCTACTCCAAACGATCCTAAACAGTTTTACGAGTGGTTGTCACTCCACTGAAGGTGTCTAGGGAAAAAAGGGGGAACGAGGGAAGAGCTAAAGGGAAGTGAGGCAGATGAGAGGATTTATACATTTCTCTAGGGGTCTGGAATGATCAGAAGAAGGCACACAACCCTAAGAAGATCCATACCTTCCTAGGGATCCGCGAGGATCATGAATCAAAAAAGGAGGATCAGGCGAAGAATCAAGGCAAGAGACGGTAGAAATCGGACGTGAAAATTCCGAGAAATTGTTTTGGCATGAGAGAGGGAAACCTGATTTGAGCTGCAAGGAGACGTTGACCGAGGTCAACATTACCAGTTGGACCAATGAGAATTCAAAATTTACAAAATAAATAGAAATTCAAAAAAATATAGAAAATGAATTAAAAATAAAACGTGTATAAAATAAAAAAGGTTTATTATTTTTTAAACTATTTTTTATTATTTTTATTTTTTTAATAAAAATAAAATAGGGTATATAGGATATATAAAATTATATACATGTATTTTATAACTATGTATTATGTACAAGTATTTTTATTTTTTTTTACAAAAATACCTTTATTTTATATTTTATTTATTTACAACATATTTTTTGGAGTATAAGATAATTTTTATTTTATTTTTATAAAATAATTAAGGTATATAATAAATAGTGAATGTAATATATACATGTGTATTTTGTAGAAATGATGATTTTATTTATTATTTATTTTATTTTTTTGATATTTATCTTATTTTTATATTATTTCTAGGATTATGTAAAAGGGTATAAAAAGAATACTTTAATTTTTTATCAAAAATAAATATATAGATAATATGTACAAGTATAGGTAATATCTACAACACATAACTGACCCTATCTATCTCTGCTTATTTTATTTTGCGATCAGGTCATGGCTTGACCTTCTCTTGGGTTTGGGTCACCATGTATTTATTCTAAATACATCATTCTTTTTATTTTTTATTCTTTTACTTAGCCAAAAACATGCTACTTATGCAATATCAACAAAAGCATACAAATTGCTAAATTATTATATTTATAGGTTTTCACATGATGTTTTCCCAAGAAAAAGAGCTAAAATAAAAGAAAGAGTAAGAATCATGGATTCATCACCCCCTATACTTTACCTTTGCTAGTCCCTTAGCAAACACTTATTCGACAAAGAAGTGAAAACATAAAGAACAAGAAAGAAAAAGAATTAAGGTTGATTATTAAACTTATCTTCATTAAATTGAAGTATGAAGCTTAGTTAGACCTTTGGATTATTAGTGTATCGGAACCTTACTAGGAAATAGGCTTAAGACTTAACAGCCGCTAAGTTCCACAATGCTTTGGTCAAGACTCCTCAATAAACCAGATCAGAACAAGTCTGCATACGCAAACTCTACAGACTATGCATCTTTCCTTGTACTGTGTAAGTGGTATGTAGCTCCCCACCTCAGAAATGAAAAAGAACAACCTCCCTCAACAAGGCAACTCTAATTCCTTAGTGTCGTAGCTCTTTCCTCGAGGGGCGGGGTATTCCCTTCAAAGTTCAAGTTCAACCAGCTCAAGAAGAGGGGAAAGAAGAGAATGGACCGTGACTAGTGTAGCCATGTATCCTTCTGATCTTAACCAGTGTAGCTACGTCTCCCGTTGCAAGCTTCATGAGATAAAAAGGTGTGATATATAAGCTTTGTTTTATTGACTATATACAATCCGACATGCATTTATTTTCAATCGGGTATGTCCACTTTTTTGGAATTTTTGTTTATTTTGCACTTCTTTTTGATGTGCATATGTACAACATATATACATGATGCATCATATACATAAGGAGTTTTTCTTCTTGAGACAGTATACTATCCCTCTTTTGAAGCATTATTGTAACCCACAACTCCTATCTTTAGACCTCAACACCGCCATACCAGGTTGAGAATGTTAGCAATGTGAGCCCCGGGCGAACCATTTCTACAATAAATGTTATTCTAATGAATAAATTATCAATGAAAGTTATTGATTATTTTTCACTCCCTTTCTGAGATTAAATAAATGAATGCACTATAGGGTCCCTCTGTACAATAAGGGTTATGTACCATGGCCAACTTGATGATCATGCAGCTGTTGATTCATAGAATGAATCATAGAGGCTGATGCTTGGATGAATATCTAAGGAGTTAGATAGAGGACTCATCAAGCATCGTCAAATGATTGTTAAGTGATGATCTCCAGCCTGAGTAGGAGATGGCAATCCTCTCTCAGATGTTTGATATCTGACTGACCTCTTGATGCAGGTCCTCTGCATGGGAATAGTGATTCGTAGGTGTCAGGTTAGTTGAGTCAATGGGTTGACTTAACGAGATCGAGATAACCAAAGACCTATGTTGAATACTGTCACAGCATAGGCATGCATCCTCTGACCGGAGATAGATGTGTTGCTATATGTCTGAGTGGGTACATTTGGCAGACCAATAGGTTGATGACCTAACCAAGGTCTATACACCGGCGAGCTGGTGTGCATGTAAGGACATATGAGTAATACGATCTCTCAAAGGGATCATACAGGTTCACTTGTGAACCAGGAGACATGAGCTCACTCATGAGGTGATGGGACTGATCAAATTCCATGCATGGTCGTCGTGCTTTGGAAGCATGACATGAATTTGAAGGTAAGATATATGCTTTGGGGAAGCATATGATCTATACCAATTCCCAGTGACCAAGATTGAGAAACTTAGTGATCAAACCCTGAAGATGACAGTATAAAAGTGATCTTTATCTTCAGAATGATCATAGGTCTTCCAGTATGCAAGATGTACAGGTATTGGGAATACCTGAGGGTGATGTGATCATAAACAATTGTATAACCATGACGCTTCCATTCCGAGGGAGTGATGAAACAAGTTTGGATTTTAGTGACTCCTCTCATTAGAGAAGTGAATTAATCTTAATCCATAAATTGGACATTGATCTGAATGAGATTCAGATGCAATGAGAATATTAGGTCTACGGTCTTGATTTGATCAAGCATCAGTGGGAGGTCCATGGGATCTGGATTTGAGATATGATCTCAACATCCAAGTCACTATACGTGGAACAATGCAATCGCCCTGTCCTTATCTCCAAGTATCTGCGGAGAAATCGCATTATTCTTGAAGGGTTCAAGAATAATTCCATAAGATCTAAGCAATAAAGAAATAATGATTAAATGTCATTTAATCATCTTGATGTGTGAAGAAATTATCCAATATAGTTAAATGTGATTTAATTATTATGGATAAGAATAATGTGGATAGAAATATCCAATTATTCATAATATATTATAAATGTGATTTATAGTGTATTAGAGAGAGCTAATTATAATTTATATTTGTTGATTAATTATTAGATCTATTGGATACACATTGTGTAATCAATTGACAATGTAAATTATGTGTTGTTTTGGGTTGTGAATATGATTCACAATTTTTCAATGGCAAGATTGCAATATTCTCAAATATAATTGTGAATTATTTTTGATGAATAAATCCCAACAAAAATTGTTGGAAATAAATAATAGAGAAATTCAAGGAGATATGCAATCTCGTGGAAATCCATGAGATTGCCCCATTTTGGAAAGGAGTGGGCGGCACCCAATTCCTATATGGAATGGGTGGTCGTCCACCTTATTTCATGGGGAGGCATGATCTCCTTTGTAATCTTCTGTCCTTATTTATTGGTATAATTTAGGATTGATTTATATTTGATTTTGTCAAATATATTTTAATCTAAATTTGTTGGTTTTACCAACAACAATCTTGACCATTGGATTAGATATAAATCAATCTCATCCATTGATTTTATATGTCCCATGGATTGAGATCCAAGGATCCCAAAACTCTATAAATAGAGAGGCATACCATGCTCTCTAAGACTATGCAATATTGAAGCTCTCTCTCTCTCATTTTCTTCTCACACGCCAACCCTCTCTCCCTCTTCTTGGCGGCCGTCCACTAAACCCTAGAGGAGAGACTCGTTGACGCTCTCGCCACCGCGTCGCCGCTTCGACGTTATTCGGTTCTCCGTCTTCTTAGAGTGCTACACTCACGAAGGAGACGTTCGATCTCGTACGACGAGATCAGGAGCAACCGTGCTTGGATCATCTTCTTGGATTGCGAGGACTACACGATTCATCCTCGGGCTCGCAAGAGATTTCACCGACGATCGGACTTGAGACAGGAGGTCTCTTCTCTTAGAGACTCGATCAACCACGCTTCAAGAGGTATTCCTTGTACTTGTTGTGGTTAGAGATGAAACGATCCAAGAATCGTTCTTGGATCATGTGGTTTCATCACATGAAAAAAATTTAAATTCTGCTGCACAGAACAACTAGTACGACTAGTCGTTCTTCGTCGTATCCGATACGACGATCACGCTTCTGTGATGCGCTTGAGGATAATTCCATATCCTTCAGAGAAGCACATCCTTCCCTAAAGGAAGACGAGAGGTTCTGCTACCCTTGTATGCTACCCCAAGCCAAAGGATTATTCCTCCTCATCACCTCATCCATGTTGAGCTACGTGTAAGGTGTCGGTCCAAGTAAAGCCATTGTCTCTGAGAGTCGTGCGTGCGTTGTTAAGTGTTCGACTTAGGCTCATCAAGATGACATGTGAGCATAGCCTAGTGAACTCAAAGAATTAAGTTACTAATGGACCTGAAAAGTCTTAATCCCAACTCCTATAAGGTTCCTCTGAAGTTAAGTGGATTAAGGTCCTAACCAAGCTCCATTTTTCAATTTAATTCCAGACTAGTTAAAATGTCAACTATGATTATGAAGAATATACAAACAAATACGTACAAAACTCTTGTTGTGCAATTTCTCAAAATATGCCAAAAATATTATAAAAAATATTTGAATGCAAGGACGAGGAGAAAGTTTTGCAAAATATTTACAAACATTCACAAATGATTTTTTTTCGCAAATTTGTATTTTTCAAATATTTTTCAAAATGTTGTACTATATACATAATTTTGATACAAAAATATTTACAAGCACTTTACAGTCAAAATATTTTTACAATCATTTGTACAACCATAGGTTTTACAAAGAGATTTTTACAAATAGGTATGTACAAGAAAGAATTTATATTCAAGAAATTTTTTAAAAAATTATGATTTTTAGTTTGTGATTTTTAGCCATATTACTATTAACACATTCACATAAATAATGAGCTATTGCTAAAGTATATATACAATATGTACGACACCCCCTATACTTAGCTCGAATGATGTCGTCAGAGTGATCAAAGAGCGATGAAAGGAAGACATAACTCGTGTTGAGTATTAGGAAGCGAAAAGAATGCCATACTAAAACAATGAAAGAATTTTATGAATAGAGATCGGGTTGGTGATCCCCGCTATACTTAGGATCAAGTAATCCTAAGTATAGACGTTTGTACATGAGGGGAAAACTGAGGGATAGGATGTACAGGGTTTACCTCCCCTATACTTAAGGTAAATTATTTCTAAGTATAGGCAACAAAATCGAGGTAAAAAGAATCAAATAGATAATCACAAGTCTGACACCCCCCCATACTTAGGGTATAATACACCCTAAGTATAGCATAATCATAAGATGAATATGGGGTGTTAGATAGAAAGAATGTGTGATATGGACAACTGGATCTATACGGCTGCAGAAGAGAAGCGATAATCAGTCATGAGATGCAAAACGATGTGAGTCAAAGACCACATCTCATGCAAAATGAATAGGGGCAACATCGACGATCATCAGATCATGATCAAGATATGGCTTCAGACGCTGACCATTAACCCAAAAGGTGGAATCAGATGACAACTCAGATATGTCGATGCTTCCATTATCGTGCACTTTTTGACCAAGTATGGTCCCTTCCATTTGCTCTGCAACTTCCCTGGAAATAATCTTAACCTAGCGTCAAATAGCCATACTCTCTAGTTCAGCTCAAATTGTTTATGGCTGATATGAGAATCATGCCATATCTTCACTCTTTCCTTATATTGTAGGCTACTCGAAAAGGCTGTGTCTCTCAGCTCCTCCAGGGCTACCAACTCTGCTTTCCTCTGGTCTCATATACTCTTGGGATCCAATAATAACTCAGTGACTTCCCATAGTGACTTGTGCTTGATCTCCACAGGCAAGTGCCATCGCTTGCCATAAATGAGATGAAAGGGAGACACACCCAAAGGTGTCTTGAAGGAGGTCTGATTGCCCACAAGACCGAGTCCAAAAATTGTGACTAATCCTTTCGGTCTAGACAGACGATCTTCAGCAATTTAATCTTGATCTCCCTATTCGATACTTCAGCAATACCATTGGTCTGAGGATAATATGGAGTGGCAACACGATGATCGATGTTGAACTCGTTAGCAAGGGACCTTACATTGTCATTGATAAAGTGGTGTACCCGTCTGATATCAACACTCTAGGCACCCTAAAACATGAAATGATATTTTTCGACAAGAATATGCAAACGATCTTGGTATTTACGGTCCAGACAGGGATGGACTCAACCCAATGACTCACATAATCGACAACATGCGGAATGTACTCAAATCCCTGACTCTTAGAAATAGATCCATGAAATCAAAGTCCCATCCATTAAAAACCTCACAGAAGTGAATGGGTTGCATCAACATCATATCACATTGTCCACAAGTGCCCATCCTCTAATAGACAGTACACCTCTTCACGAATTCATCAGAATCCTTGAAGAGGGTAGGCCACCATAGGCTGTATTGGAGCACTTTTTGTGATGTCCTCCTCCCAGAATGATGTCCTCCTACCTCAAGCTTGTGGTTGTATGTGATGATGCTATGGTGCTCATCCTAAGAAACACACCGATGCTAGACACTATCCCCTCCTTCACGATAAAGGATGGGATCCTCCCAATGGTACGACTTGGCTCTCGCAAGGAAAGTCTCAAGTCATTGTCTGGACCAACCTTGTGGAACTTTCTTGGCAACAAGATAGTTTACAATGTCAGTGTACCATGGAAGCGAGGCAATAGCAAGGATCTCCTCATCTGGGAAGGTCTCTAGAATAGGTGCTATCGATTCTGAATCCTCAAGGTTCTCTAAATGGGAGAGGTAATTTGCCACCACATTCTTGACTCCAGGCTTATCCTTAATCTCAATATCAAACTCCTGGAGTAGAAGGATCCATCTGTTCAATCTGGATTTGGCATCCTTCTTTGCCATGAGATATCGGATGGTGGTGTGATTTATGAATATTGTCACTCGGGATCCAAGAATATAAGATATGAACTTGTCCAAAGCAAAAACTACTGCTAGCATCTCCTTCTCTGTAACAATATAATTATGCTGAGAAAAATTGAAAGTCTGGCTAGCATAGTGAATGGCATAAGTCAATCCATCCCTCCTCTGTCCTAGCACAACCCCTATGGAAAAATAAGAAGCATCCGTCATGATCTCGAATGGGAGACACCAATCGTGTGGCTAAAGGACAAGAGCTTCAACAACTAATCCCTTGAGACTCTCAAATGACACTAGACACTTATCATCTACAATGAACTCGGTGTCTTTTGTCAACATATCAGTGAGCGGTTGGGCAATACAGCTAAAATCCCGAATGAATCGTTAGTAGAAACCGAAATGCCCCAGAAAAGACCACAACTGTCACAAATTGGACGGTGGATTGAGTTTCCTAATGATATCCACCTTGTCCAGATCAACCTACATGCCCCTGTTGGAAATGATATAGCCAAGCATAGTCCCTTGAGTTACCATGAAGTGACTCTTCTCCCAAGATAATACAAGATAGACCTCGATACAACATTGAAGCATGTGGTCTAGGCAATCAAGACAAGCATCAAACCCATCACTGTAGACCAAGAAATCATCCATGAAGACCTCCAAACAGTCACCCACCATGTTTGAAAAGATGGAAAACATGCATCTTTGGAATATAGATGGGGCGTTACATAAACCAAAGGGCATCCGCCTGAAGGCATGTCCCAAACGGACAGGTGAATGTTGTTTTCTCCTGATCTTTGGGCGCTACGGCCACCTGATTATATCCAGAGTCTCGTAAAGAAAACAATAGTGACTCTTCCCTGCTAGCCTCTCGATGATCTAATTATTAAATGTAAGTGGAAACTGATCCTTCTTGGTGGCCTGATTCAATCATATATAGTCCACTCTAAGAAGTAGGTACCCGGATATCTATCTCCTCTCAAGACTATCTCACAACTATAGTGATACCCATCTTCTTGTGTACCACATGTAATGGACTGACCCACTTGGAGTCGGAGTGCAAAATCAACACTCCACCATTTCGATATTTTTTCATTACTACATCTCGAAGATTCGGATTCAGCTATAATTGGAACTAATACGATGACTTGGCATACTCTTTGAGATAGATATGGTGGGAGCACAGAGCCAGACTTATCCCCTGAAGATCAGCTACACTCCATCCAATTTCCTTGCTGTTTTTTTCAAGAACCCCCATCAAACGAGATTCATGCTCTCCAGTCAAGTCTGCTGACATAATAATTGGGTACATCTCTGGATCACTCGTAAGGAATCTGTACTTCATAGACTGTGGAAAGGTCTTCAATTATGGATAATTGGGAGCTGGCAAATATGGATTCTGAAATGTCTGAGTGAAGGCTACCAGATCTGCATGGGAAAACTCTTGTTGTAGGTGAAAATTTGGCAATGCCCCTGCTGGTATCTCTGTATTCTGTGCTGGCTCACTCTCCACCCTAGTTGTCGGCTTTAAAGGAATCAAACATGGTAAATAGTCATTAAAATCATCCCAATCGATACCTTAATCCAAGGGATCTGAATCGGAGGAACATGAAATGTACTCTGCTTCGCTCTCCAGACCACGATCATCAGCCTCAAATGTGTCCTCTGCCAGGAATGTGCTCTCCGAACTCTCATTTGCTAGAATCTATAAATCTACAGTATCCGGAGGTGCAACAAGAGCTCGTAATGCAGGATCAGATCAAACTGCCTCATCATATGTAATAAAAAAGACGCATTCCTAGTGGATGTCTCGTCTGCATCTGCCATCTTCTTTGTATCGTTCAACTGCTCGGTGCAGGATGAATCTCTCGCTCTGGTTTCCTCGATTGTTTCTATTTGTACACTCTCATCATCGACGCGAAAGTATACCTTCCCGCTATCATAATCGGACACCGCCTTGGTTGTGGCCAAGAGTGGGCATCCTAGACTTAGGGATCTCCATATCCAATACAACAAAGTTCACAAGGATTTTCATTCCCTGAATTGTGACGCCCACATCCTTAAATAACCCCTTTGGCCTCTTGACAGATCTATCATCAAATTGAAGGACTATCTCGCTCGATCGAAGAGGGCCAAACTCGAATCAATCGAGTAAGGCTGTCGGAAGAAGGTTGATTGAAGAGTCGATGTATAATAGAGAACGATAGAACCGTTGCTCATGGATATGGCATCTGGCATATGGAGCCCTTGCATCAAGTCTCCTGGATGGAAAGCAGTTCTAAATGGAGAAGCAAGTGGCATGAGTAAGCACATGGATCTCTGCATTGTGATTCCTCTTCTTCCTGCGGATGGTGGTCTTCTTTCTCAAGTTCTTCTGGAAGAGATAGATGTGCTCTAATGTCTCCTCTAGAGTCACCTGAATCTGAAATCGATCGATTATCTATTGGTTGAACTCTAGCTGGTGTGTCTTTTTTGGATTTTCTTATTTATTCCCCTTTGCTAAGTGGAGTTCTTGAGGGAAAGGGATGGCTGGATCCTCTCTGAAGAGAGGGTTAGGAATAGGCTCTTATGTATGTGAAGGAATATAATACATACCCGTATCATAATGCAATACATATGGACTCAAAGGAGATACTAAAACCTTTTCTCTACTCATATTTTGTTCTTTTCTCTTTTTCCATTTTTTCGTATTTTTTAGAAACTATCCTGAGATACAGAAGAGGGTGACACAACTGAAGGAAAACTGGTGGCATCAATACCACCCACGACATTTGTCTTCACGGCATCAGTACCAGGATCTAACTCAACAACGGGAGAAATGGTGGCATCAGTACCACCGACTGCATCTAGAATCACAGCGTCCTTGGTACCGTCGGCTGGATCAACATCCTTGGTGGCTTCAGCATCACCGTCATCATCATCACGAGCGGCATCAACACCACTATCCTCCTCATCTGACGCTTCAGAATCTCTAAGTGGTCGTTGCTCAAACGAGGCATCGCTGGATGGCATCCTACCACTCTTAAGTGTCACAAAATCAACATCAAACACATAAGAAGATATATCACCAACGTATCACTAGGAGTGGTAATATCTGTAAATTGTACCTTCTCAGATTTCCTCTTGAGGTTGTTCAGGTTCGGTTCGATCTGAGCAGGTATGGCGGCCTTGATGATTTCCCTCATTTTCTGCTGGAACTCATCCATCTCTTACTGGAAGGATGCCTGCTAATCAGAAAGTAGGCGAGCGAGGTCATCAAGGGCTGGGTTCTCATAGACAGGTTTATGAGAACCAGACGGGTTGCCTCGCTGGAAATGAGGTTGGGACTACTGGTAATGAGGGGGGGGGACTGGGAGTACTGAGAGTAATGTTGTTGTGGCTGCCTCCACTATTGTCCCTGGTATGAGGGATGAGGACCCTGTTGGTACTCCTGGAAGTGATAGGGTTGCTGCTGCTAGCTGCTCTGTCCGCCATGAGTTGGAGGTTGCTATTGGGATGAGGTGCCTTCGGTGGACCATCTGAATCCAAGATGATCGCAACGGATCCTGGACTATTGCTGATATCGGTCGTGCCAAATCCCGTTGACTTTCATAAATAGCTTATGCTCAAAAGATGAAGGAAGGAGATCTGCTAGGGGTTGATCCGGATGGTAGACCACCATCTAAGTGTCCTAAGATAGTGGTGGCTATGAGTAGTGCTGCAGTGGCTAGACCGGCTCTGTCTGAATGTGGTAGACATGACGGTACGTGGCAAAGGGCTATGTGGAGCTACTACTGGGATCAACCCGTGACCTTAGATGGGGTTGTGGAGCCGTCTGTGCCTCTTGGAGACACATGATCTGAGTCTTCAGATCGCTCATTGTCTGTTCCAACTGATCGATCTGGGTAAGGCCTTGGCACTGCTTCTTCTCAATTATCTCGATGCAGTCTAGCTTCTCATTGTCAATCTCCATGTTAGCGGCTGAGGACTCGGCATGTGCTGTTGTTGACGAAATAAATGGACCTACATCGACCCGTGCTATCCTCTGATAAGAAATGACCTGTGTGAGGGGATTTCCCTGAGTATAGACCCTAGTTTTGGAAATCTTCATGTAATTCTCTTCCATCTCCTCGTAGATGGCCCAGACTTGTTCCTCATCTTTAGCGAAATAGGACCCTCCACACGAGGCATCTACTAGACCCTACAGCTCCGGTGTTATCTAACAAAGAAGCTCTGAACTAAGTTGGTTTTAGATATATCATGATGTGGACACCGGTCGATGAGATCTCTGAATCGATCTCAAGCCTCGTAGAATAGCTCGTTTTGGATCATGGTGAAGTTGTTGATCAAGGCTCATGTTGTGTTGATTCAGTCAAGTGGATAGTACTAGTTCAAGTATTCGGTCTGGAGTTGCTCCCAGGTGGTGACATGCTTCTCCAAATGCTTCAGCCAATAAGCTGCTCTGTCAACTAAGAAGAATGGAAAGGCCATCATCTTGATCATGTCCTCGTCCATGAATCTGTCATGGACCATGCTGTAGATCATTTCAAACTCCTGAAGATGTAGATGTAGCTCCTCAGTGGCTAGCCCACGGAACTTGGGAAGTAATTGGATAGTATGGGGGCAAAGCTCGAAGTCGCCCAGAATCTCTAGTAGCTGGATCCAGCGGTGGGTGAAGGTTGCACTAGGGTTGTGCAACTACCTCATCGTACGTGCTGGCCTGGGTGGCTCCGCTGATCCTAGGGCCGTCCGTCTCCTCCTCCATCTACGGGTATCTCTCCACCGACTGGTCTCTACGGCTCTGCTTTCTCGATTCGCATCTGTGTCAGCTCCCATCGCACCTCAGCCATAAATGCTCCCCGGTCTATGATTTAACACCATGGTTTTTAGGGAGGCTAGGAATGTGTTGTTGATGGTGCCCTGATCAAGTACATATGCCGATCCCTATGGCTGATTATAGGTGTATCCCTCACTGCTGGACATCTCTTGGGTCTCTACAAAGACAAAATAGCCTAATTCAGATGCTATCAAATGAACATATATCTATGATGGCTTCTGCTCTATCATCTGAATAATGATAGAAGGGTAGTCAAGGGGGAAAAAGTTAGTAGTCAACTCGAGTTCGTAGAGCGGGTCTGGGCTCTTTGAAGCCTACCTAGATAAATGGGGAGGAGTGCTCGAAAGCGGTGCAGTCAAAGGTAGCCTAAGGGACCTCCTTCCCATCATGATGTAGGGATGTATGACGATGAGATCAGGAATGCAAACAAGATCGGAAATCAAACCCCAAATTTACCTACTCAACACTCGAGGTGATGACCGTGAGAGATCGGTCGTTATTCTTGTTAATTTTATTTAGGTGATCAATCAATCTATCGGAGCGATTAAGTGAGATGTTGGAAACCTAATGCTCCCAAGAGACTGGCCCAATCCCACAACTAGTTTTTCCCAGTTAGTATGGATCGTGGACTATTCACCAACTACTCGATAAATCCAATCTGCTAAGGAAGTCTCGTACCTATTACCGGCTACCCGGTGAAGTCCTTATTGGAGAACAACCAACCAAAAGACCAGTAGTCTGAAAGGAGTTTAGGTATGGCTCTACCTACTGTATGGGTCACTCTCTCACCGCACATAAATCAACCAATGAGGGGGTAACTCTCCCCAAAAAAAGGATTTTTAAGTGAAGTGTATTTTCGGGTCAAGTTTTCATTAGCAGTCCCAATTTTATTTTATTTTCACTTTTTATGTATTTTTCTGAATAAAACAATTCCTAACGAAAATTTCAATTTCCTTGGTTATTTTGAGTTTAATAAAATAGGGGGAGGAAGTGGAAAAAGCTGATGCGCGATCAAACACATTGATGTATGCAGAGATAGAAATGCATACCTAACTCCAGCACTTTACATGCAGGATGATCTGCGCATAAATTAAAGACATAAAGTAAACTACCTATATGATGCATTAGGAAATTGACTTAGACGAGCAATTTCTATTGGTCACGAAGAACAATAGCTAGCTAATCAAATAAAAACCGGAGTTCGATCTTGGGAGTCACTAGGTGCCTGCCACAACGGGTCCTGCTAGCGTTGTATATGACTCCTCATGGTGCATGCTCTCATATCCAATTAGACAATTTTTCAATTTATTTTTAGCTGATTCCAATTATGATCTATAGGAACATATAAGTGATTAAGTGTTGGGACTTAGCATGTCAGAATCAACAAAAATCTTAAGTTTAAGGGATAAATACTTGAGAATCAAATAGAAAGAAAAAGTAATCAAATCAAAACTACGAAAAATCGCGGTGAGGTCTACCGAGTGCACCCTGCATTCGG
Organism: Ottelia alismoides; assembly: GCA_037367405.1. Classification (NCBI taxonomy): domain Eukaryota; kingdom Viridiplantae; phylum Streptophyta; class Magnoliopsida; order Alismatales; family Hydrocharitaceae; genus Ottelia; species Ottelia alismoides. The sequence continues at coordinate 505,449 of JAZKJV010002021.1, forward strand.
TGAAAAGAACCCCGAAATGTCCAAGTGTTCAAAGGGTATCCAAGAAGTCTAATTATTACAACAATAATAGAAGTGTTTGAGAAAATAAAACTAATCTATGAGCTATAACTAATCTCTAATACTATCTGCTCCTCCTCTAATGCATGCTCCTCCAAAAGAAAACCGAAGCATCCTCGAGCGGTCCCTCACACAAAAAAGCAAAATAGAAATGTGTCAGAAAGCAGTTATAACAAATAGATAAAAATATGAAAAAGGACTACTAAGCCGTGCTCCCCGGTAATAGGCCATTCTAATGACACAAAATCCGAGATCGATTAAGGTGGAAAATATGCAATGTCGTTGTACCTAATCAATCGTATAGGCCACAAGAAAAATAAACCACTAAACATAGATCAAGCAAGCAACCAAAGCATATGTAATGGATCGCTATTTTATTTACTCGTATAGCAACTAGGGTCGAACACAAGGAGCACATAAGAGATACGAAGTAGTCAAATTTCTGAGAATAAAAATATTTTAGTAATTTTTAATTTTGCAAATTTTTAGTTTTTGAATAAAGTAAACAAGCATACAGAACACAATACACACCCAACACTTTTTTTTTTCAAAATATCTAAAAGTACTCAGAAAATTCTAAAGCAAAAATTTTTGGATTTCATATGTGTTGAAATGTTTTTGGAAATTTTTATAAGTTTTTTTTATTTTTTTATTTTCTAAAACTCAAACAGTGATCAAAATCTAAAATAGTGCACAACCAAGACTAAATTGCAAGTTAATATATTTAAAATGCCCTAAAGTCCTAGATAAAAATTTATGAGAAATTTTGAAGAAAAACCTACAAATATGAACTAAAAATGGAATTTTTGGATTTTTCTATGATTTTATATGTTTTTTTCTAAGTTTTTAGGTACTTTTTTATTTTTAGGGTTTTCAGAGTTAACTTTCAAACAAAATTAATAATGTAAATAAAACAAACATTTTTGAATTTTTATAAAATTTCTAAGGCAAATAAGGTTATTTTGAAGGGTTTTTTATTTTTCAAAAATGTTAAATGTAAGTAAATCAATCCAATAAAATCACACAAAATATTACACTAACAAGAGGCAATGGTAAATTTTATGTAATGATTCGAATTAATTTACCATTATTAAGTCCAAAATACATCAAGTAATTAGGCATAGTTCACATAAAACTTTTTGTAAAGGAATTTTCTGGTTGGTCCACGTTGACCAACCAGAAGCCTCCGTTTTTTGACCTCGGTCAGCTCTCTGACCGAGCTCTGGCTCCTGTCAGACTATCATTTTTTACCATCTTCGACCTTTTTTCGAGGTTGCGTTTTGCACCCTTTCACGATGGCCCCTTCACGACTTTTGCACCTCGTTCAATGGTAATATACGCCTAGGGATTTTTTCGGGGAATGGATGCCTCGTCCGCCACTCCTCATTCTTCTCGCCGCGTCGGTCACCTATTGAAAAACCCTCTGATTTTTCCTTCCACTTTTGAACCTCCCTTTGACCATTTTTCCCTCTCCTTGGGAGCTCTGGATTGAAGCTCGTGACAGGGGATTCTTCAGCTTCTTGGAGACGGGTTTGACGCGCCTTAGGTTGGTCTCCACCATCTCAGACGGCTACGCCGTCGTGAGGTCCTTGCTTCACAGTAGAGCACTGTTCGAGGTATCTTTTCTGTATGTTTTTTACAATTTTAATCTAGCCATAACTTTAGGATCATTCCCACCATCCATTTCGAGAAATACCGAACCAATCGCCTCTACCACCCTCTCATCGGAGCTTGCACCGACGGGTTCCTCTTTCACTATCTCCGCCTCATTCCGCAGTCAAGAGGGTCGAGGCACTTTGCCATCATCCTCCTTAACCCATCTCACAGGTGCCAGGGACTAGAAGAGACGTCTGGAGGCATTTTTCGCACCGTTGGAGCTTCCTAGGGTCCTTCTTGGCCTCGCCGCTGTAGGAGCACTCCAAAAGCCGCCGACCCTTTCTACCGCCACCATCACTAAGAGGAGCCCTGCAAGAACTGATCTACGCCGTCGGAGGAGTCCCAGGTACACGGAGACTCGAGCTTTGGCCGATCCAAACTCGCCAAGCTCGAGTTCTTTGTGCGTTCATGCAGATAGTCCCAGCACCATCGGATCTTCCCCGATCGTCCAGAGGAGCAGCTGCCGTCGGATTAGCCTGAAGTTCAGCCGTTCGATCGCTTTGGGCCATCTGATCTCATCCATCCATTGCAAACTGGTATCGGTCATCCAGCACTCGACACGTGTCCAAGTGACATTCATAAGACGTCCGATTCATCGACCTTGGGCATTTTGCATTTCTGCCCAATCCATTTTTGTATTTACTATTTAGAACATAAACTTTCATCGACAGTTATTTTTATTTTGTAGAATTTACAAAAACACCCCTGTATTCCTTTTATTTGCTATTGGGTCCCCGACCACTTCACCTCACGTGACTAACACACGTGAGGCTTGAGCATTTTATGGAGGAACCCCTGGTGGTTTTGCTTATTTCTATTTAGACCTCAAACTTTTATATGCAGTTATAAATTTTTGGTGATTTTGCAACTTAGCCCTCAAGGTTTTTAATAATTTTTATTTAGTCTCTACCAGGTACGCGTATCAACCACGTGGCCTTAGCGTTTTTGCAGGAAAGCCCCTAGGGGTTTGCTTATTTCTGATTGGTCTATACATATTTTGTTTGATTATAATTTTCGTAGGAAAATTGCACATTGGCCTTCATACTTTTGCATATTTACAAAAATACCCCTACTAGAGTGTATTTTCTCTTTGCTTCTTGCATTTATTTCTTGCATCTATAAAATTCGAAAAACTACCAAAATAGTCATAATCTCCTATTGCATTGTGCTTCCATCTAAATTTTAATTATGCATTTCTGTAGCATTTTATTATTTATAAAAAATCGAAAACATGCATTTTTCATCTTTGTTTGCATTAAAAAATACATAAAAATTATAAAAACTTTTTGAAAAAATCCCCCTAAAAAATATTTTATGTAATTTAGTGTCTTTTACCATTAGACCAAAATAACTAAAAAATATAATAGAAAACTCATAAAAATTGAAAAACTCTAAAAACCTTCATAAAATAAAATCCATAAGAAATCTAAAAATTGTGTTTTCTGTTCATGAATTTTCTTTATATTATTATCTTTATTTTAAAATTAATTTGGATAATTTTTGCCTCTAATTAATATTTTTCATATACATTTTAATTTCGGATATTTATTTTATTCCCTGTTTTGAGTATTTGAGATATAAAAATACCATAAAAATAGCAAAAGATATAGAAAAATCACAAAAATAATATAAAAATACAAAAAAACACAAAAATATTTTATTTCCTGTATTTTGGCTATTTTTACCTATTTCTATCTCTCTCTTAGTTATCTTGTATATATATCCTATCTAGTAGTATATCCTTTTTAAAAGAAAAGAAAATATAAAATATAAAATACAAAAAGAAAATACAAAATACAAAATTAAAAATTAAAATTAAAAATATAAAAATATATATAAATTAAAAACTCAAAAAAAGCACATATAGACACTTGATCACAATCATTTTGAGCGTCATCTGCCCTGATCAACCTTCTTGTTCCCTATGTTCAACACTCTAGACATACTTGCACCTATACACATCTTTGTTGTAGAGTTATAAGAAATTTTAACTCTGCATCGGTTTTCATTGTTTGATCATTGTTGTGGGTTAATTGTTGTTTTAATCTGGATTTCGTACGAGATCAACTCAACGATTGTTGATTTGCCTTGTGAATTAAAACGACCTCCTGATTTTGGGTTAAACACAACTACACGAGTTGACTTGTGTTTCGTGAGGTTGAGCACTTCACCTTAGAATGCTCCCATTCTTTTTGTCTGAAAGAAGGATGGATCGATGAGATTGTACATTGATTACCAATAGCTGAACAAGAGAACAATGAAAAACCATTATCCTTTGTCAGTCATTGATGAATTGTTTGACCAGTTACAAGGGTCTTCGGTGTTTTCAAATATCGATATTTGATCTAGCTACCACTAATTGAGGATTCGATAATTAGATATTCAGAAGGCAACTTTCAGGACTCGATATGGGCACTACGAGTTTGTTGTGATGCCGTTTGGGCTCACAAATGCCCCTGTATCATTCATGGAAATGATGAACAGGATCTTCCATCCATACTTGGACAAGTTTGTGGTCGTATTCATTGACGATGTGCTAATTTATTCTCAAAATGAATGGGATCATTCGAATGATCTGAAGATAGTCCTATAGACATTGTGAGAACGCAACCTGTATACCAAGCTGAGCAAGTGTGAGTTTTGTTTATACCAGGTATCATTCCTTAGATACACCATTTCTAGAGCAGGTATCACAGTTGATCCTGCAAAGATTGAGGTAGTTATGTCTTGGAAGCATCCTAAGATAGTCACTCAGATTTGGAGATTCCTTGGATTAGCATGCTATTACAGAAGTTTCATTAATAGATTTTCTCAAGTTAGTCTTCCTCTGATGTAGTTGATGCAAAAGGGAGTTCTTTCATTTGAAGTGACTCATGCGAGTAGACCTTCTGGACGTTGAATGAAAGATTGACTACCGCTTCCATTCTTGCACTTCCTTCATGCACTCGGGAATATATACAGATGCCTCGGGACTCAGGAGAAGGTTTAGGAGCAATTCTAATGTTGTGAGGTCACATGATTGCATACACATCACATCAGTTGTGGTCGCATGAGCGGAATTACCCCATCCATGACTTAGAGATACCGATAGTTGTCTTTGCCTTGATGATTTGACACAATATATTTATGGGGTGAACTTTGAGATTTTCACGGATGATAAAATCTTAAAGTACATCTTTGATCAGAAAAAGATGAACATGAGACAACATAGGTGGCTTGATCTATTGAAGGATTATTACTGCATGATCTCTTACCATCCTGGTAAGGGAAATGTAGTGGTAGATATGCTTAGGAGGAGAGGTCATGCTGCGGGTATGGCAAACTGGTTATACATATACAATATGCTCGTAGTTTTGACTAATTGACATCCTCGAGAGAGTGCATCCATATCTACTGTCATGCCTCCATGATTTAGCAGTTTGTGGGATCGTATAGTAGAAGGCCGGAAGTCAGATACTTGGATCAGAGACATATACATGTGTACCATCAAGGATGAATTTGATGATTATGTTGTGATCGAGTCCATTTTATGGAAGTCTGGACGGGTAGTTGTGTCCAACTATGAGTAGTTACATAGAGACATCCTTGACGAGCCACAAGGTTCACGATTGTCTATTCATCCTGCAATACGAAGATGTACAGTGATATGTGCTAACATTTTTGGAGGGACAAGATGAAGTGCAATATGGCACATCATATTTGTAGATGCTTGACCTGTCAGACTGTCAAGGGTATAGCTACCTGAGTGCTATAAAGAAACCATTTGATATAAATGATTCCACCAGGGTTATTATAGTCTCTCCCCATTCATCAATGGAAGTGGGAGAGTATTTCTATGGATTTTGTCACTGGATTGTTGAGGACGCCAGGGGTCCATGATGTTATTTGGGTCGTTGTTGACAGGTTGAACCAAGTCAACCCATTACATACATGTCAGAGTGACCTACACTCCATCTAGATTTACCAAGATAAATGTGCAAAACAATATTAGGCGTCATGGTATACCATGTGAGGTAGTGTCTGACAGAGACTCAAGGTTTACATATCACTACTAGCACCAGTTCATGTCAGCACTACAAACAGAGCTGAAGATGAGTTCTATATACCATTTGCAGACCGACGAACCAGAGCGAGCACACCATTTATACACTAGGATTTACTTCGCGCATGCACTATTGAGTAGAAAGTGTCCTGGAACGACCGCTTGCCGTTAGTAGAATTTGCATACAACAACAACGACCATCATTCTAGTATCAGCATGGCACCATTTGAAGCCCTATATGGGCGGAATGCCTCATGCCTCTCAGTTGGCATGAGGTAGATGACCACACTCTTTACTCCGTGGATCTGTTGGATGAAACTACGATGGTTGTTAATCTTGTGAGGCAGAAGCTTATGATGACACAAAGCATCCCAGAGAGCTACGTATACCATCGGAGAAGAGATTGAAGTTTCAGTAATCCAGTAATCTTCTCTTAATCCATTTCAAATATGACATCAATATTCAATTTAATCTCTTATACTAATGAAATCCCTAAAATTACAAGTGGGAGATTGGGTATTTTTACGAGTATCTCTAATGAAAGGAGTACATAGATTGGTGTTCGTGGCAAGTTGGCGCCACGATATGTTGTACCATTTGAGATAATTGCTTGTGTAGAGAAGGTGACCTATCGAGTAGCCCTTCCTGCACACCTATCAGTTATACACGATGTATTTCATATATCCTGCCTAAGTAAGTATGTACACGACCCTCAAGATATCATCAACTATGAGAACCCTGACGTGGAGCCCTAATTGACAGACAAGGAGAGGCCATTGCAGATACTTGACAATGCTGTGAAGAGACTTCTTAGCAAAGAAATTCCCTTATTCAAGGTGATATGGCACCGACATGGTGTAAAAGAGGCAACACAGGAGACCAAAGCAGACATGTCAGCACGATACCTTTAGCTCTTTTAGGTAATTGTCAAAACAAGCCAATTAATTATATAAATTAAAGGAATATGGATAGTTTTTTCTTTGAGATTTTTATTGGGTTTAAAATACTGTGAGGTTTTTATGGAAAGATGAAACCCAAATAAAACACATAGTGATGTTAAACCGAGTCTTGAGGATGAGGCTCCGTTTGAGTTAGAGATGTTAATATCGAATGAACCCAGATAGATCCATAGATCATAATATTGAATTTTGTTCGATCGCAATCGACCAAAAGTTGATTGCATTGTAATGTTGAAAAAACTGTGATGCAAAATTCGATCTGCAAAATAAATTGAGACTACCATAAAATTCGATTTGACAAAGTAAGGCCAATGAACTCAAGCATTCATTGATCGAAGGTCGTTTGATCATTTAAATCAAAACTCTTTGATAAAAAATCAAGACCGTATGTTGACAATTTCCGAATTCATCTCATATAAGAAGTCTATGAATATTATACTCATTTTAGTTGTCATTCCGAGACGATCGAAATATGATATTGTATATTTGAATCGAAGATTTAAGTTGCCAATGCGAATAACTTTGGTATTCTATATATGTAAGTGAGAGATAAATAATTTTAAAAAATATTTATTTCAAATAAAGCCAATCCCAATACTGGCTCTTTCTCCTCTTCTCCACTTGGCAACAAGAGAAGACACTCATTTCCTTATTAATACTACCAAGCCCTTCCTAATTCTCCTCACTTTTCTCTCTCTCTTATTTCCAATTCCCAATCGAAGAAGCAATGCCCTCAACCCTCTTCTCCCATTTGGAGTTGCTGCTCGTTGATATTTGAGAAGGTGTTTTACTGCCAATTCCCAGCAATAGATGCAACAAGCAGCTCTCGAAGGGGGACTGCAACTACTATTGCATCCAAGGTTGAAGCAGCTCCCCAACTAGAGCAACTGCCCTTGATCCAACAATAGGAGTTGCTACTGTCGATCCAATCAAGTAGTTAGGATCTGCTGCTTTTCTCCCCTTGCTGATCCAAATCCAAGAAACCACTGATTAAGGCTCCTGCATGCAAAAATTTGATCTCAAAAATTTGAAGATCAAAGGTACAATCACACCTTCTCTCTGATTCCGTCTATGTCTTTGTACACATATGATTCTATCCAAAATTTTAGTTCATGATATAAAATTTTCAAAGGATGAAAAGTGAGAATCTTGTATTTGATTTGTATGCATGCACTGCGACTAATTTGATTAATTATTTGGCTAAGAAATTTGGATTTCATATTACATAAAACTTAGCTAGTGTTTATATATCTACTGTTCAAAATTTTAATTTAAAATTTTGATTTAAAACTCTGCTAATGTTTATATCTGCTACTCAAAATTTTAGTTTAAATTGAATTTAAAACTTCTACTATTGTATATAATATCGACTGCTCAATATTTTACTTTAAAAATTATGTATTAAAACTCTCCTACTATGTATACTATATGTTGTTAAACATTTTAGTTTACAAACTTTGAATTAAAATTCTACTACTGTTTATAACATCTATTGTTTAAAATTTTAGTTTAAATTTCAAATTAAAAATCTGCTACCGTTTATATATATGTCGCTCAAAATTTTGAATTAAAACTCTGCTAATGTTTATAATATATGTGATGAAGCCACATTTCGGCATCTTTATTCTATCATTTTGGCCTCAAAAACCCTAGTAAATGCGTGTAAATAACATTAATTCCAGTATCTCAGCATTCATGCATGTGCATGTAAATAGCGTATAAAATACTGTATTTAAATCCAAAAATATAGAATAAATAAAAGAAAAGAAAATAATAAAATATTGTAAATATTTTATGACCCGAAACCCCGAGACCTAGGCATCTTGATGAATAGGTCGACAAGGAATAAAGTAGGGGGAGATAAGGGCCAAAATACAATTAAAATTCCTTCATTCCTTTATTCATTTTGGGACCTATTTTGGTTCCACTTTTTATACCCAAATAATAAACTTTAAACATGAAAGTTGTAGATTATTAAATAAAGAAAAATGCAAAATTGATTTCACTCAAAACTAATATACAGATAAAAAGTTATGGTCTGAATAAAAATCCAGAATCCCAACTTCCCAGACCTGTATCTCACAAATGAAAACTCCAAATGCATCAAACTCACTTTAATTGTATATAGTGTAAAATAATCTATTTAATGGCAATGGTTTCGCATTTGGTGGAGCTACGGTTTGAAAGTTGAGTTTTGGACCCCCTATTGTATACTTGTACAGATTAAAATATTCATTTTATTATTTATTCATTATTTTTATAATTTTATATTTTTATAATTTTGTAAATATTATTATAATATATTTGTATATTAAAATCAGAACAAAAACATAAAAGAAACATAAAATAAATTACATGTATATACTACACATAGGTATAATACATATACTTATACCTGCATAAACTATACTTTTATTTTATTAAGTGTACAAAATACATCAGAAAAATAAAATAAAAATATTTTTTAAAGTATATAAAAAATACTTTATAAATATATAAAATAATAAACAAAAATAAATAAATAAAAACACAAAATAAAAATAAATTAATAAAATATATAGGTAATATACCTATAAGGGCTATAAAAGGTAACTTGTAAATTTATACCTCATAAAAATAATTAAAAATCATAATAAAATAATTCATAAAATTATAAATGTTTTCCATTTTATAACCTAAAAATAATAAAGTCATTAACTAATTTAAAATGATTTAACAAAATGTTTTTCCAGGCTTTTTCCTGGTTGGTCCACGTGGACCAACCGGGTGGGCTGGAGAGTTGACCTCGGGTCAACTCTCTGACCCCTGCCTGCGCATGTCAGAAGTATGTTATCTTGTCATCTTTGACCAATTTTCTAGGCCGTTCCTTACACTATCTCGAGAAAGTTTCTTCTGCAACTTTGCTCCTCGATCTTCCACCATACACGCCCTAGTGTTTTTGCGGGCTTTGGATCATCGATCCACCCGTTTCCACCTCGTTCTTCACGCCACTCCGTCAACCATTCAAAAACCCCTTCCAGCCTTCCCTTCGACTTTTGAACTGATTTTGGGCGCCTAAAACCTTCGGGTGCGGGTTGAGGTTTGCTCCGGTGATAAAGGAGTCTCCCCACATCTCAGCCGAGGTGCGGCGAAGGCCTGAAGTCGTGTTCCGGCCATCTCCGGCGGCCGCGCCGCCGTGAGGTTCAACCTCGGGTGTTCTCCCTTGAGGTCCGTTTTTACTCATTTTTCTAGCATTTAGTTGATCCCAGTAGTTGTAGGAACCTTTCCCGCTTTGCATTTGGCTTGGAATCCATCCGACCAACCCAGCAATCCCCTCACCGGAGCTAGCTCCGGTGAGCTTCTCCCTCGACGCCTCCCATCTTCTTCTACTACAGGGTGATGAGAGGCAATTTGCTCGCGCTCCCCTTAACCATTTTTGTAGGTCTAAGAGCTGAACCAGCGCCTGGTGGGCGGTTGTCATCTTCGCCGAAGACACCTGGGGCCTCCTCTCTTCTTCGACGACGTGGAGGAGCTCCAGTGGTCTCCTCTCCTTTCTGAAGCCCCCAGCACATCGAGGACTATTGCAGGAGTCTTGGGAGCCATTTTGGAGCTTCACCAGGCGGCGGAGGAGGCTGATCGATGCTCGGAAACTCGCCTCCCTCGCGAGTTCACCCCAGTTCATCGAGGGGCCTTCCTAGCCGTCAGATCTTGAAGGACTCCCAGAAGTTGCAGCAGTCGTATGATCTTGTGAAGCCCCATCCGTCTGATCGATATCGAGGATCTAATCTAGGCCGTGGGGCGCGAACCGTCATCGCGCGACCAGGAGACGACACGTGGATAAGTGGCCCACGCCACACCGTTGGATCGCGCCAGGCGTGGGCATTTTGCAAGATAAGCCCCGCCAGTTTTGTATTTTATATTCGAACCATAATCTTTCATCTGCTTTATATAAGTTTTTGTAATATTTACATTTCACCCCCAGGACTTTGTAATATTACACTTAGGTCCTTGCTAGGTCACGTGTGCTGCGCACGCGACTTGGCGATTTTGCAGAGGGACCCAGGGGATTCTGTGTATTTAGTTTTAGTACCAAAATTTTCACTTGCAGTTATAATATTTTTGCAAACTTTGCATATAGGCCCCCTGGATGTTCTGATATTTACATATCTACCCCTACTAGGCCTTGTATTTTTTGTGTGCTTTCTCCATTTCTTTCATGCATTTCTAAAACCCCAAAAATTCCATAAAAATCATTTTAAGCTCCTGTTAACTTGCTTATTCACGCCATATTTTTTCATTTCATTTTTGTTTCATTTTAATATTTATTAAAAATAAAAACATGCATTTTAGCTACTGTTTGCATTAGAAAATACCAAAAAAATATAAAAATGTTTTGAAAAATTCCAAAAAAAATTAGATTTTGCTTGTTTCATCATCTTTTAGTGTCAGTCCAAAAATCATTAAAAATCTCAAAACAAAAACCTTAAATATTAGAAAACTCTTAAAAAATTCATAAAAATCTAAAAAATTCTAGAAAAATCCTAAAAATATAAATTCAGTTCATGTAGTTTCTCTATTTTATTGTCTTTATTGTAAAATTAATTTGGCAAAATTTTGTTACTGTTTACTATTTTTCATTCCCATTTTAATTTCGGTCAGCACCTTTGTTCACTGTTTTCTTGTATTTACTTTTAAAAACACAAAAAACATTCAGAAAAATTCCCAAAAATCACAAAAACACTATAAATATATAAAAAGACCAAAGACATTTTATTTTCTGATTTTTGAGCATTATTCCTTATTTTTATAAATACCTTGTCCTCTCTTTCCTTATATTGTATATCTATTCTATTATAGAAAAAGAAAATATAAAAATATAAAATGTAAAAATAAAAGACAAAATCAGAAAATTAAAATACAAAAATATAAAATTAAAAATAAAAAATATCAAATTAAAAACCCACAAAAATTTGCATCTTTGTAGACACTTAATCACATCACATTTTTGCATCTTGCTTGATCTATCATGCCTTGCTCCCTGTGTTCGACACTCTACACATACTTACACTATACACCTATTTGTAGGGTTAAAATAAATTTGACTCCACATTTGTTTATCATTTCTTGATTAATATTGTTGTGGGTTCATTGTTGATTAATTAGGGATTTTGAGCGGTCAACACACCGACTGTGGTTTCGCCTTGTGAAACCGTACGACCTTCGTTTTCCCTGATTATCAATATGCTCTTCAAAATTTTAGTTTAAAATTTAGAATTAAAACTCTGCTTTCATTTATAATATATGCTTCTCAAAATTTTTGTTCAAAATTTTGAATTAAAACTTTATTTATGTTTATAATATCTGTTGCTTAAAATTTTATTTTAAAATTTTGAGTTAAAGCTCTGCTACTGTTTATAGTATCGGTTGTTCAGAATTTTAGTTTAAAATTTTGAATTAAAACTATGCTACTGTTTATAATATCTACTGCTCAAAATATTAGTTTAAAACTTTGAATTAAACTCTTGTATCGTTTTATAATATATGCTCTTCAAAATTTAGCTTAAAACTTTAATTTAAAATCTGCTACTGTTTTATAATATCTACTGCTCAAATTTTAGTTTAAAAAATTGGAATTAAGATATGCTATTGTTAAAAAAATGGGGGTTTTGCATGAATTGGTCTCCATAATTAGACCAATTAAATGTCTCTAGTAATCCATTTTTCAATAATTGAATCATTTAGGGAGTTTACATATAATTATGCCTAAAATCAGATCAAGTAGTAGTCCAAGACTCTTAACGTTGAAGACGATATACAAAATTCAAATATTAGTATATTGATGCCTTTCCTTAGAAGCCAACAAATAGTTGACATATACAGAGCCATTATCCAAGAACAATAGTAATAAAAAGCGTAGGGAATCAAAATCTAGAAAATTTACAAATACTTAAAGAGGCATCTCAAATATGATTACGTCATCTGAGATTATATGTGATGAATGACTGAGAATCTTCGTGAATAATCATTTAAGTATGAATCGCTAACTTTATATCACTATTAAATAAAATTGTTCACAAGATGCCTAGATCTGTAAAGTTAACCACAACAGAGATCAACAAAGGATGAGAAATTAAGTAAGTGATTGTGAATCGGTGATGACAATTATTGATGCCGATCATGGTGACCCTTACACGTGATTATGCGAGGGTGTGTTGACCCTCAACTAGGCGAGAGATAGGAAGCCAGTTAGGGAAGCAACCACCTAGTGTGTGGGTCTGGGATCCCATTCTTTTCCCATTTTTTCATTTTTTTCCACCTCGTTGGGATCCATAGGTTTTCCTTTTGACCATTTCTGTTAACCCCATCCTTTAGTGTTCCTAGGCTAGAGGACCCTTAGTTTTCTTTCGAGTTCGTTTGCTCGTACCAGTTGAGACCGTCTAAAGTGACTCAATCAGGAGTCTCTCTCACCTGTCTTAGGGGCATAGTTTTGGGGTGTGCCTAGCCCTCTCCTGGACTGCTCTTCCATTGGTAAGGCGAGATGAAAAGATCTCTTTGGAGGATTCCTTACCACTTGAATTTAATTATAGTTTACCGTGGTTACTCTTGAGTTTTGTTACAGTTGAGCTTGATTACCTTTGAGGTTGGTTACAGTTGAACTTGGTTACTTTTGAGCTTGGTTATATTGAGACTGTTTGCTGTTAGTAAGTCCTGGCGAGAAAAAATCATGACACTAAAATCATCAGAATAAGACACATTATATCGGTGGTTAGATGAATCTAGTGAACGTATTGAGAACTTAGTTAGGATGCATTACCTCTACCACATGCCTATAGAGGCACCCCAATCTAAGGCATTTTCACGCCTTAGAGTCAGTATGAGGTCACACTCGGACCAAGACCATACACTATCCACTAAGCTTGAGAAATTAGACAAAGAAAAGATCAGATCATGAAATTCATCATCCACCTCTACTAAGATCCATCAGCAGGACTTATAAAGATGATAACCTAAATATGAATCATATAATCAATAAATGAAAACACTAAGGTGGTATCTCTTTTGGGAACTCTATAATAAGACACCTCATGAGTTGTCTCTTAGTAACGACAGACTGAGCATACCTCATCTCTCTAGGAAGGTACGATGATTTACTCTGCCCAAGAGTTACAATCTCGAGAACGCAGAGGCGATGCATGCAGTAGATCTAGTTTGTTTATGGGCTCTACTGGAAAAAGCTTTGGAAGATAATGCTTGGGTAGCATGGTTCGATACAAGTGATTTGCTTCTGCTCCACTTGTGGTGGGAGGAGATGAGGTGATGGAGGTTTTGGGAGGCCATCTTCAAAGATTGGGAGCATTCATAGATGTGTCCTCTTTGTCGCAATGTGCAGAAGGTCCAAACTAATCTTTGGTGGTGCCAACCATCATGCTCTGGGATTATATGTTCCATGTCAATTGAACTCCACGATGAAGTTGACATCACCAAGAGAAAAGAGGAAATAAAACTACTTTTGTGGTTTGTTCTTTTTTTCTTACCATATTTGTTTGGAATCTGATCTCATTAAATATGATAAAGACATGGTTTTAAGCAGCCTGAGTACCTTCCTTATTCAGGGAGTTTGACAATTTAAATTGCATTAGTAGGTTATGTCTTATAGAGGGGATATGTTTGGGCCAAATTTAGGGTTTCGGTGGACAATCCATCATGAGTACATCTTGATCTCAGCCATGTTGTTTAGACAACTCCACCTTAGAAGATTTGGCATCGTTGTTGAGGGAGATCATACGATGGGTTTGATTATAAGTTCTCTCTAGTAGAAAGAAGAGACTTGGGCGGAAGAGTTTGAGATGGTTAGCTTGATAGCTTTAAGTGTGTATGGGATGGGGGTGGGTTCGAGGATGCTATCTTCAAATATTTTCCTTATAAGAGCTGTTTTTTCCCTTTGCTATGGCGATCCCTCTTAGGTTGGCTCCCAGTTTACCATCATCAATGTTGCCATCATCTATATAGACCGAGGGGACATGATAAGATACTTTAAGGGAGATAATCTCCTTTAGCCAAAGTCACTTTTGGTAGCCCTTGCATCCCCCATGGTGCACAACCTACAAAAAAAGACAACCATCAATGGGGGAGGAGGGGGGGGGGAGAAGTGACTTACTTAAATGGAAAGAGGGGGTCCAACACTTAGGATTAGGTTGTTGTTTTCGTTATCGCCATCGCAAGAGCTCTCTCATTGTACCAAAATTTGATCTCATTGTCATGATACACTCAATTAAATATATACTTACAGTACATAAACATGTACCAATTACATCATATATATAGTGAAGGAAAACATAAAATTTTAATGTAATAAATATTTAAATGAAGGTATATATATGGATACAAATACTTTTGGGTATTAAAGTGATATATGTGGGTAGTTTTTAGAAGGGTTTTTACACCCATAACCTTGAGTAACTTTGCAATTACATTCAATAACCTCGCATAAGCATGAATTACACCGAAGACCCCAAATAACCCTCCATTTTACGCCCATAACCCTCCGTTAGTTTAGTTCGTTAACTTAACTAGATGAATGAGTTAATCTTACCTAAGTCATGATCTAACGACTGTGCTCAATCAAATGTAAAAAAAGGGGGAAATATCACGTCCAGGAGTGGCTTTGATAGGAGCGAGGATGGGCTACGGTGAACTTCCACCTCATGCTTTCGACAACAACAGCTTGCGGGGGAGGTGGAAGCTTGCAGGGACTTTGCCGCAGGGGGCTTTCGCATGGGGGGAGGGGGAGGAGTGGCTCGTCGAGGGTTCTTTATCGACAACAGTAGAGACAAGGACCTCTGCACGGGGGAACGAGAGCGATGGGAGGGGATAGGGGCCTCTACCTAGGCAGGAGGGGGGGGGGGAGGGGGTGATCTCTGCGCGGGGAAATGGGAGAGGGGGGGGGGGGGGGAAGGACTTCGCCGTAGGGAGCTTCCGCGTGCATGGAGGGGGGGGGGGGTTGCCTCGTCGGGGGTGCTTTCGATTGATAGCAGTGGCGACGGGGGAAGTGGCTCGTCGGAGGTGCCTTCGACAGCAGCAGGGACGGAGGCCTCTGTGCGGGGGAACGGGAGTGAGAGGAGGGGATGGGGCCTCTACGCGGGCGCGGAGGGAGGGGCTCTATGCGGGGAAACAAGAGCGGGGGAGAGGACATCGCTGCAAGGGGCTTCCACGGGGGGGGGGGGGGGGGGTTCTCGTCGGGGTGCTTTCGATCGACAGCAGCAGCGACGAGGACCTCTGCGTGGGCAGGGGGAAGTGGCTTGTCGACAGTAGCAAGGACAGGAGCCTCTGCACGAGGGAATAGGAGCGAGGGAAGAGGGAGCAGGGGACGGGGGCCTCTGCGTGGGGGAGGGGGGGGGTGGTTGGGGGAGGGCTCTGCACGATGGGAACATGAGAGAGGAGAGAGGAGCAGGAGATGGGGGCCTCTGCGTAGGGGGTGGCGGCAGGAAATGGTGACCTGCAGGTTGGGGAGGGGTTGGGGCGAGAGGGGGGGGGGGGGTATGGGTTCACGGACAGGGGACGGGGACCTCGATGATGTCTTGCACGAGGAAACTAGAGCGGTGGGGGGGTGGGGGGGGGGGCGCTTCGACGAGGGGAGGAAGGGGATGAAGGAGAAGAGGTCGGAGGAAGAGAGGAGGTGCTGGAGGATGAAGGTGAGGAGGAGGTCAGCATGGGGGAAACAGTTGGCTAGGAAGAAGAGAATGGCATTACTTGCAAATAAATGTAATATAAACGGTGAAAAATAAAAAAACTTAGACGGATACTGTCATAATTAACGGAAAATTACATGGAAGTTAACACGGGGTTATAGGTGCAAGAGTTAAGTACTAGAAGAGGTTTTATGTGTAATTCACGATTATGCAGGGTTATGAATGTAATTGCAAAGTTACTCAGGATTATGGGTGTAAAAATCTCTTTTTAGAATGAGTACCAATAGCGACATCTATACATAAAGTGGATAAGGGAGCGGATCAAATGCAAACGTATACCATATCTATTTGTATCCCTAATCTATCTCTGGGGAAAAACTACGAAGTCCTCCAGTCTCCATATGCACATCTAGAACTACATTCTTCCATATAACGTTTCTCTTGCCAAAGTTCTATATAGCACATTTTAAGTCCTAACTTACACGTATAAATTGGCTCTTTTCTCTAACCCGCGCTCCTATCTCTTCTCGATGGACGTTTGGAACAATTTTTGGGTAAAAAGGGATATTACACTTGCCTTGAAAAATAAAAAAACAGATATCTAGCCAAAAATTAGGCTAAACCAAGCAACAGGTTTTTACTCACAAAATAATCACTTAAGACCACTAAAAATTCAATTCTATCACTTGATGCAGTTGAACAAATTGAATTAAATCACCAATTGAACCATTCATTTTTACAAAAAATAAGTTTTAATTATTTAATAAAGTGCAAATTTTAGTAACTATTCACAATCTAGTTACATTCACCCTCTTTGTATATTATTCTTTTATTTCTTCTTCTTCCATATTTTTCTCCATGTTAGTCTCCCCTAAAGTTTTTATCCAAAATTTTAGTTCTCTTCTAACAACTAGAAATGATGCCTCCAAGCAAGTTGTCACAACAACACTATGACAAACAATAAATTAACACTTGTCATCAATAAGAGTTAAAATAATTTTATAACAGTCAATTTTAGCATCATATATAATAAAAGGCCACGACTGAATTTCATAAAATATAGGACACATGTAATTGTAAAAAATAAGAAAATGTGTGATTGGAAAAACATAGAAGACACAAGCGTAAAAGTTCTTTAAATATACGATGCTATTATTACGATCGTGAAAAAGTAATGACATGCTATTATCGAGAATAAAATGTAGAAGACGATATGATGATACATATATGTCGCGTGTTCCCTGCAAAAAAAAAGATACCACATTATTATTGCGAACAAAAGGTAGCACATGTTATAATGCTGCGTATATGTGGCATGTATCCTAAAAAATAGCATCGTCACTTCAAGAAAAAAGCTTCATTCTATAAAAAAACTTGAAGATGATGATAGTGTGCGTATGATTGGAGAAAAAAAATACTCTCAGATATGTTAGTCACAGTTTCCCAATAAAATCTGTATCGACGGCCCAGGGATGGCCAAGTAGGACGGATAAGATTCTGGGTTCCCTGAAAAACATTATCCTATAAAAAACAGGCAGCTTTTACAAAAATAAAAAAAATTACCACATAATTTGATGGTGTGTCAGACTTTTACCAAGCATTCAACAAGTCAATGGTCAAGAAAAAAGGGTGGCATTATATTGAAAGTTCACTTATATGCTTGTGTGTTGCAGCCACCCCCTAAATTGCCTGTAAATCACCTAGAAGACAAGAAAGCGGAACTAGTGCAGAAGACAGCCCAGTAACTTGTCCTTAGCATTCCTCCATGCACAACTCTTGGCAAAGGCCTATTGTTAATAGGCTCCGCAGCGCCAGTCTCCATGCTACAAAAGCACATGCTTGGGCCCGCAGCGCGGAGCCTAGCTGCACGCACATGGATGCACCACCACTGGTCGCCAACACCACAGCTTTCTGGAAATAATGCTCCCTGAAGCGAAAACACCAACTCCAACCCCCACAACCTTCTTTGTTTCACATCTATTGCTGAGAACTGCAATGCCATCAGCCTTCCACTATGGATCCATGCAGGTGAATTTATTAAAAGTGATCTAGACAACAACTCAATCCAAACTATCCCATCCCACTCCAACCAGTGTGGGGTTTTGGCCTGATTCCTGCACTTCCTTTTGTCTCAGGGCAGTAAAGCTGGATGTATAATCACCTCCTGTGCATATCTCCTGAATTTTTATGCTACTCCTTCAAATCAACGAGGAAAACACGCCTGATACCACAGTATCCATATAGCCTCTTGGGTCTTAATGGGCATTGACTAACATATAACCAGTTTCACTTTCCACTTAAACTGTTCAGGGCAAGATTACAGTTAGCAATTGAATTGAAAACCTTGTTAGATTTCTCAGTTATCACCTTACGCTACTAATAAATGTGAAAAGACCTTTATCGCATATCGTCCAACGGCACTTTTTATAAAAAAAATAGTTGTAGAAGAGAATCACAAAGGACGACTTATCTAACTCATGAAGAAGATAGAAGAGAATTTCCTAAAATACATGTATTTAAAAGTTGGGTTACAATTATTTGTAAAATACCAACTCGAAATTATAAAACAAGGATTATATAGTCAATACGGGCATTTTCTTAAGCAATCTCTGCTAATTAGAATATTGTCTCCAACCTCACAACCTCATTTCCATCGAAAGTAAATGTATTATGTGAACTTAACATTATAGCCCACTTAAGTTGTGGTATGATTTTATGGACACCGTATGGGAAAGAGGAGAGAGATGCTCACGTTCCCGCATTAAGCTGAACAAAGCCATCACCAGAAAAAAAGATTGTGACTGTAACAGAGAGTATCGATTTTAAAATAAGGCATTTCAAACACATAATTGACAAGTAAGAGGATAAAACTCGGCTCTAGATAACTAATATGAAGTTGATTAAATTATGGGCATAGCTAGCTAAACACAATTATCACGAGAGTATTACATCGATAATAATCCCACAGCCATGTCATGAGCAACATAACAAAGATACGGACAAACACATAAGAGACCTCAATTGCATCATCAAGAGCACTATAAACATTATAAATATCCGTCAGGGTTTCACACGGTCTCATTGTATATGTTACAAACAAATATGCACGTGTAAGAGTAAATACAGAGCAAGGAAATGGTGCACCTTTTCCACCATAAAGAGATCATAAAACTATCTTCCTTCGGAATGTTTACGGAGAGTTGGAAAAGTAGAGACGCCATTTTCAATGCACTGAAATAGAGGGGGTACCATAAACAAAAGCTAAAATTACAAGTTTCACAACGAATTATAAACTTATGAAATCAATTTTAAAACACAGAAGAAAGACAGCATATTGGAACATGCTCAAAAGCAAATGATACCAGGTCGTTGATGAGAAGAATGGAATAAGTGATCTGCTACAGGATGTTTCCAATGACGTTTTAAGTCTAATTCATCTTGTAAATAGCACAACCTCTTGGGCAGGTTGTATTCACATGAGCATGCTCATGGGTTCATCCAATAAACATAATTGAAAATATGAAAACAGTACCAAACCTGATTACTGGTTAGCCAAGCGGCAACGTAATTTCTATAAGCAGTGCCAAGACCTTAAATACTTGAACCTCATACATTTTTTCATGAACTTTACATTGAAAATTTTCCCGGAGGTCACTGTGCATCATAATTTTAACTTTGCAACTGTTTTCCCATGAAAGAAATGAAAGAAAAGGCTTCGCTTTTTCTTCAATATAGTGGGAAATTGCAAATCACATGTAACGCATAGTGTTCTTGCGAGTGAGTGATGCAAACACAACAGATATGACAAAGATGGTGGACTTGAGGTAAAAGGGAACACATGCATGATGCAAATGGTTGAAAGAACAATCCGGAAGAAAAGAGGTGAAAAAGGCCACAAAGGTTTAAAGACCAAAACTAGAATGACATACTTAATTGCAAAATCTAGGGCCCCTATATATAGAGGGGCAGTACAACAATTAGTTAACAGAAGTAGTTGCTGCTAACAGAATCTTAAGATGACAAAAGATTAAAGAAAATGCGAAAAGATTCACAGCTCTAGAAAAAAAGAATTTAAGAGTTGGATTCCACGAAATGAATGAGGGATAAATAGTCCAATAAAACTGATCTTTCTCATTAACTTTCAACCTTTATAAGCCATTTAGATGATTATCTGGCTTTCGAAGCAAGTAAAAACCAAAATATATTTAAAAATCAAACCTAACAAATAAACTATTATTATAAAAGATTCCTATACTACTTTCAAATAAAATTTCAACAAAATACTTATCCGAAGTCTCCCTTAGAAAATAGAAAACAAATAAATAAATAAAATCCCAGCTCACATCAGTCAACCTCATTGAACACAGCCCCAAGCTTGGACAAAATAAAGAAACTTCTCAAGATTCATGAATTTCCATGTATTTCACTCAATTAGTACCTTTAGTTGGCTAGCACTGTGTGTTGAATCTACTTATATTTTCTAGTAATTTCGAATGCCGAATTAATATATAACTTAATAACCTTAAATCGGGATATTGTGCGTGTAGAAATCAGTCATTACGTAAAGGACACTAGGAAGTGACACACAAGTTGAAATATGAAACATTAGAAGCATCAAATTCCAGCATTATGTTACCTGTAAAAGGTAACCATGAAGCCAATCCAACGTTTGAGGGAATGTTGTTGCTGATATACTCACCACTGTCAGTCCCTGGTTGAAACCAATAAAAAGTGAAAATTGTAAGAGTGAGAACACTATGTTCTCGAAATTATTGATGGCTTCGTGTGCTCTTAATTTTAATGGGGATGAAGCTATACTCAAATTGATCTTCAGAGGATCGATCAAAATCTGAGATGTACAGGAGCCATAGAAAAACACATGCCATCACCATTTTTTAGAACTAATAGCATGAACCTTCATAAAAGGCCTACCCAAAAGTTATATATTCATTGAGAACTATAAACAAAATTTACAAGCACCATGTTTCAGCGGAGATTTTGGCATGTTCAATGACATTTTCATGGTAACATTTCACATCCTTGAAAATCAAACAGTTCCTCACCAGCCAGATGGTCCATAGAGATTTGGCATGCTTAATAACATTCTCATGTACAGGAGCCATAAAATTTAAGACTGCATGCCATAATGATATGTTTTGCGAACTAATAGGTTGAACCTTCATAAGAGACCAGTCCAAACTTTGTATATTCATTAAAAATTATACACAAAAAATTACATGCACCGTGTAAGATACAAATATTTGGCATGCTCAATTACATTCTCATGGTAAAATCTCACATCCATGAAAATCATATCGTTCCTAACCAGCCAGAAACCCCAGATGTAAGTAATCACTCTAGTCCTGCCTTCAATTAACCCCCTCCAATCACTACCATATGAGTTCAGAATGAATGCTGTCCCAATGGACTCTAGGTAAGTCATCCGCCACTCAGGTATCTCTTGACCTAGAGCATCTAAGGAAGCGGCGGTTGAAATCCCCTGTAGCCTCATTGCACCTCTTACACATCCCATCACCCACAAAATATCTTGGCACTCCCAACCTCGTAATAATTCAACTGATTATGAGCAGCCACAGGAAAATCTTAGTATACATGGAGACCTTCCATTCCCAGATTCTTGAGTGGTCACGAAACACCTCATCAGTCTCCATATCGATGGGGCAGACAATACATTGTATGCCTTTTTCATATTGAACAACCCGTCTCTCCAGCAACAAGAGTCAAGACATTCTGAAGGCTCCTCCATTCTGCCCAACCTGCTCGATAAACACCAGAACTCCTCGACTCTTTGAACAAATAACTCCGTCACAAAATTGATGTCCCAGACATGTCCGACCATATATCTGCAACACGTGCCTCCTTGTCCAACGCCAAAACATAAGGTCTAGGATAAGTATTGCATGCCCCCTCTTTTGTCTAATCATCCCTTGAAAATGAGAAGCAACTCCCATCGTCCATAACAGACCAAAATACAGTAACCACAGCAAGCAAGATAGAGCAAATACCCCTCCAAAACTTTTTTTTTGAGAACGCGGGTGTAGCCCCAAGATTAGAACCCACCACAATTTTTATACCCTAAAACCAGAGCACAGATATCTTACAACTACAAACTAAAAGAAATTAAAAATTACATGATATGCCGCAACACCAGTGTCCTACTCCTCCAAAACTTGGAAGGTGAGACCATAAAATCTACACATGCACAAAAAATGGGTGAGAGAGTAATTAGATTAGATCATCCCGGAGAGCAACTCAAACCCATCTCCCTAGATTCTGATGGCCTACTTCGAGAGCAGCGCCTTGTACATGTTTCTGCGCCGCAACACCCCCATTCCAACCACAGGTTGGTACATCATGACATGAGAATCACATTAATTCTAAAAAGACAGCCTCATTGTTAGCCAATAAAGACTTTAGGGATTGAGAGAAGCATTTCACAGGGGAGGGTATTTTGTTTGGTTCAAGTGCATAGATATTACATCTCAGATATTGATTCCGACCACCCAATTACTCAATCGTGACCCAACCCAATTCATCAAAAGTGACTAAGGTCGGTCTTAAATCAAGGATCAACCATGATAAATTCGTCAACTCAATC
Organism: Ottelia alismoides; assembly: GCA_037367405.1. NCBI lineage: Eukaryota > Viridiplantae > Streptophyta > Magnoliopsida > Alismatales > Hydrocharitaceae > Ottelia > Ottelia alismoides. The sequence goes on from JAZKJV010002021.1 coordinate 528,450, forward strand.
AAATTAAATCTGTAGTTTGACCGGTTGGAATTTCACCAAGATGTGGAAAGGTCAAATTAAATATGATTGAAATGAAGCCGAGACTAAACTTCAAACTAAGTAATAAGGACTAATTAGAGGAATCCACTTGGATTGGCTAGGAGGGAACCAATTAGACTCACAAGTACCTACTACCTATTTCAAGTTAGAGCAATTGATTAGGTGGATCAAAACAGCTCGAGTCAGGTAAAAAAGATAGGATTTGGATTACACGGAAGAAATGTCAACAGCATGATGAAGTTACCAAGATTCCCTATGCCTTGAGAGGAGATCACTTGGCCTCGAATCTCTTCCTGTAGAGATATATCTATGTTTTCTGTATCGTTTTCTTTATTTATTTCCCTATGTCCTTTCATCAGAAGGAAAGTTGGTGTAGCTCCGATCGAGGATAAGATGTGAGAAAATCACTTAAGGTGGTTTGGCCGTTTGCAAAGGAGGCCAACTGATGCACCAGTGAGAAGATGTGAGTTTTGGAATATTGAGCCGGCTAAAAGTGGGTAAGGAACACCCAAGAAGTGTTGGAATGAAACTATACGAAGGGATCATAATTTCTTGGATCTAAGCCCGAGGATGACCCAAGATAGATCTGAACAGAGGCAAAGAATCCATACAACCAACCCTACTTAATGTGAGAAAAGGCTTTGTTGTTGCATGTCCTCCTCGTGTAATTTACCCATAGGTCTCTCCTCTATATAAGAGAGTCTAGGGTTCCCAGAAATAAACATCTCTTCTATTTTCCCAACATGGTATCAGCGCGGCGGTCCTAGATCGGATCTCTCGTGCCCTAACCCTAACAACACTCGTTGCCCCTCCTTCATGTGACGGTCGCCACAACCATCTTCCTGCCGAGCCGCTGACGCCGATGCCTCTCTCTCTCTCTCTCTCTCTCTCGGTTGCCAGTCCCCCCCTTTGCCGCTGAGCAGTCGTCGACCCTCTCTTGGCCGTCAATATGTCAGAGAGCAAGGTTGATATCACCTCCCAGTGGCACGTTTAGAGGTCCAATGCCAATTGTCAAGATGGACGGGACGAACTACGAGCTCTGGGCCATGCAGTTCACGAGCCTTATGAAGTCTACATGTAAGAAACATATTCTTACAAAGGAAGAGCCGGTTGATAAAACTGGGGTCAATGCATCGTGGGAGGCTGACGATGTGTATGCTAAGGTTTGGCATTCTGGGACATTGATGATAGAGATCGCCAATGATGTGTTACATCATCTCAATACCTAGGCGATTTGGAACATCCTCACAACCACTTATTCTCAGGCGAGGAACGAGACAAAGATTCTGCAACTTCCGCGTGATATCTATACCATCAATTAGAATGGACGAGCGCTTCACTTGTTGTATACATCCTTGCGAGGGATGTTTGAGAAACTCCACAGCTTTATGCCACTGACGTTTACTTCGGAACAACAGAAGACATATCGAATGTCACTATTCCTCCTATAAAGGATGACCCGTCCCGCTAACCAGAACGTGCCACGACAGAGATCTTTCTTCTTCTTTCTCATCAAAGTACACATGTAGTAAATCCCATCAAATATATCATCATTGTATTTAAAGTTCACATTACAAAGAAGTATCTTACACAAGTTTATTACATCTACTTACAAAACAACAAACAATACAAAAAAAATGAAAACCACCCCTACTAGTGTATAAATAGTCCTTCCTCCTTCTGGTCGTGATTCAGTTGATCTGTACACAATAATAATATAACAGGATGAGTCGAAACCCATTCATGAGCTTAGATCCAGTGAATGGATCTCAAGCTTTTTACATATATAACAAAATGTTGAAATAACTTGCATAGAATGCTTTAACATACTTGTAAGTTAAATATGAGTATCAATGCCAAAATGTATGCTCAATGCTTTAAGATAACTTGAAAGAGACTTTATGACAATGATCATATAAAAACATGCTAGTTTGCAATTAACACTGAAATCACTTCAAAAGAAGTAAATTGAAACATGATTATCACTATTAAGCTGTTTGCATTAATAACCACTGTGGCTAAGTTATCGGCTCATGAACGTTGAAACAAAGCTGAGTCATACGCGCAAACAGTCCCAAAGACAAAAGACACCCTGCATACGACCCAAAGCCTATATGTATACAGAATGCGGATCCAAAGTCCTCTTGATACCATATCTATGTTTCAGGGTTATATTTAATGACATCATCACCATATCTAATGGCAAGTTCACGAATTGTATAAAATAGTTACTGTGGTGCTTACTTTCTGATTCTGATTTTTTTCTTGCCACAAAAATCTGTATTTGCTAATTCAAGGTCACAACAATTAACACGAATATAAAACAATCTGACATACCATGCATATTCTTACAACTAGAAATTATTAAGAACTTGAAAACCGATACGTATTGCATAGTAACTATCCAAAACATATTTCTTTTATATAAAGCTCAAATCTGAGTAGTGAAACTTATGTTTCATTTTCCGAATAGAATTATATGCTTGAAAACGTGCTATCAAGATAAAACACTTGAAAAGACATTGGAAATACTTTATAAATACTTGATTGCATATCTGGTATACGATACTTGCAATTCCTATGTAAAAGCTTTAGAAAACATGATTGCATACTTGCTATCAAAACCATGCATAAAAGCTAAAGATTATTGCTTTAAAGTAACGCTTGAGAATCCCTCACCTGATTCTTCTATCTAACTTGAGTCAGGGTCGCCTCCTTTAGTCAGTAACCCCTATATCCATCTCTAACTGTTGCAGCACTTCGTTTTGAATTCTACTACAGTCGATAGCTGACAGCACTTCGCTACAATTTCTACCGTGCTCCTAAAAGCCGATAGCGCTTCGCCGCAGCTTCTACTGTGCTCCTCTGGCCCTCTCTCTGACTTTTTGGTTCTAAGGTGGTGAGAGTGGTGTGGGATGGAATGGGTAGAAATGAGGAGTTCATGGGTATATATAGGCCTCTAACCCTTTGCATGTGTGACATGTGTCAGCATCTAAAGGAGGCTTTAAGACACATGTCACCTCCATATCATGCATGAAGACACATACCAACACTTGCCATCCATGCACCATGACACATGGCTCATATGCATGAGGGAACATGTTGTACATGCATGACGACACTAGGTGCACATGCATAACGCCACATGCCTTACATGCACTAGGACACATGTTATTCTTGAATGATGACACATGGTACTCTTGTGTATTGACACATGTCCTGTATGTATAATGACACGTGTCCCATGATTTCCCTCAATGTGTCCTACTTTTGCTAATGACACTTAATTATCACTAATCACGATAATTAATACTAATCATGCTTAATTAGTCTTAATGACATGATTATTGTCTAATGAGCACAAATCTGTAACGTCTCAGGCCCTAGATCGATCCTTTATTGGAAATTACTTAATTCTTTCAATATGTTGGGCTTGGGCTCAATAAGACCCCTCAATCACAACCCAAAATTCTTAAGCCATGGTTCACTAGTAGTAGCTTCTACTACTTATAAGTAGCTACCACCTTACAAATTACTAGATGCGATACTATGTTTGACGTGCTACAAAATCAAGAGAACTTTTTGAAATCATAATTTAGAGATAATTATGTAGTCAGTGTATCTTTTATGTTTTTTTTATTTTCTCTGTTCCATCTTATATAATTTACCCATGGGTCGTCTCTATATAAGAGAGCCTAGGGTTCCTTGGAATAACACACAACGCTTTTCTAGCAACATGGTATCAGAGGCAAAACCCTAGGCTCTTTCCACTGCCCCCTTCTTTCAATCTCTTCTCGGCGTCCCGCCGCCCCTCATCCCCGGTGTCACCCCTCCTCGGTGCCCTGCCGCCACCCTCTCCTCGCCCCACCCGCCGTCGGGTCCTCTCTCGTCGGCCCCTAATCTTCCGCCGACCCCTCCCTAGCTGGCGACAACCCGCCGGACCCTCAGCACCAGGCCTCTGTCGTAGCCGCCTCATCCACCCTATCCATGTATTTGAGTGCGTAAAATCTACATATGCACTCAAATCCTATGAAGTTTATGTAGATACTTTTTATTTTCGTCTACAAGCCCTAGTTCTTCGTCTTCGGCAACATGTTAGAAAACACAGTCGATATGCCCTCCACAGACGCGTTCAAAGGTCCCACGCCAATAGTCAAGATGGATGGGACGAACTATGAGCTCTAGGCAATGTAGTTCATGAGCCTCATGAAGTCGAACGGTAAGAAGCATATTCTTACTGAGGAAGAGCCGGCAAAGAAAACTGGGATCTATGCCTCCTGGGAAGCTGATGATTCATATGCCAAGGTCTGATAGTCAGACACGTTATTGATGGAGATTGCTAATGATGTCCTCCATCAGCCCACCGCTAAGGCGATGTGGGATATACTGGCGGTGACATATTCACAGGTACGAAATGAGACCAAGATGTTACAACTTCAGCACGACATATTCACAATGAAGCAGAATGGGCGGCCACTTCACTCATTGTATACATCCTTAAGGAGGATGTTTGAGAAACTCTACAATACTATTGCTCTCACGACCACCCCTGAGCAGCAGAAGACATTTCAGAATGTTACCATGGTTAAGGTCCTGCTTGCGGCCCTTGATCCTGAATATGATGCTGCCCGATAACAGATACTTGCCGATGCTACCATTCCTCCTATGGAGGATGTCTACCGGAGGCTTAGCTACATCTCTTTCTCATCCAGTGCTTCTAACCCATCCCTTCGGCAATGACTGCTTCAAGAGGGAGAGGTGGTTCTTCTTCTTCATTCAGTGGTCGTGGACCTCGAGGTCGAGGTGGTCGGTTTCGTCAGCCATGCACTTTTTGTCACCGTACAAGTCACTCTGAGGATACATGCTATTCTAAGCATGGATTTCCAGCCTCGACGTGAGTAGCTGAACATGTTGCATCCCTGTCAGCATCTACTTCAGATCAGAGGTTTGAGGAGCTACTTGTGAGATTGCGAGATATTATGCCTCCTATTCCTACAGATTCTCCTGGAGACGCTTCGGATATTGTTGCGTCATCTTCTGCCACGGCTAGCACCTCAGGTAGTGCTTGTGCTTTTACCACATGTTATAGTTCAGATGCCTCAGATTGGATCATGGACTCTGGTGCCATGCATCATCTATGTTGCGACAGAGACAAACTTATGTCATACAGGGAGATTCCATCAGGGCGGTTAGCGGTAATAACTAATGGGACTCATTCACACATTGTTGGACAGGGGGAAGTTACCTTATCACCTTCCATGCATCTATAAAATGTTTTACATGCCCCGATTTCTTGATGAACTTACTCTCTATTAGTCAAATTACAAAGGGTTTGCATTGTCGCGCTATATTTGACACATCTTCTCTTATATTTTAGGATATTCTAATGGGTAGGGTGATTGGTTGTGGTTCTGAGCAGGATGGTCTTTATCGTCAGAACCAGAGTTCATATGCTGTAGTCTCTTCTCATGTATCTGGATCTGTCTCTCCCTATACATGGCATCTACGCTTTGGTCACCTTCCCCATCAGAAGATGCGTCATCTCTTGCCTCAGATCTCTTTGAGTTCTTTCTTCTGGTGTGAAGCCTGTTAGTTGGGAAAGCAGCATAGAGCTAGCTTCCCTAGTTGTCAGTGTCAGAGCAGTAGCTCCCCTTTTGAATTACTTCATATCGATATTTGGGATCCCAGTCGTGTCCTTGATCACCAGGGACATAGGTTTTATCTTATTGTGGTTGACGATTTCTCTCGTTTGTCATGGGTTTTTCTATTAAAGACTAAATCTGAAGAAGGTGATGTCATCAGAAACCTTATCAATGAAGTGCAAAATGCTATTTTATCCCATGTAAAATAAGTTTGTACTGATAATGCTTTGGAATTTTGCACTCGTTCTCTCTCACAATATTTTTCGTCAAGAGGTATTATTCATCAAACCACGTGCGCGTACACCTCTCAACAAAATGGAGCCGCTGAGAGAAAACACCGTCATCTTCTTGACATTACTCGAACTCTACTTATCCAGAGTTGTGCTCCTATTTCTTTTTGAGGAGATGCCATTCTTACATCTTGTTATCTGTTCAATCGTATGCCGTCCTCAATACTTGGTGAGAAAATTTCCCTTTCTGTTGTTTTTCCAGATAAGGAATTATTCTCACTTACTCCTCGTGTTTTTGGTGATGATGCTTTTGTTCATCAATTGTCTCTCGGTCTTGACAAGCTCTCACCTAGAGTTGTCAAATGTGTCTTTGTGGTTACTCTCGGACTCGGAAGGGATACCGTTGCTATGATCCTATAAACATGAAATATTTTGTCAGTGCTGATGTTACATTCTTTGAGTTTGTTATGTTCTTTTCTCCTGCAGGTGACAGATTGGCCTCAAACACCTCCATGATGAGGTCTATGTTCCTCCTCCTATTGTGAGTCCACCAATGTCCATTCCAGTTCTTGAGGTCATGCCAACATCACTACCACCACCACCCCAAAATCACTTGTCTCGCCATTACCAAAATTTTATACATGTTGGTCGGGTCCTGCTCATGCTACACATCACTCATCCAACACGCCTCAAGTATGTCGAAATGTTAATACTAATGATGGATCGGATGGTGTGCATGTGCAGAGTTCATGATTGCATGCATGACGAATATGAACCGACAAGTACTGTGGTTAATGATCTGGATGTCCCTATTGCTATAAGAAAGCAGAAACGCACTTGTGCTTGATATCCTCTTGCCTGACAGGTCTCTTTCATCGCCTCACAGGGGACTTTCAGAGGTTTGCAGTGGCTTTGTCTTCTGTGGAGATACCATTGAATTATCATGATGCTTTGAAAATTGATTGTTGGCGTTCTACCATGGAGGAGGAGATGGCTGTCCTAAAGTTACGGGGTACATAGAGCTTGGTTCCTGCTCCCTCAGGAGCATCTGTTGTTAGCTGCAAATGGGTATTCACTGTCAAGTATCACGCAGATGGTAGCCTTGATCATTACAAGACATGGCTAGCGACGCGAGGTTTTTCTCAGACATGGCGTGGGCTATATGGATACCTTCTCTCCAGTTGCCCGTCATTCCACTCTTCGTGAAGAGAAAGAAGGTTTTGTTATGTTTATTCCAATGGGTTTAGGGGTCCTTATATAGGAAAAACCCTGGAAACCCTAAATAGTCCCGGAAAGGGAAAAATACAGAATTGCCCCTTATTGGGGTTACAATAAGAAACGCCTCTTAACTACTAACAAACTAACAATTACTAACACTCCCCCTCAAGTTGGAGCATATTTATCAGTCATGCCCAACTTGGATATAATCCATGACAAGCGTTTCTTTGGTAATGCCTTTGTAAAAGCATCTGCCAGCTGTAGATCAGTGCTGATGTGTGGAGTGGTGATTCTTCCAATTTTGACTGCATCCCGTATGAAGTGACAATCAATTTCTATGTGTTTGGTTCGTTCATGAAATACAGGATTTGTGGCAATGTAGGTTGCAGATTTGTTGTCACAGTACAAGGGAATAGGTGTAGTGACGTCAATACCAAGCTCCTGAAGAAAGGCCAATAACCACGTGATCTCACATGTGGCTTGTGCCATTGCCCTATATTCTGCTTCGGCACTTGACCTGGATACGACGGTCTGCTTCTTGCTTTTCCAGATAACAGTGTTTCCTCCAACCATCATAGCATAGCCTGTAGTTGAGCGTCGATCTTCTGGAGAGCTTGCATAATCAGCGTCTGCATAGGCAACTATGTTTGTATGTCCATTTGCTTTGTAGGAGAGTCCACGTCCTGGAGATTCCTTTAAGTATCGAAGAATTTGGAGAACATCCTGCCAGTGGCTGTAACATGGCTGTTCCATATGTTGGCTTGCTCTGTTTACTGCATAGGAGATATCTGGCCTAGTTATAGTAAGGTAGAGAAGTTTACCAACGAGGCTTCTATATCGGGAGACATCCTCAAAGGCTGAATCAGATGAGGTGGTATGCTTCTTAGGATCAGCAGGAATGCCAGAGGGCTTGCATCCAAGAAGTCCTGCTTCAGTAAGTATGTCCATGCAGTACTTCCTTTGTGAGAGGTGAAGTCCTTCGGTAGTGCGAAGTACTTCTATGCCTAAGAAGTAGCGAAGAGATCCAAGGTCCTTGGTAACAAATACCTTTTGAAGGAAGGCCTTGGTTTCTGATATCCCATTATAGTCATCACCTGTGATAACCATATCATCAACGTAGACTGCCAGTATAACGGTTCCAGTTGCTCTTTTCCTGACAAATACAGAGTAATCAGATGTCGTTCTTTGGAAACCAAGAGTGGTTATTTCTATAGTAAGCCTGTCAAACCATGCTCTTGGACTTTGCTTGAGACCGTATATGGCCTTGCGAAGTCGACATACATACTCCCCCTCGACTTCATAGCCCGGAGGTTGTTGCATATAAACTTCCTCATCAAGATCGCCATAAAGAAAAGCATTCTTTACATCCAGCTGAAAGAGGGGCCAAGATTTGTTTGCAGCAATAGAGAGAATAGTACGGATAGACCCCATCCGTGCAACAGGAGAAAATGTCTCAAAATAGTCAACACCATAGGTTTGTGTAAAACCTTTAGCCACAAGGCGAGCTTTTAATCTATCAATTGTGCCATCCGGGGATTGTTTGGTCGTAAAGATCCATTTGCATGCTACAGGTCGAACACCTTTCGGACACTGAACAAGATCCCATGTCCCTCGTGAAATCAGTGCATTCATTTCTTCATTCATTGCATGTTTCCAGCCAGAGTCCTGCAGAGCACAATGATGGTCTCGTGGAATGGAGACAGTCATAAGAGCATCAGCATACCGTCGGTCATTGATAGATAATCCAGCTGTGGATGTGTAGTTGGATATGGGGTACGTAGCACAGTGTCTTCTACCCTTTCGTAGAGCAATGGGAAGCTCTAGAGGATCATCCGGAACATGCTTGGAGGGGACAGTCGAAGAAGGCATATTATCCTGCAAAAAAGAGACTGGTAAAGGGATGGCTGGTTGGTTTGAAGTGTTACTCTGATTATAGACGTTGGGTGGTGGAGGGAGATCAAGTGGAATATCAGTGACTGAATCTGAGAAGAAGCTAGTTTGCTCAAAGAATGTGACATCAGCAGAGATGTAATATCGATGTCCAGCAGGATCATAGCATCTGTATCCTTTCTGAGTACGTGAGTAGCCTAGAAAGACACATTTAATAGCCCGTGGTGAGAGTTTGTCGGTTTTATGAAAGTTGTGGACGAAGGCTACACATCCAAAGATTCGCAGAGGGAGAGAAAAAGGAGAATCATTGGGATAAAGAAGGGAGAAGGGAGTGGATCCATGAATAGTAGGTGATGGAACTCTGTTTATAAGATAGACGGCTGTGAGAATGGCATCACCCCAGTAGGTTTTGGGGACCTTCATCTGAGATAGAAGAGAGCGAGCAATATTTAGAAGATGCCTCAGTTTCCTTTCTGCTATCCCGTTTTGTTGGGACGTGTAGGGACAAGTAGTTTGATGCATGGTTCCTTCGGAGGCAAAGAAGGAGGCGAGGTCATGTTGGATGAATTCTAATGCATTATCCGAACGAAAAATTCGAATGGTAGAGGAGAAAACATTTTTAACATAATGAAAGAAGTTCTTTATGATACTATTAATCTCCGAACGTTCTTTGAGCAGAAAGACCCAAGATAACCTGCTGAAATCATCTATAAAGACAGCAAAATACTTATGACCACTTAGACTTCGGACCGGACAAGGTCCCCAAATATCACAATGAACTAATGAAAAAGGGACAGAATGACGAGGCTCAGTGTGAGCCGGAAACGAGGCTCGATGATGCTTCCCAAACTGGCATGCCTCGCACTCAAAAGGCTTGAGTGAAGATAGTTCAGGAAACATCATAGAGAGGGCTTTAGCGGATGGATGACCAAGACGAAGGTGTCATAGTAGTGGATCGATGGAGATGGAAGCCGCACCAGAGAAACCAGAATCTGTAGGTATGTTGAGATAATATAGTCCATTCTTTTCATGCCCCCCACCAAAAATTTTCTTCGTCCGGATGTCCTGAAAATAACAGCAAGATTTATCAAATATCACTTTACAATCAAGTTCACTGCATAGCTTATGAACTGATAATAAGCTTAGAGGGAAGGCAGGAGCACAGTGAACCCCTGTTAGACGTAGTGTGGATGAGAACTCCATAGTGCCCACACTAGTGATAGGCGAATAATCTCCATTGGCAACCCGAACAGATTTCACGACCGAGGAAGGTCGGGAAGAGGATAGAAGGCTACCTTCTCCTGTGAGATGAGTCGAGGCTCCGGAATCAATGATCCAGGTTGGCGCAGATGTCAATGCAGTGCTGGCAGTAGTACTCGAGATTGTTGCAAGGCTGGCGGTAGATGCATTGGCAGTAGTATCAGCGGGAGTATTCTGCAGAAGTTGTCGCAGTCGGGCATATTCTGAGGCAGTAAAAGAGGGCTGACTATCACTAGTATGTTGTTCAGATGCATCATAGTAAGTATCAGAGAGGGCATATTCATATGCACTATTGGCATTAGGGGGCATGCCAAATTTGGCCCAACATCGTTCTGACAAGTGGTTCATGCGACCACAATGAGTACACGGAGGAAAACGATCACGTCCTTGGCCGCGTGCTGAGTCGCGGCCCCGTCCCAGAGTTCGGCCACGTCCCTGGCCAGAATCGCGTCCACGTCCTCTAGAGTGAAAAGATCTTCCTCTTGCAAAATGTGCTGACGTTTCAGCAGACGGAGGAGGAGGTGGAGACTCAAGTTCTTGGAGACGACCAAAAATGGTCTCAAGATTAGGTAATGCTGCAGCAGTTAGAAATTGATCTTTGACAGGTTTATATCGAGGATGTAAACCTGATAAGAATCTGTAAACCTGCCATTCTGCCCGTTCCCCTACCTGCTTATCACAACAGACAGGTTGAAAAATAAGAAGTTCTTCAAATAGACCTGTCAGAAGTCTGTAATATTCGATTAATGATGTGTCGCCTTGGCATGTAGACCAAATCTTAGTGTATATATCAGAAAGTCTAGATTTGGTTGTCTGTTGTGAATATGTATTTTCAAGGCTCTCCCACATCGCCTTGGCAGTCTCCTTATAGAGAAGATTAGAGGCAATGGAAATGTCAACACTGTTCGTCAACCATGTAATGACTTGACAATTATCAGCATACCAAGTATCATAATCCTTGTCAGTTGCAGCAAGCGGGACAGTGGTAAGAACATAGTTCTTACGTTGGCTACCAATGAAAACCTTGAAGGACCGGGACCACAGAACATAGTTCTCGGATCCCTTCAATTTTATAGTAGTGCCCTGAGCCATCATGGAAGAAGATGGATACAGGGGCTTTGAGTCCACAGATGTGGTGGTAGATGTCATGGTAGCCGAGTAGAATGAGCAGTAGAAAAAACTAGAGTAGATAAACTAGTATATCTCAATGATCATGAGAACCTATGAGAGCATCACCATGCGATAAATATTCACGTCGTTCAAGGAGTACCGTGCGAGAAGGTGAACTTGTGTCACGCCGCAGAGGAAGTGGCCTGTAGATGGCCTTGAGGCATTTCTTGAGACGGCTTGGAGAGGGCGGCCAGTAGAGGGCAGCCTGTGGTTGTCCTGGAGGCGAGGACTTAGTCGATACGGCCTTGAATCAGGCTGGGCGGACTGGAGGCAGTGTCTTGGCAAGAAGGGCCGGAGGGCTGCCTGGAGGCGTCAGCGTAGACTGGAGGCGGGGGTGGCCTGGTGAAGAGGATGGCCTGGACGGCCTGGCCTGAGGGCGATCTTGGCCTGAGGGCTGCCTGGAGGCGTCGGCGCAGACTGGAGGCGGGGGTGGCCTGGTGAAAAGGATGGCCTGGACGGCCTGGCCTGAGGGCGGTGGTGGCCTGGGCGCGGTGGATGCGAGATCCCACCGGCGGTGGGGACTGGAAGTGAGTGCCCAGCGGAGATGGAGACCCGGCGGTGGATGCGAGGGCGACCCGGTGGTGGCGGCGTGGAGTTGGGGGCGATGGCGCGCGTGGAGTGGAGTCGATGGCGCGGGTGGCGGCGTGGAGTGGAGGCGATGGCGCAGGTGGTGCGCGTGGAGTGGGGGTGAAGGCGCGGGTGGCGGCGTGGGGAGGAAGACGCGGGTGCGGTGGTGGCGTGGGGAGGAACCCTGTGGGTGAGGAAGCGGCGGCGTGCACGGTGGGGTGGGAGGCACGCGTGGGGATCCCTAATCCCTAGGGTTCCCGCATTACGAAGAGGGGGGGGGGGGGCGGCGGGTGTGGAGAGGATTAGGTCAGAGCCTAGGATTTGGCTCTGATACCATGAAGAGAAAGAAGGTTTTGTTATGTTTATTCCAATGGGTTTAGGGGTCCTTATATAGGAAAAACCCTGGAAACCCTAAATAGTCCCGGAAAGGGAAAAATACAGAATTGCCCCTTATTGGGGTTACAATAAGAAACGCCTCTTAACTACTAACAAACTAACAATTACTAACACTTCGTATTCTTCTGTCAGTTGTTGTGGTACGTGATTGGCCCTTGTTTCAACTTGATGTTAAGAATGCATTCTTGTATTGCGATCTGCAGGAAAAAGTCTACATGCAGCAGCCTCCGGGCTTTGCTGCTGAGGGGGAGAATCATATGATGTGTAGACTTCATAAGGCAATATATATTGCCTTAGCCTAAGGGCGTGGTTTCAGAAGCTTTCCCATCTAATTAAACAACAAGGATTCAAGAGATCCAATGTGGATCACTCGTTGTTCGTTCAGAAGACTATTAGAGGTACGGTTGTCATCATGGTATATGTTGATGATATTTTGGTTACATTAGATGATACTCAGGGGGTAAAGATGGCAAAAGCATTTTTGGGTAGTCAATTTGTTATGAAGGATCTTGGTACTCTACGATACTTTCTGGGGTTGGAGTTTGCCAGGAATGCATAGGGTCTTGTGATGACCCAAAGGAAACATATTACAGATATGTTTATTGAGATGGGCATGGTTGGATGCAGACCTTCTACTACTCCTATGGACCTCAGCATGAAATTATATGATAATGATACAAAGGAAGTTGAAAGGAGAAGGTATAGAGAAATGGTGGGTAAGTTTATTTACATCACTATTGTTAGAGTTATTAGACTTACATTTATGTTTGTAACTCTTCGGGTTCCGTAACCTCCCGTGACCCTTCAGGTTCCGTAACCCTTTGTGACCCTTCAAGTTCTGTAACCCCCATGACTCTTCGGGTTCCGTAACTCTTGTACTCTCCAGGGTTTTCTCTCTATATAAGAGACCATAGCTTTATGGAATCTCATCTCATTTTGTTCCTCTTCACATGGTATCAGAGCAACGGTCCTAGCCCGGAGCCTAATACCCTAAATCCGTTGCCACCACCAGCCCTCTCTCCGCCGACAAGGAGAGAGGGCTGGAGCTCCCGCATCGCTCATGGATTCCATGGTCTAAGAGGGCTGGACCTCCTGCATCTCTTGTGGATTCCATGGTCTCGCACAAGTCAGTCCGAGCCCCCAACAACACCATCTGCCACCTCCAGCGACACCTAAAGCGCCGCTCGAGGCTCCAACAACTCTTCCCTCTCCTCCGACGTTGTCGACACTGCTTGGAGCCCCCCCTCCAATAACCCATGCTTCATCATGACTTGTTTCTCCTAACTTTTTGTTTCTCCCAACTTCATGTTCCATACTCCTTATTCTACCAAGTATGGGAGAAAGGGGGAGTCAGAGATGATTCTTCAGGACGTCTATTGCCATACCATGATTGGCAAACCTCTGTTCCAAACTACTACTCAGATCATCCATCTTCACCGAGCATTGACTTCTTCGTCAGGGCGTATACTTCTTCTTTTACGACCCGACTACTACTCCGCGCTGGACTTCTTCTACAGCGATTATTCTCCAGGCACGAGAGAGATATGTTCCAGTGACCTGTAGGCACGACAGAGATACGTTCTGGTGACCTAATATCGCAGCGACTCTACAGGCATGACAGAGATACGTTCCGGTGACCTGAAAGCCGCATATCCATCCTCGAGCGAGGTCTTCTACCAGCAGCGGACATATGTTCTTATGATGCTTCGTATGAAGATGTGGTGTATACTTTTTCTTTTTGTTACAAGCTACAACTTTCTCAGCTCCAGCTTGAGCGGGAGTGTTAGAGTTGACCTGAGCGATGACGAGCAACAACTGCTGCCCAAGGCTCCAGCAGCTCCAACCGCGCCTCCTGGAGCCACCTCCCCTCCAACAGCCCATGTTTCACCACGACTTGTTTCTCTCAACTTTTTATTTCTCCCTCTTTAATCTATCAAATATGGCAGAAACGAGGAGCCAAAGGTGATTCTTCAGGATGTCTGCCATCCTACCACAACTGACAGACCAACACTCCAGACTACTACTCAGGTCATCCGTCTTCACCGAGCATCGACTTCTTCATCAGGGCGTATACTTATTCTTTTACGATCCGACTACTCCTCCGCACTGGACTTCTTCTATAGAAGATTCTTCTCCAGGCACGACAGAGATATCTTCCGGTGACCTGCAGGCACGACAGAAATATGTTCCGGTGACCTAAAAGCCGCAGACCCATCCTCGAGCGAGGACTTCTACCAGCAGCAGACATATGTTCTTATGATGCATTGTGTGAAGATGTGGTGTATACTTTTTCTTTTTGTTACAAGCTGCAGCTTTATCAGCTCCATCTTGAGGGGGAGTGTTAGAGTTATTAGACTTACATTTATGTTTGTAACTCTTCAGGTTCCGTAACCTCCTGTGACCCTTCAGGTTCCGTAACCCTCTGTGACCCTTCAAGTTCTGTAACCCCCCATGACTCTTCGGGTTCCGTAACTCTTGTACTCTCTAGGGTTTTCTCTCTATATAAGAGACCATAGCTTTATGGAATCTCATCTCATTTTGTTCCTCTTCTCAACAACTATAACTCGACCTGATATTGCCTTTGCAGTCAGTCGGGCAAGCCAATTTATGGAACAGTCGAGACATGTACATATGGATGCCATATATATGATACTCAGGTATCTAAACTCGTCTCCAGGTACAGGGTTGTTGTTTAAAAAGAAACAAATTTATCTATCTCGGCATGTGCAGATGCTGATTATGCAATATGCCCTAAGGAAGTCTTCTTCAGACTTTGCAGTGTTTGTGAGTAGCTCTCTAGTTTCTTGGAAAAGCAAGAAACAAACAATTGTGGCTAGATCCAGTGCTGAATCTGAATATAGGGCCATGGCACAAGCAAGTACGGAGATGATGTGAGTTCGAGTTGTACTAGAAGACTTGCATATAGATGTACTTCTACCCATGTAGCTACAGTGTGATAATCAAGCCGCATTGTTCGTTGCCAATAATCCTGCCTTTCATGAAAGAACTAAACATATTGAAGTAGATTGCCACTACACTAGAGATATGATCCAGAAGGGCCTGATTTCTACTTCACATGTTAGTTTAAGGGAGCAGGCTGCCGCCATCTTCACCAAGCCATTGCTCAGAGGACCATTCTAGAAGTGTACTTCCAAGCCGAGCATGATTGATATCTATGCTCCATCTAAAGGGGGAGTGTAGAGATAATTATGTAGTCGGTGTATCTTTTATGTTTTTTTTATTTTCTCTGTTCCATCTTACTCCATCTTATGTAATTTAACCATGGGTCATCTCTATATAAGAGAGCCTAGAGTTCCTTGGAATAACACACAATGCTTTTTTACCAACAATAATTATTCAAGATGATCTATGATTTACATGAAACAAGTTTCAATGTAATCGTTTCATCAAGGAGAATCTATTGACTGTGTCAAACGTAATGTGTGAACACTATCCATCAAATATTTCTTTGAAATAACATTGCTTATAATCAGAAATATAGTATATATACAAAACTCACAACTACTTAAAACGTGCATTACAATTTCTCCACTACTTGAAATAAATTTTATCCTCAAAATTGAAATACCTTTGCTAGTTTGAAAATAAGTGGGGATATTGAGATCTCATTTCTTCCTCTCGTTCCCATGTGGCTTCTTCTATTGCATGGCTCCTCCATAAAACTTCGACTAAGGGAATCCTCTTTGTACGAAACTCTTTTACTCAATATTGTAAAAGTCTCCTAACTAGCCCGACTAGTAGGTCGGACTAGTCTAATCAGCGGGTGGCCGATCGAGTACCGACTAGTTCCGATTAGGTCTACTAATCAACCAATTTTTGCTTGGAGATATCATATTTTTTTTACTTTTTTAAAAGTGAACTTATTCTAATATACTTAATGTTTAATTTAAATTCAATTACTTCTTTTGATTCATTATGATAGTAAAAAATATATAAATCTATGTAATTATGTAATAATATATGTATAAAAATGATTTATATATTTTAAAAATCAAAGCTGATTAATGCTTGACTAAATCTGTTTAATTTCCTGACTGCCGATTAATCCTTAGTAACCCGACCGACCGAGTACCGACTTTTGCAACCTTGCTTGTACTTTATAATCTGGAGTTTCTACAGGAACCTCCATGTATGATAGATCTTCCTTCAATTGAATTTCTTGGGGTTGTATCACATGGGATGGATCTGGAATATACTTCCGAAGTGTGGAGACATGAAAGACATCATGTATCCTTGCTAGTTCTGATGGAAGTCGAAGACGATAGGCCACACTTCCAATTCTTTCTATGATCTCATAAGGGCCAATGTATCTAGGGCTTAGTTTCCCTTTCTTTCTGAATCTGATTAGGCCTTTCCTTTGAGATACTTTCAGAAACACATGGTTTCCCACTTGAAATTCTAAGTCTCTCCTTCGTTTAACTTCAAAACTTTTCTGTCTGCATTGCGTTGCTTTCAAGCATCTCTTGATTTGCTCAACTTTTTCTATTGTGCTTTGTATTAATTCAGGTTCAAGCAATTTTCGTTGTCCAACCTCCCTCCAATAGATAAGTGTTCTACATGGTCTACCATATAAGGCTTCATAAGGTGCCATCCCAATACTAGCATGATAGCTGTTATTTATGCAAACTCTATAAGTAAGAGATGTTCATCCAGCTTTCTTTAAAGCTCAGTGCACAAGCTCTAAGCATGTCTTGTAGAGTATGGATGGTCCGTTCTGATTGGCTATCTGTTTGAGGATGAAATGTTGTACTAAATGCTAATTTTATTCCCATAGCCTTATGTAAGCTTGGTCAACGCTTGGAATTGAATCGTGGATCTCCATCGGATACAATTAACATAGGTACCCCATGAAGGCTAATTATGTCATTAACAAAAATCTTTCCCAAGTGGTCTAGAGTGTTTGCCATGTTAATGGCTAAGAAATGTGCAGAGTTAGTTAATCTGTCTACTATGACCCATATTGCATCATGACCTCGACGAGTCCTTGGGAATCCCGTAACAAAATCCATAGTGATGTGTTCTCATTTCCATTCTGGTATATGAAGTGGTTGTAATGTACCCGCAGGTCTCAAACACTCCGGTTTAGTTTGTTGGCATATTGGACATCTAGAAACATATTCTGCAATCTCTTTCTTCATGCCAGACCACCAATAGTATGTCTTAAGTGCTCTATACATCTTAGTACTTCCTAGGTGCATAGCATACATGGAGTTATGTGCCTCCTCCAGAATCTCAGTCTTTATATCAGATTTCCTCGGAACACACAATCTTCCTTTAAATGATAAGACCCCTTGACCATCTATTATATATCTTGCTTGATTACCTCCCTTAATCTTCTCAATTGTTGTAATGATTTCAGGATCATGAACTTGTGTTCCCCTAATTTTATCATATAATATAGGTCTCACTTGTAAGGATGCTAATAAGGTTCCAGAATTATTTATGATTAAGTTTGCACGTTACCCTTTCAACTGTAGATACTATGTTCTTAAGTGAGATAGCTGACCCTTAGACTTTCGACTGAGAGCATCAGCCAGGACATTGACTTTCCCCGGGTGATATTATAAGGAATAATCATAATCTTTGATTAGATCTAACCATCTTCTTTGCCTTAAATTTAACTCTTTTTGAGAGAAAATATATTTCAAACTTTATGATCCGTAAAGATTTGACAAGTTTCACCATATAAGTAGTGTCTCTAGATCTTTAAGGCAAACATTATAACTGTTAATTCAAGGTCATGAGTTGGATAATTTAACTCATGTTGCTTTAGCTGTCTAGAAGCATAAGCAATCACCTTATCATTCTGCATCAGGACGCATCCCAGCCCTTGTCTTGAGGCATCGCTATAGATTACAAAATTACCTTGTCCTGAAGGAAGGCTAAGGATAGGTGCTGAGGTAAGATGATTCTTGAGTTCCTCAAAACTCTTCTCGCATTCTTTGTCCCAACTATATCTCGCATCCTTCCTAGTTAATCTTGTCAATGGTGCTGCAATACTAGAGAAGTTTTCAACAAATCTATGATAATACCCAACTAATCCAAGGAAACATCGGATTTTTGATGCATTTATCGGTCGTTCCCATCTAAGAACTGCTTCTATCTTTGATGGATCTACTGCTATTCCTTCTCCAGATATGACATGTCCTACAAATGCAACCTTCTTCAACCAAAACTCACATTTGTTAAACTTTGCGTATAATCGGTGTTCCTTCAAAGTTTGCAGCACAATTCTCAAGTGTTCTCTATGTTCTTCCTTTGTTTTAGAATATACTAGAATATCATTAATAAATACAATCACGAACTTATTCAGATATTGACGAAAAACCCTATTCCTTAAGTACATAAAGGCAACTGGGGCATTTGTCAATCCAAAAGGTATTACCATGAATTCGTAATGTATATAACGAGTTCTAAATGTAGTCTTAGGAACATCTTTGACTCTAATTTTTAGCTGATGATACCCTGATCTCAAATTTATCTTTGAAAACATAGAAGCCTCTTGCAACTGATCAAATAAGTCATCTATTCTGGGCAGAGGATAGTTATTGCGGACAATCATTGTGTTTAGTCTTCTATAATCTATACAAAGTCTCATGGAACCATCTTTCTTCTTGACAAATAGAACATGAGCACCCCAAGGAGACATACTGGATTGTATAAATCCCTTATCTGTCAACTCCTGCAATTGGGTTTTGAGTTCCTTAAGTTCAGCTGGGGCCATTCTGTAAGGAGCTCAGGCAATTAGATTGGTACCCGAAATAAGGTTAATAGTGAATTCAATTTCCCTATCAGGAGAAACTCATGGCAGTTCATTTGGAAACACTTCTGGAAACTCCTTCACCACAGAGATATTTTCTAAACTGATTGCTTCTGATTTTGTATTAAACACATAAGCAACATAAGAGGAACATCCCTTAACAACTTCTGGGCTAAGAGACAAGAGATGACATGGGTAGGATATATCCTTCTTTCTCCATAGAAAGTGAATTTGACATCACCTAGTTTTCTAAAAGTTACATGCTTCTTATGACAATCTAGAAGAGCATGATATGTACTTAAGCAATCCATTCCTATGATAGCATCAAATTCCCTTATCTCCATAGGAATCAGGTCTACTTCAATATAATTTTCTCCTATCTTAACCATACCATCTCGGTGGACGTCCATAATAATTTCTGGTTCTCCCTTAGACAAAATAATTTCTAAAGCATGCTTGAGAGTCTCGTTACTTTATCAGCATATATGGAGAATCTTTGTGAAATAAATGAATGGCTTGCATCAGAATCAATAAGAGTATGTGCACTTTTACCAAAAATAATAGTGGTACCTGATACAACATCATCTACAGATATGGCATCCTCTAAGGTCATAGCAAAAGCTTTTCCCTCTCTTTGGTTTGATCTTTTCTGTGCATTGTTTTTATTTTGTTCTCTTGCAGCTGGAGGACGACGTATAACGATATCACGATTTTCATTCTGTGCCGATCTTCCCATAGCTCTATGGCCTTGGACAAGTGTGGGACAATTCTGACGTATGTGTCCAATCTCGCCACATTAATAACACCCAGTGGTCCCCTTGCGACAAATCCCCGAATGATACTTTCCACAGTTAGTACATTGTGGAAAAAAGTGTTCTATTTTCAGAAGTCCCAATTGTGAATCTATTTGTTTGATTCCCTTTAACTCTATGGGCTGACATATTATCTTGCCTTGAATTCCCAATTATTCTCAGTTCTTTGTTCATGGTTCCCCTCCATTGTGGTATATCTGCAAAACTTTTCTTTCCATGATCATTGCATTTCCTTCTTTCCATCACTACCCGTTCAGCCCTACGAGCAGGCTCCACCAATTTTGCATAATCAGTAAATCCCATGGCTGAAACCATTTCATTTAAGTCAATATGCATACCATCTTTCTTCCTCCGTTGCTACCAGAGAAGCAATAAACTTTGAAAGTTCTGTGAATTTCTTCTCATATTCATCAAATAATTTGCTCCCCTGAGTAAGGAATAGGAACTCCCTACATCTCTCCTGATAAACTCTTAGGTAATATTTTTCATTGAACTCTTTCTCAAAGATCTCCCATGTAATGTGAGATGGATTTGGATATTTCATATTCACTGATGTCCACCAATCATCAGCACTATCTTTTAGCAGAAATATTGTATATTTCAACTTCTGTTCATCCGTACAATCCATTAGACCAAATATTTTCTCCATATGCTTGAACCATGCCCTAGCCTTCTTTGTATCAGTGTCTCCCACAAATGGTTCTGCTCCCAACTTCTTTACATGTTCAAATGGCAACTAGTGCTCAAATTCATGTCTTTTAACGGACTGGGCAACCATGACTCCTAGTGTTTGAGCTATCAATGTCAACGTGTCATACACGTTATCACTCTCCTGACTAGGGCCTTGGGTAGTCGCATGTAGCTGCTTTGCTGCCAATTTTTTCCTATATAAAAAAACATCAATTAGATCCTTCATCAACGAAAACCCTACACTAACAATTCCAATTATCCTCAAGACTACAACTGCAATTTTCTTCTAAATTTAAATCAAATTATGATAATTAAAATTATCTTCCAAAATTTATAGACCAATTCCTAATATTATTCTTGCTCAAGTTCGAAGACCTTTACTCTGATACCACAACTTGTCACTATCTGTCCCGCTAACCAGAACGTACCGCGGTAGCGATCTTTCTTCTTCTTTCTCCTAAAAGTACACATGTAGAAAATCACATCAAATATATCATCATTGTATTTAAAGTTCACATTACAAAGAAGTGTCTTACACAAGTTCTATAACATCTCCTTACAAAACAACAAACAATATAAAAAAACTAAAACCACCTCCTGCTAGTGCATAAGCAGTCCTTCCTCCTTCTAGTCGTGATTCGGTTGATTTCTACATAATAATAATATAGAGGGATGAGTCTAAACCCATTTATGAGCTTAGACCCAGTGAATGGATCTCAAGCTTTTTACATATACAGCTAAATGTTGAAATAACTTGTATAAAATGCTTTAACATACTTGTAAGTTAAATATGAGTATCATGCCAAAATTAGAGCTGAATGCTTTAAAATAACCTGCAACAGACTTTATGACAGTAATCATATAAAAAATGCTATTTTGCAATCAAACCCTGAAATCACTTCAAAAGAAATAAACTAAAACAAGATTATCACTATTAAGCTGCTTGCATTAATCACCACTGTGGCAAGTTATCATCTCATGAATGCTGAAAAAAGCTGAGTCATACGTGCAGACAATCCTAAAAATCAAAGACACCCTGCATACAACCCAAAGCCTATATGTATACAGAATGGGGATCCAAAGTCCTCTTGATACCATATCTAATGGTTTGCCATATCTAATGGTCGTTTCAAGGTCATATCTAATGACATCACCATATCTAATGGCTAGTTCACGAATTATATAAAATAGCTACTGTGGTGCTTACTTTCTGATTCCGATTCTCTTCTTGCCACAAAAATCGTATTTTCTAATTCTTGTTCATAACAGCAAATTCATGAACATAAAAAATCTGACATAACATGCATATTCTTACAACTGGAAATTATTAAGAACTTGAAAACCGATACATATTGCATAATAATTGTCCAAAACATTTTTTTTATATAAAGCTCAAATCTGATTAGTGAAACTTATGTTTCGTTTTCCGAATAGAATTATATGCTTGAAAACATGCTATCAAGATAAAACACTTGAAACGACGTTAGAAATACTTTATAAATACTTGATTGCATATATGGCATACGATACTTGCAATTCCTACGTAAAAGCTTTAGAAAACACTATTGCATACTTGCTATATAATAATTGTCAAAACCATGCATAAAAGCTAAAGATTATTGCTTTAAAATAGCGCTTGAGAATCCCTCACCTGATTTTTTTATCTAACTCGAGTCGCGATCGCCTCCTCTAGTCAATACCCCCTATATCTTTCTCTGACAGCTACATCACTTCGTACTGAATTCCACTACAGTCGAGAGCTCACAACACTTCGTTACAGTTTCTAACGTGCTCTTGATAACCGACAACGCTTTGCCGCAGCTTCAACTGTGCTCCTTCGGCACTCTCTCTGAATTTTTAGCTCTAAGGTGGTGAGAGTGGTGTGGGATGGAATGAGTAGAAATGACGAGCTCATGGGTATATATAGGTCTCCAACCCCTTTGCATGTATGACATGTGTCAGCATCTAAGGAAGGCTTTAAGACACATGTCACCTCTCTATCATGCATGAAGGACATGGCAACACTTTCCATCCATGCACCATGAGACAACTCATATGCATGAGGAAACATGTTGTACAAGCATGAGGACACTTGGTGCACATGCATAATGTCACATGTCTTACATACATGCAATAGGACATGTTATTCTTGAATGATGACACATGATACTCTTGTGTATTGATACATGTCCGACACGTGTCACCTGATTTGCCCTCCACGTGTCCTACTTTTGCTAATGACACCCAATTATTGCTAATCACGGGTAATTAATAGTAATCAAGCTTAATTAGTTTCAATGACATGATTAAAGTCTAATGAGCACAAATCTGTAACGTCTTGTCCTTGGACCAGTCCTTTATTGGGTATTTATTTGGCCCATTCAACATGTTGGGCTTGGGCTCTATTGGACCCCTCAATCACAACCCAAAATTCCTAAGCCCTGGTTCACTAGTAGTAGCTTATACTATTTATAAGTAGCTATCACCTTCCAAATTACTAGATGTGGTACTATATTTGATGTGCTACAAAATCAAGAGAACTTTTTTAAACTCATAATAATTCAAGATGGTCTCTGAATTACACAAAACAAGTTTTAATGAAATCGTTGCATCAAGGTGAATCTATTGACAGTGTCAAACGTAATATGTGGACACTATCCATCCACATAGTATATATAGTATATTATACAAAACTCACAACTACTTTAAAACACGCATTACAATTTCTCCCCTACTTGAAATAAATTTCGTCCTCGAAATTGAAGTACCTTTGCTAGATTGAAAATATGGATTTTTACTGGCAGACCCTATAATCTTTTCTAATTACCTCTACGACCTTTGAAACAACGTAATTCCTCCCACGACCTCGTAAACTTGCTCTGTATTACCCAACAAACCCTGCCGTCAATTTTAACTATATTTGAGTCAAATACTTGAGTTAACCTAAACAATTTAGCATTGAACGGCTAGGATTAGGCAAAATAAAAAAAAGAATGGGAAAAGGAAATCCAACGGAGGTTCTTGCGGGGGGACCAAAGCAGCGGCTGCAGGGGGAGGGGGAGGGCCTCCATCGTCGGCGTGATACTTCAGCAGCCGGGGGGGGGGCAGGGGGAAGCAGCAACGGCTGGGGGGGGGGAGCGACGGCGGCCGGGGAGGGGGGTCCCCTATCGCGCGGAGGGGGAGCTTCAGCGGCCGGCGTGGGGGGTGTGGGGGGGGGGGGTTCCTCCATCGCGCGGGGCTCCATTGCGCGAAGCGAGGGGGTGGGGGGCTCCATCGCAGGGGTCCTCCATCGCGCGGGGCTCCATCATGCGGAGGGGGAGCTTCAGCGGCCGGCGCGGGGGGTGGGGGTTGGGGGGGGGGCAAGCAGCGGCGGAGGCGGGCGGGGGGGGGGGGAGAGGGACAGCGGCGGTCGGGGGAGTGGAGAAAGCAACAGCGACCGGAGGGGGGGGGGGGAGCAGCATCGCTGGGGCCGCGGGGGTGGGAGTGGAGCGAAGCAGCGACGGCAGTGGGGCCTCCATCGTCCGGAGGGTGTCGTATGATGGAGTGGCACTCAATGTAAATTTAATAAACAAAATGGC
Source organism: Ottelia alismoides (assembly GCA_037367405.1). NCBI lineage: Eukaryota > Viridiplantae > Streptophyta > Magnoliopsida > Alismatales > Hydrocharitaceae > Ottelia > Ottelia alismoides. Next base: position 552,723 of record JAZKJV010002021.1, read on the forward strand.
TATAATATAAAGGAATATAACGGAATCTGGTCAATTTTAACGGGTAAATTAACGGGGCTTAACCGCAGGGTCTGTAAGATAAGGGTTAGCAATTTTACAAGGTCAAGGGAGGAATTACGATGTTTTAAAGGTCATACAGGTAATTAGAAAAGATTATAGGGTCTGTCGGGTTAAAATCCCTTGAAAATAAGTAGGGATATTGAGATCTCATTTCTTCCTCATGTTCCCATGTGGCTTCTTTTATTCCATGACTCCTCCATAAAACTTCGACTAAGGAATCTTCTTTCTACGAAGCCCTTGTACTTTATAATCTAGAATTTCTACAGGAACCTCCTTGTATGATAGATCTTCCTTCAATTGAATGTCTTGGGGTTGTTTCACATGGGATGGATCTGGAATATACTTCCGAAATATGGCCTACCGTCTTCGACTTCCATCAGAACTAGCAAGGATACATGATGTCTTTCATGCGCGTTTCATCGACTTAGCGGAATCACTCTTTCTTCGACAGCCTCTAGTTATACCTCTTCGATGAAGACATCTTCCCGAGGTAGAGGAGGCTCTTTTCATTTTTGTGGATGCGGACCTCGTGATAGAGGAGGTTGCATTCATCAACCCTACATGTACTGTCATCGCTCTGAACATTTAGAGGATGATACATGCTACTCCAAGCATGGTTTTCCTGCATCAGTCTAAGTAACAGATCAAGTTGAGTATCCAACTACTTCTACTTCATATTAGAGGCTTGATGACCTCGTAGCTAGACTGAGGAATATTATGCCTCCTGCTTCTTCACCATCTTTAGGAGGCCATTTAAATGTAGTAGCTTCTGCATCAACTAGTACTCAGCTAGCACCTCAGGTAGTATCTATGCCTTTATCTCTTGTCATGGGTCTGATATTATAGAGCAGATTATGGACTTCGGGGCGACGCATCATATATGTGGAGACATAGATCAACTTACAACATATAGACAGGTTCCTCTAGGGAGAACCATTGTGATAGTTGATGGACTCATTACTCGATCACAGGCAGGGGGAGATAAGTTTGACGCCCTCGATGTGTCTGCAGAATGTGCTACATGCTCCTGATTTTTCTATAAATTTGTTATCAATTAGTCAGATTACTATGGATATGCGCTACCGAGCTATTTTTGACCCATCATCTCTTGTTTTTCAAGACATTCTTATGGGCAGGATAATTGTTGAGGCCGTGAACATGGCGGTCTCTATCACCTGATCCAAACTCTCTATACATATCTGTCCTCTCATTCAACAGGACCGGTCTCTCCCTTCACTTGGTACCTGCATTTTGGTCACATCCCTTTCTAGAAGATGTGTCATATTTTGCCACAGATTTCACCGGGTTCATCCTTTCTGTGTGAGGCGTGCCGGTTGGGAAAGCATCATCGTTTTGCTTTTCCTAATTGTCAGAGTCGGAGCAATGGCTCCCTTTTTGAATTATTTCATATTGATATTTTGGATCTGAGTCATGTCCCTGATCATCAGGGACACGTGGTTTAATTTTTTATTTTTTTGAGAAACGATGGGATGTGCCTCCTTTAGAGGACCTTCCAAAAAAATATATGGGACACATGTTTTATCAAGTTGTTGTTGATGATTTCTCTTGTTTGGCATGAATCTTTTTATTGAAGAATAAATTTGAAGCTGGGGATGCGACCAAAACTTTTATTAATGAAGTGCAGTATGTTTTCTCTTCTTCAGTAAAATTTGTGAGAACTGATAATGCTTTGTAATTTTGTAACGTGTTTCTCACATTTCTTTTCAACCCGTGGTATTATTCACCAAGCAACATGTGCTTACACTTCTCAGTAAAAGGGTGTTGAATAGAGAAAGCATCACCATTTACTTGATGTCACTCGGACTCTTCTCATAAAGAGTCGTGCCCCACATTCTTGTTGGCGTGATGCGGTTCTTACAACATGTTATCTGGTGAATCGCATGCCCTCATCTATTTTGGGTGAGAAAATTCCTTTCTCCATGGCATTCCCAGAGGAGTTGTTCTCACTTACTCCTCGTGTTTTTGGCTATGTCGCATTCGTTCACCAGTTGTCTCCGGGTCTTGACAAGTTGTCTCCTATAGCTCTCAAATGTGTTTTTGTTGGGTACTCCGGGGTCCAGAAGGGATACCGATGTTATGACCCTTTGTGCAGAAAATACTATATCAGCGCGAATGTTACATTCTTTGAGTCTCTGATGTATTTCTCTCCTACAGGTGACCGGTTGGCTTCATCAGACTCTAATGATGAGGTTTGCATGCCACCTCCTCCTACCAGTCCACGACCATCACCATTTGTGCCTGTTGTTCTACCATCACCTCCTCCATCTCCTCCACCTCCTCTTACACAATCACACGTGCCTATTTTTCCACCATTGCCAAAATTCTATACCCGCTGACCTGCTTCTACCCATGGTCATAGATCGTCATCTAGCATGCCAAGGTTTGTCCTGATTACAATGTTTCTAACGATGGGTCTGGTGATGTATCTGCGTAGGAACTATTGTCGGAGACTGGTCCAAAGTTACATGAGATTCCCAATGACCCGGATATACCTACTGCAGTTCGGAAGCAAAAGTGTACCTGCACTTTATATCCTCGTGCTTCACAAGTCTCCTTTCATCGTCTCACAGGAGATTTGTTATTGCCCTATATGCCATAAAAATTACACGGAATTATAAGGAGGCCTTGAAGGATAGTCATTAACGTCTAGCTATGGAAGAAGAGATGGCAGCTCTACACTCACGTGGTACCTGAAGCTTGGTACTTGCTCCTAGTGGTGCATCCGTTGTCAGTTGCAAATGGGCGTTTACTATTAAACATCATAGAGATGGGAGTCTTGATCGCTACAAGGCAAGATTGGTGGCATGAGGATTTACATAGACTTATGACATAGACTATTTGGACACGTTCTCTCATGTTGTTCATCACTACACTCTACGTGTTCTTTCAGTTGTTGTGGTACGTGATTAACCCTTATATCAGCTAGATGTTAAAAATACATTTTTTATGGAGATCTTCACGAAAAAGTCTACATGCAACAACCTCCGGGTTTTGCTGCTGAGGGTGAGTGTCAGCAGGTTTGTAGACTTCATAAAGCAATATATGGTCTCAAGCAAAATCCAAGGGCATGGTTTCAAAAGCTCTCAGATTCGATTGAAAGACATGGTTTAAGAGGTCAAATGAAGATCATTCATTGTTTATGCAGAGAACAGCCAGAGGTAATGTTATTATCATGGTATATGTTGATGATATACTTGTTACATGAGACGATGTGCAATAGATAAAGAAGGCAAAAGAATTTCTTGGTTGTCAGTTTATTACTAAGGATCTTGGCAACCTAAGATATTTCTTAGGGTTAGAGTTTGATAGGAATACACAGGGTCTTGTGATGACCCAAAGGAAGTATGTTACAGACATGCTTGTTGAGACATGCACATTTGAGTGTCGACCCTCTACTACTATGAATCCTAGCATGAGGTTGCGTGATGATGATACATATGAGGTTGACAGGAGGAGATATAAAGAGTTAGTAGGAAAGCTTCGTTATGTTACTATCACTAGACCTGATATCTCTTTTGCAGTAAGTTGAGTGAGTCAGTTTATGGAGCAGTCCTGACAGGTACACATGGATGCTATATATACGATATTGAGGTATCGAAAATCTTCTCCAGGTGCAAGGCTACAAGTTAGGAAAGGGGTAAACCTTTCGATTTCTGCATGTGCTGATGCAGACTATGCAGGATGTCAAGGACATGAAGTCTACTTCGGGCTTCGCAGTATTTGTTGGCAATTCTATTGTTTCTTGGAAAAGAAAGAAACAAACGGTTGTTGCTAGGTCAAGTGTTGAATCTGAATATAGGGCTATGACACAAGCAAGTACAGAGATGATGTGGGTTCGTGCCGTACTAGCAGATTTGCATATAGATGTACCTCTACCCATGCAGTTACAATGCGATAATCAAGCTGCTCTATTTATTGCAAGCAATCCTGCATTCCATGAAAGAACGAAGCATATTGAGTTAGACTACCATTATACAAGAGATATGATTCAGAAGGGTTTGATTTCTACCTCTCATGTCAGATCAGGAGATCAAACTGCAGATAATTTTACCAAGGCTTTGCTCAGAGGATCGTTTCAGAAGTGTTCTTCCAGGCTGAGCATGATAGACATCTACGCTCCATCGTGAGGGGGAGTATAGAGATATATCTATGTTTTCTGTATCGTTTTCTTTATTTTATTTCTTTATGTCCTTCTCGTGTAATTTATCCATAAGTCTCTCTATAAAAGAGAGCCTAGGATTCCCATGAATAAATATTTCCTCTATTTTTCCCAACACTTCCTAATTCTAGAAAAGAATTTACAATTATCTCCCCCAATTCTCTTCTTGTCAAGGATATCAATAATTTGAAGTAATTAATTACAATTGATATGTGGGTATATGTCAGCATTCGAGGTTGATCAATATTATCTGGATAAGAAACTATAGAACATTAAGTTGAATTATCAATACATGTATACAATGGTCAAATTATTAGTTCTTTTACATGTATACAGTGACCAAATTGTTAGTTCTTTGTTTCTTACTCTCTTATTAATCTTATACATTTTTAAAAAAGGGACACATATAGCAAATCGCCCGTTCGTCTATTTGTTAAACTTGCATGAATGCATGTTAATTCAGTTACATAGACTGCACATCTTGAAGGCATATGTATTACTTACTGTATCAAAGTTGAATTATAGTTATAACATATTTTGTGCAATATTGTCGTAACAATGAATGTTGATAACTTGCCAAACCAAGAACTGCTCCAACGACTATTTATGGACCAACTTTTCAGTATGATCCATCACCCCTAATCAACCAATATCAATTATTTTGACCAACTTAGATGACCGACCAAGTTTCTCTCTGATCGATCAACCAACCTTGATCAATCAGAATCAATTTTATAATTGATCAACTTTCACATTCAAGGCTCCGACAACTATTTGTGATCAATCGACAAAAGCTACCTGATTGACGAACTTAAAGTGCCTAATTGATCAATTGAACCAAATCTTGATGATTTCTTGCCAAAAAAATTCCAACAGCCAGATTCTCTTGGATCCTTGTATAAGGGACACCATACCCAACCTTGGAAAACACACCAACTCACATTTGCTTCTTACAAAAATATTCTAAGAGAATTTTTTCTCTTTCCAGTTATTCAATGTTACTCTACTCTTCTAAGAGAAATTCAAGAATATAGTTTCTCTTTGAGAAAGCTACCAGAAAGCAACATTTAATTGTCCCAAGTCTCCTAGTTCTTCTACAAGTAGTTAAAATCTCTATACCTTATATAAAGCTGAGATTTTCACCCGTCGGTTGACACGTGGAATCACGAGCTGCCGTTTCTCCCACCTCTCTATACGCGCTTTATCCTTGCAATCTATCTATCTATAATACTAAAGCTGGGTTTTGATCCCAGCTTCTGCCACATGGACAGCCTTTCTTTGTATTATTGATGGGTTTTGCCACGTGGATGCACCAATTCAACAGCCAATGGCTCCAGTTGTATTTGCATCTAACGGCATGAAGGGCTAAACTATCTTCATATCCAATGGCAGACGAGATGAGGGTTGTCGTGTGTTTTCTTTTCCTCTCCGGTCTCTTTCTCTTTATAATACAAAATGATAATATGAACAGTTCAACATTTATTTATTTTTAGCTAGAATCAACTTATCTTTCAGATTTAGATTTTAATGAGAATACTAAGGACAAATAATGTCATAAGGTTAATCTGGAATTGTTTCTCAAAATTTTAAAATAAGTGTTTCATATGAAATGACTAATTTTACGGGTTGATGGGACTGCCCCCAGGGGACAGCCAACATAGTTGCCCCGTCCCATTTTTGGGCAAAATTTTTTATTTTTTTTGAAAAATATCGTTATGTATATTCATCCTTATATCCCTCCTATATGCCATTCGAATTTCGTTAGAAACAGAGACTTATATGGCCTCCATCCAGACAGGGTCGATTTAAAAAATCCTGCGACTGTTAAAAAAATGACGTCTGGATGGAGACCGTAGGAGTCTCTGTTTCTGACGAAATTTGAATGACATATACGAGGGATATAGGATGAATATACATGGTGATATTTTTCCAAAAAAAAATAAAAAAAATTGCGAAAAATAGGATGGGGCAGCCATGTTGGCTGCCCCTAGAGGGCAGCTCCATTTTTCTCATATTAAAATATAACATTTATTCATAAATGCAGATAAATCAAAGATATAATGTATGTTTACATATTTGAATAAATTGATTTCATATTTAGCGTCAAATTCTTAAAATGAATTCGATACATAAGACTAATATTTTAAATATCTTAAAATGAATCAATAAGATTTATGATGGCTGGTAAGCAGAGGTTTATTGGGAAATAAAATATTTATACATGGAATCCATATAGAAGGGTGAGTCATACCCGTAAACCCTTTATTAGGTAAAACTCGCATACAAGTAAAAGATGAGATGAATAAGTTCATATTAATAGATAGCATATGAATGATTTTATATGTACAATGATTAGGCCAATGGAGGATTACATAATTGTAGATGTATATATTATTATATTTGAACTCACAGAGACTTTGAATGATGTGGTTAATATTATTATAAATAAGATAGATTGAGATGAAGTAAAATTGAGGTCTACTGGGCACAATAATAAAACAAAAATTGTTAATAACAACTTAAGGAAATGGTCAAAGAGGACTTTCTACGATAGTTTCTTTTCACTCGCATCTGTAGACTATACGATGCTGAAAAATTTATTTCATTCTTCTTACATGACTCTACATTGATATCCAGGGCCTGTTTGGTTGCAGGGTTGGGCAAGGTTGGCCCAACCCTGGTTACTATTCACAAGGGTACTTCCTCCTCACAGATTACTATTCACCCATCCCAACCCAGCCCAACCCAGTCCAACCCAGCAACCAAACATGCCTAGAATTATACAAGTTCTTACAGGCCACCCTTCCAAATACTGCAAAGGGATGTCAATGGGTATTAATTTATAGGTCACTAAAATCCCCTTTTGTATATCCTTGATGTTCATTTGCATGAAGGTTCTTTGGCATGAAGGTTCTTTCATAGTCAAGTTAATAAGCCTAAATACTCTTCTACTTGAAGGGAGGTACTGTAAGCATGAGATTTCTCTCCGCAACCTCCTTCGTAGGAGGAGTTCAGAGTTTGAAGGTCCTTGCATGCTGGTAAAGCAGAACTTACAACAATACATCTTATTTGTGTCTGATTGAGATGCATTTTCGCCAAAATCTCCATTGATGTTTGTGTCTTGAGCTGTCTTCTGAATGCAATCTTCTTCTGAAACTTTTGAAAGACTTTTTATTAGTGATCAATACTTGATTTTCTCCCCTTGTGGTGCTAGATAGTTGGTGACGAATAAGGTAATGTGTCAGGTGCTTTGCTGGATAATGCATCTAAACCAACTACTAAGAGAAAATACCAATACGATCTGCATGTTTAGATTTTTTTATTGATGATTGATGTTTTTTTATGTTTATAATTTCTCATTTATTGTTATAATGTACCAATCAAATGATTGTATTTACTACACCGTATGGTAAATCTAGGATATTCGGAGAAAATCCTACAGTATTTTATTTTATGATCTTATATCCATGTTAATTGCAGATAGACCAGTTAATTATAATATTAATAAAAATAGAAGTCTACTGATAATTCTATTAATATAATTCATATAATCTACTAATATTATTATATACCGAAGTTGGTTTCCTCTCCATCTATTACTATAAAGTTTCACGTGGATGATATATTCTCTTTATTTTTTGGGATACCCAACAATTCTATTTTTTTTCAAGTTCCAATTCGTTTCTTAGTTTTCATTTAGCGATATTCTTCTCCCATTAGTCGATGTACCGCATAACATAATTTCATTTAGATTATATGTTATTTGTATAAAACATCCGTTCTTTTACATGAACGTGATGAATATACCAGTCCTTTAATGAACTAATGTTGTTAATGTTCTAAAAAAATATTTCTGACTAATTTAATTTTTATCTACCACTTCTACTATAATATTTATGTGACGTGCCCCCCTCGATATCTTCCCAGTATTTGTTTGGTTTTTATAAGAATGATGTTTCCTTTTGTTTTTTACAAATTATTTTGTGTTTCTAACATCGGGCTTCTTCCCCATATATTACAACGTGATTCTCTATCGTATGGTATATTCTCTCCATTTTCTAGAGTTGTCTGGCAATTGATTTCATCTTTACCCATTGTATCACATTTTTCTTAGGTTTCTATATATTATTTGCTAAAGTAGTTTTTGCATTATACATGATTTTGATGAATATATCAGAATTTTCAATAATAATATTAATGATAGTTAAAAAAAGGATATTCTGAGCCAATTTCTGATCATCTCCCACTATTACCCCCTCGATATCTTCCCGCTTCTCTTATTGTTTGAACTTTATAAGAATGAAATTTTCTTTTATTGATTAGAATTGTATTTTAGATTTTTCACAAGTTACATGATTCTAGGCTAACATATGTCGTGTTCTTATTTGGGTTACTGTATATTATCTTAAAAAATCCCATTTTAAACCTGTGATGAATACAAATGAATTTTAAAGAATAAAAAATATCAATACGAAGTCACTACTTATTTTCCACTACTATTTAAATATTTATAGAGCGTAATTTCTACCAGGATATGTTCACTTTATTTCTTTGGCTTTTTTGATAACATATTCTTTTTGTGGTCACAGTTTGTTTTTGACTCTCCACAAGTAACATGATCCTAGCATTACTAAATCTGTCGCATATGTTATTTCTGTTTAAGTTGATATATTTTATTCTTTCCTTAAGATTCTCACAAATCAATTTTGTCAATATTTTGAAAAGATATACACTCCAGTCAATCTAACTTAAAAAACCCCTTGGATATGACAATTCAATTGATGAATTCTTCATTGACCAGGATAATAGAAATTTTATGTTCTTTACAAGAGGTACTATTATTTTATGTCATCTTATAATTTAAAAAAACTATTGCAGATCCTGATGTGCTGTAATTTATTCTTTAGTGAAATTAGTGTATTAAATAATTTGCAGTTGTAGTTTATTCTTTAGTGAATTAGTGTATTAATTAATTTTACGAAGACTCTCCCTTTCCAGTTATTAAAGATAATGAAAGCAACTCTTTCACTTTGAAATATTCTGCCAAATTAGAAAATCTTTCTAGGTACCAATTATCGACTTTTACAAGCTACTTGAATATAAATTTAATTTATGCATAAACATCAACTACCATCATTATATCATATAACCTACTGTCTTATTTCTATCAGTATCCTTCTGCGACCCTGCCGCGAAGCGTGGGTATGCACTCTAGTTATTTTGATAGGCGACAACACTCAACGATATTACTCATCATGATACTTTATCTTATCACATGAGCCTACTCATTGAGATATTTTGCATATGCTTATAATCTGATATAGTTAGCAAATATCTTTGATGGCATTGTTAAGATATTTATGTCCCAAAGTTTGTTGGTTGATCTTGGATCTTCAGAGTCGGACCGATCCAAGGAAGTCAAAGGACAATCAGAGTTTGCTCATCCTGACTCTTGCATTGTGTTAAATCTGTTGTGGTGAGTTTACTATTTCGATTAAGAATTGTAAAAATAATATCTTTGTAAACAATTGAGACATTTACAATAATATCTTGGGAATAGTAAAGCAGTTGGTTGGCTAGACTAACTGAAAATCCTAAATCGAGAGGACTTGGATTGTAATTTTTACCCGTCCACATTTGTTACGTTAACATCCAGTGGATTGCTTGGCTTGCTTGGCTGGTTTATTTGTTCTTTAATCATTCAATTTCTGCGAGAAATTCTGTTATGCCATTGATACTACTATTCACCCCAACTTTAGTAGTACTACAATCCTTAGCAACTCACAAATTGTATACGAGGGGATTTGTAGCGAAACAAAATACAACCTTGTCATCACATATGGCAACTTCAGCGAGTACCAACTCGTTGAAAGCCAATCTAACTATCAAGCCTCTAAACATTAAGGAGACAAAGTATAACTACTACAAGGTTTGAATGCATATCTTCTTGAAGTCTATCGATTACAAGGTATGGAACATGATCGAAACCATATACACCAAACCCGAGCCTACTGCAAAATCCTCTCTCTCAGATCTGACAAGAAGGCCACTTTCAATTCAAAAGAAATGAGCGCCATCTTCTAAGCCATCACAAAGGAAGAGTTCAACAAAGTTTATGCATGTAAGATTGCATATGAAATTTGGAATAAACTCAACATGACTTACGAAGGTTCTAGCAAGGTGAAAGAGACTCGCATCAGTCTACTTTAACAAAGGTACGAATTATTCAAGATGGAGAATAGAGAATGCAATAAAGAAATGTACATGAGATTCTGAAGTATTACCCAATCTGGACGTGAAGACTGAGCTGACTAAGTAAAGAAGATCCTCATATAGCTCACGACAAATTAAAGGACCACTACCACGATGATTAAAGAAGAAAATGACAACAACACTCTCTATAAGGATGACCTTATAGGTGAGCCCGGTGTTAAAGACCGAATTGGGAATGCAAGTTGGACTTGCAAGGCGGAATGTGTTCCTGCTTCTTTTTATCCGAGTTGCAGATTCTCATATTATTGGGATGTAACAAAGATAAGGAAGGAGATCCCAGATCTTGTTGAGATATAATGGTAAGTATATCTCTTACATTGAATGTGATTAAGGGAATGAACTTTCAGTGTTGACAAGACAAGACAACTTTGATATAAAAATTCCTAAATCAAAGTAAAATATAAATATATATATATATTTATGCAAATTTCTTATTTCAGATAATCCTTCATTAAAACCCACTCAATGTTATACTCAATAATAACCAGTAAAATATCATGGACTGGACTCATGATCCAGATATTGTACTTGCAGTTGAACACATAATGTATGTGGTTGCAATGTGCAAGTTTCCTCATAATAATGAGGAATGACAATTAAATAAATAATAGGACTACAACCCTAGGGTTTGTATGTCTCTATAGTATTGATCTCATCGGATGTACTTTGGAAGTAACATGTTGATGATGATCGCAATTGTCAAATAATCCTTATAAAGACTTAAGAAGATATTCTGGCATACATATGTGCTCTTGACATTATCATGAATGACATGGTTCACTACATCATGTAGAATGGTAGCTCTATAAGAGATGATGTATTCAAATTGTTTGAGTACCTACCTGAACCTATGTTTTAAGAGTTTAGATGGATGTAGATGATGAGTGTCATCATTCTACTATCTATACTCTGGTCATTCATGAAGCTTCATAATATTCATATTGTATGAATTTAATGAAGCATGTATAAATGTTGAAATGCTCTTACATAAGAGATCCTTAGTCTTAAGCAATGGTTGCTTATAGATAAAGGGAGCGCAGTGGAAGCATGGGTTGGACCCAAGTAAGAAGTATGGTCAAAGAGTTGACTGTACATCTATGACTTCCATATGTCATCCGAAGAGTTGGATGAATGCCAATACTACAATAAGTTGATGTGTTGATAGTATGACTATCAAGTCTATCTAGAATCCTTAGAGAAGGACTCGGATGGAGCATCGGATTAATCTACATAAATCATTGATATTGACTTGCTTATTAAATAAGATAAAGTCAAATAATTGTATCTCAATCTTCTGATGGCATTTGCAATAGGTTGCATATGTTTTAGAAGACTGGAAAATTTGATCTTAAAGGTTTATAGTTATCCACATGGATATTGATGCAATTGTTGCAACAATCTCTGTTGGATTGATAGACTTGTTAATTTCAGTGGGAGAGCCCTTAGTCTTAGAGAAAGTCTCTATGACCTAGATATAAGAATACACTCATTGTTTGTTTCGAAATGTTGGAAATAAACATGAATTCTGAGGTAGAACTATCATAAAGAGTTATGATGGAGATATTTCAGATAGTAATCTAAAATCTAGTGGACTCCACTAAATTAGAAAATTGATGAATGGCTCATTAACATTTCTAAATGCTCAAATTAAAACTTAAGATCAATATGAGGATGAAGATCATTTGACAATGATCTAGCATCAAGCCTTGGACATTTGTTTATTGATTTGATCAATAGACTAGTAAGGGATAAAACTTTAGAATGTCTAAAATTTCAAAACTTACATACTTATGAATATTGTATTCAAAATAAAATGTCCAATACACCCTTCTTAGAGAAAGGTGTAAGATGCCAAGGTATTCAGGATCTCATGCATATTGATGTATGTAGATCATCTATATCATAGTAAAAATTATGGATATGTGATATCTGTTGATGATTATGTATGATATGAGATTTCTTCTCTTCACCTAAGAAACCTTTGAAATGTTCAAAGATTTCATTATTTTTGGTTTAGAACCAAAGTTTGAAGGAAGATAAAATGAATTTGATCTAATCTAGGTAGCAAGTACCTGCTAGATAAATTCAAAGAATACCTTATATAGATATGAATATCACTTATATCTCAATCCTCCTAACACACCTTAACTCAATAGAGTTATAGGTAGATACAATTGGATCATGTGTGACATGATCTTATCAATGATGAATTTTAGCATAATTATCCCTTAGCTTCCAGGTATATATATGTGTAGTAGAGACTACAATGTATATCCTTAATAAGGTTCCATGTATGTTGGAATCTAGCACTTGAGAGTGCTGCTTCATTAGGAAAATAAAGGATGGTATTGGATACCTACTTTATGACCTTGAGATTCTTAAAGTATCTCATCTCTGAGAATGTTATTCTTAGAGGTTGAGACTCTTGAGAATCAAGATGAAAATGAAGTGTAGGAACTCATTTAATCTTGAGAAGATAATGAGGCTCCTGAAATTGGAAACTAAAAGACAATTAAGGATGAAACACTAATACCTCTTCAAATGAGTTTGAGGATGTATTCCATGTATCAGTTAAGTCTGACAATGATCGAACTTCATTTGATGAAGCTTCTAAAGATCATAACATGGAAAGATGGATTTCAGCAATAAAAGTCTAAAGTAGACTTCATATACAAGTGTTGTATATGGACCCTCGAGGATCCACCTATATGGGTAAGACCTGTAAGGGTGTAAATGGATCTTCAAGAAAAAGGGAACCTGATGAGAAGGTAGAAACCTTCAAAGCATGGTTGGCTAAACGCCGAAAGAGAAGACATTGCTTGCGATGAGATTTGCTCTTCGGTGACCATGCTTAAAACCGTCAGAATATTGCTAACCTTAGCTACACAACTTGACTATTGCATCTTCAAGATGTAAGTCAATATTGCATTCCTCTATGAATACCTCTCTGAGGATATTCACGTGAAGTATCCCCAGGGCTTCATGGTTGAGGAAAGCAAGGTGTGCAAGCTAAGGAATCCATCTAAGGACTCAAATAAGCTTCTTGAAGTTGGATCATAAGATTTGATGAAATTATAAATGTTATGATTTCAGATAGAATCTGAATGAGCCATGTGAAGCTTAGTGGAGTGCCCTTTGTGTTCATCATGCTAAATGTAGATAATATCCTAATCATTTAGAATGATATAAGTGTTTTATAGACTGGCTATTCCATATCTGAAATATGATTTCAAAAGATACCTCTTAGATCTTAGTTCTGAAATTGTTCAGGAGCAAAGAGAAGAGGGTATTGGGACTGTCATATTAGTAGTACACCTTGGACATCTTCCATTTTATGGAAAATTCCAAGAAAGGCTTCCATCTCTTAAGATATGGTACTGACCTATCTAAAGGGATAGCACCTCAAAGAGTTGAGGAAGTGAATGCTAGAACTGATTTGCACGTGTGCATCAGTTACGAGAAGCTGAGTGTATGCTAGATGTGCAAAAGAGCCAAGATGTCTGCCATGCAGTGGGAGTAGTAATCTGTTACTAGTCCTACTCTGGAAATAAAACACTTAGTTGCAATAATAACAATATCTTCAAGATGATGAAACTTAGAGATAGTGATCTCAAAGTCTTATATTCAAAAGTTTAAGACCATGTAGATAGTGATCTATAAGGGTCTTAACTTTAGATACCTTAGGAGATAGAGATCTCCGGGAATGAAGGTATTCTAATAAGGATTATGGGAATACTGGTAATAATAATTAATCAAGCTAAAGTGTCAAGGACACTATGACAAAATTGAGTATTGGTTGCTAAGATGCAACATTCGCATTGGATGCGAGCACTGTTACTGGGGATATGCAAGTGCCGTAAAAGTACTTGGCGTAGTCTCTTGGGAACAGAGTGACTGATCAGCTTACCTAGCTATTTTCTAAATAGCCTATGATTGTCACATGAGTCTGGGTATAAATGATTAGCCCATGGCTCTTTGGGCTAGTGGGAGATTGTTGGAAATGCGAGCCCATGGCGAGCCATTATGCAATAAATGTTATTGCAATTCACTCCTTAATCTGAAATGAAGAATACATAATTTGCATAATAGGTCCCTCAGTACAATTAGGGTTATGTACCATGGCCATCTTGATGATCATACAGCTGTTGATTCAGTTATTGAATCATAGAGGGCGGCGTTTGGATGAATATCTAAAGAGTTAGATTGAGGACTCATCAAGCACCATCAAATGATTGTTACGAGATGATCTCCAGCCTGAGTAGGAGATGGCAATCCTTTCTCAGTAAGGCTGATATCTGACCGACCTCTTGATGCAGGTCCTCTTCATAGGAATAGAGATTCGGAGATGTCAGATTAGTTAGGTCAAAGAGTTGACTTAACGAGATCGAAATAACCAAAGTCCTATATCGTATGCTGTCATGATATAGGCACACATCATCCTCTGACCGGAGACAGATGTGTTGCTATATGTCTAAGCATGTACATTTGGCAAATCAATAGGTTGATGACCTAATCAAGGTCTATACACCGGCGCGCTGGTGTGCATATAAGGGCATATGAGTAATACGATCTCTCAAAGGGATCATACATGTTCAGTTACTGAACCGGAAGACATGAGCTCACTCATGAGATATTGGGAAGAATCAAATTCCGTGCGCACGGTCGTCTCGTTTTGGAAGCTTGACTGAATTTGTAGGTTTGATATATACTTTTGGAAAGTATATGATCAAGACCTAGGTATGATATACACTTTTGGAAAGTGTATGATTGATACCAACTCCCAATGATCGAATGAGAAACTTACTGATAAAACCATGAAGTAGACAGTATAAAGTTGATCCAATACTTCGGGTTTAGTCTAAGTCTTCCAGTATGCAAGATGTACAGGTGTTGGGAATACCTGAGGGTGATGTGATCATAAACGATTGTATAACCATGACGCTTCTATTCGTAGGGAGTGATGAAACGGGTCTGGATTTTAGTGACTCCTCTCAGTAGAGAAGTGATCTGATCTTGGTCCAAGTGTTGGACATTGATCTGAATGTGATTCAGATGCAATGAGAAGATTAGATTTACGGTCTTGATTTAATCAAGCATCTATGGGAGGCCCGCGATCTGGATTTGAGATATGATCTCAATATCCATGTCACTATACGTGGAACAATACAATCGCCCTATCCTTATCTCCAAGTATCTGCGAAGAAAGCGCATTATCCTTGAAGGAGTTCATGGATAATTCTATTGTTGATTTATGTATCCGAGCATTGAGAAAATGGATAATTAAATGTGATTTAATTATCATGATTAATATGAATTCGATTCATATTATAAAAGGAGTTGTCTTAGATTATTAAATATGATTTTATTATCAAAGATGTAAATAATGTGAATATGATTCATGTTATTTGAGAACAAGAAAATAGAGATCCATAATGATTAAATGTGATTTAATTATCATGGATATGAATAATGTGGATAGCAATATCCGTATTAGTCATATATATTATAAATGTGATTTATAATATATAAGAGAGAGCTATTTGTAATTTACATTTGTTAATTAAATGTTAATGTGAATTGGATTCACATTGGACATTGAATTGAAAATGTAATTTACATTTTGTTTTGGGTTGTGAATATGATTCACAAATTTTTCAATGGCAAGATTGCAATGTCTACAAAATAATTGTGAATTATTTTTGTAGAATAATTTGCAACAAAAGTTGTTGCAAATAATGGAGATTACATAAAAGATGAAATAACCACCTTCCTAATGGAGGAGGGTGGACGGCCACCACTCCCATTAGGAAAGGGAGGCCGTCCCCCCTCTTCACATGGAAGGAGGCTTTCTCTCTTCCATTATCTCCATGTATTGATGATTTAATTTTGTAATTAAATTGTGTTGATTTATCAATATATATTTAATTTAAATTAAATTAATTGTTGTTGGTTTACCAACACAAATCTTAGACATTAAAAGAAACACAATCAATGAGAGCCATTAAATTTGTGTTGTCACATGGATTGAGATCCATGGATCCCAAAACCCTATAAAAGGAGAGGCACCCCATTGCTCTTCTTGACACACAACAAGAGACAACAAGTCTCTCTCTCTTTCTCTCTACACGCCCTCTCTCTCTCCTTCTCATGGCCGTCCACCATGGATGCCCTAGAGAGGTTCTCCATCGCCGCAGCGTCGTCGTTATGCTGCCCGATGGTTTGCTCGTGGAACTCCGTCTACTTCAGCGTGCCTTGCTCGTGAAGAAGACGTTGGATCTCGTATGTCGAGATCAGGAGATCCGCCACTTGAATCATCAACATGGATTGCGAGAAGCACACGATTCATCCCCGTGCTCGCAAGCGTCTCCTCCGTCAGATCGGACTTGAGACAGGAGGTCTCTTCGTTGAGAGACTCGATTGCAACCACGCTTCAAGAGGTAAACCTAATACTTGTTTGTGGTTTAGACGAAACGATCCGAGAAGTGTTCTTGGATCATGTGGTTTTGTCGCATAAAAAATTTAATTTCCGCTGCATAGAATAACTAGTACGACTAGTCGTTCTTCGTCGTATTCGATACGACGATCACGCTTCCGTTATGCGCTTGAGGATCTACCCATATCCTTCAGCCAAGAGTGCGTCGATCTCTATTGTAACTTTGCAACACATTTTTTGTGCTTAGTCAGAATAATTTTGTGTGTTGCCACTCTTTCTACGAGTACTTTTCCTACAAGCTCTCTGGTATCTTTCAACTCATCAATTTTGCAAACCCCAACTTCTATCTCCACATGACAGGCTTTTCTAGCTTTTCTAGTCTCCTTAAAAGAATAGAGACCTTTACGTAATGGCATTAACTTTTAAGCCATACGAGATGCGTGGATCTCGAAACAACAGTGGAGGACAAGGGGATACCAACTCTCTAAAAGAATCCTCCGGAAATAAGGCATGCACAAACCTAAAGAAACCACACGGATGCGAATCAACACAAAATCCCAAATCAGAGTGGTATGATCAGGCATGGTAAGAAGTCTCGAGGTAGATGTCGAGAGAGGAAAAGCATCCAGAAACTCAATAGAGGCCAAACAAGAACCAATATGGGAGCAGGGCCCAGATTTCCTCCAAGCAAACCTCGTGTTACTAGCATGTAGCACATCAAGCTCCAGTTCATCTATCAATTATGCGAACTCCGTCAAACAAGAGTCTTGCCCCCCTCGCAAATACGGACGATCAGAAGAAAGCAAAGAGACATTGAAGTCTCCCTCAAAAAGCTAAGATACCCTGAATGCATGCCTCTAGTAGTGCAGAGATTTGACCATAACTCAAGACTATGAGCATGTAAACATGGGTCATATACACAGAATAAAACAAACTGAGATCTCTTAGTGGTGTCTTCCAAAAGAACCGGAAGGACATGTCTGCCAAGCGATAATCAAATCCCATGTAGCGTTAGTTACATCAACAGTACTGTAAATGGAAAGGCAACGAGCTCCTAAAGATCCCCACGTAAAGATGGAACACGAAGAAATCTTGATTTCTTGCAAAAGAGCAATATCACAACACCATTCGTTAAAACGAGCCTCCATCAAACTTTGTTTCTCTAAGTCACCCAGACCCCTCGCATTCAATGTAACAACCTTCATTGAGGAACCCGAGGACTTCCCGGAGTTTGCATCATGCCTGCTGCCAAAGCTACCCGGGCCTTACCATCTGAGATGGTTAAACTTCCTCTATTAACCACATTAGGGCATATTCTATTTCTGTAACACTTTAATCTTCTTCCATTCCCCCTTCATCAGATCGACGTGTTTGAAGAAGAAGCATGCATAGCAACCCTAAGGTCAGATGACAATACAAGAGAGGGGTCTGTCCAACGATAGTCACCAGAACCGCCACCACTTGGACAAGATTAGAGTTCCATTAGGGGGACAAAATCTGGATCTAGTACCACTGATAAGGGAGGATTCACCAATCTCGGAGCCCTATTTGAAGAGCATGGAGCAAAGGGGACAAGAACATATGCTTTCGTAGCATTGATATCCTCAAGGAGACACAACACGATGTATCCACCATGTTCTGGAGAGAAAAGAGAGTCAGGTTATCGTATCCAAGGCTAGATCTATATCTGGATCCTGAGCAACAATAAGGGGATTTTCCTGAGGCCCGGTTCTAATCCGAAACAGAGACTAGATACAACATTATCAAATCTAGAGATGCACCCTCCAGGAGGCTTCAAAAGGGGCATGCCTTGGGTCAGACCCATACCTGGTTGAAGTAGACCCACGAACCTTCAGGCATCGAGGAGCAGCCAAAGTCCCCAAAAGAAAGATGAAGGCATCAATCGCGAGATCTTCAGCGTTAATGGGCATCCAATCTTTAGGTTAGGGAAGTTTTTGAATTTCAAATCTTTCTCCTCTGAGTTACTAGTGACTTCTAGATTTGGCTCTACTATTTCGACATTTTCCAAATGAGGCGTCGTCAAATGCATTACTTCCTCCTTCGCATGCGCAAGCTGTAACTGCGATGTTGAGAAGGAGGAGCTCGTGCGGCCACACTGTGGAAAGGAAAAAGAACCAATTGTATTCCACTGAGACCCTAGGGCTCTCTTATATAAGATAAAAACCCAAAGGGAAAATTACAAAAAGTAGATAAAAGAATAAGTAAATAAAAATAAAGAACAAGCAAAAACATTTATCTCAACACCTCCCCTCAAGCTGGAGTATATATGTCAATCATGCTTAGCTTGGAACAACAACGATGGAATGAACCTCTAGCAAGTGCTTTAGTGAACAAATCTGTACTCTGATCTCTTGAAGTAACATGGGAAGCTGAGATAAATCCCTTCTGAATCAAATCTCAAGTGTATTGATAGTCTACTTCGATGAGCTTGGTTCTTTCTTGTAAGGTGTTGGAGTATATTGTGATATGCATCACTCATATGCAGATGGGTAAATGGATCTCTCCAGGATTCATTTACCCCATCCAGTGTTTAGTCCAACATCTACCAATAGTGGGACTTGGAGGCTATGTGGAGATATATAAGAAGCCGCGAGAACCATGTAAAAAGTGAGAAAGTGCAATGCATAAATCAACCCTTTGAGGCGTTCTCTCGTGGTTTTATCACGCTCCTTAGGGAGTAGGGTTCCACGTAAAATCCTGAATTCTTTCATGTTTTATTCTTTTCTCTGGTATTCACTTCCGCATCATATTTTTAATATGGTATCAGAGAGGGTCTGATTCTTGAGGGTATTTTCTTGAAGATTTATTTTTGTAATATGTTCGAGATTCGAGTTTCAATACTAGGGTTTTGTTGAAACCCTAATTCATAATTGTATCAAAATTTGATTTTTCGAGGTTGAATCACAGTTCCATGTTCTGAAGATCAAAGAAGCTACTCTCTGTTTGGGTTTTGGAAACATTAATTCAAGCACACCGACCGCAATCCTCCTCTCTCTCAAGCACTCTTCCTGGTTTGGTGTGTGTACCTCCTCTGCGCTTTTTTCTCTATGGCATCCTTTGATGAAGCTCCCTGGAAACGATGGAGAATGGCGCCGGCGGAGTTGACGCCGCCTTTCTCAATCTCAATCAACAAACAAAATCCGCAAGAACGTGGATGATTTCTTCGTGAAAGGATCAAAAGCCATCTGCCCCCTCTCATCCAGATTTTCGTGCAA
Organism: Ottelia alismoides; assembly: GCA_037367405.1. Classification (NCBI taxonomy): domain Eukaryota; kingdom Viridiplantae; phylum Streptophyta; class Magnoliopsida; order Alismatales; family Hydrocharitaceae; genus Ottelia; species Ottelia alismoides. The sequence goes on from JAZKJV010002021.1 coordinate 572,905, forward strand.
TTGATCCCATCGCAAGAGGAATCCTCTTAGCGGCGACACCATCTCCAGCCCTACAGTTGGACTTCGACAACCTCAAGACAGAGCCGACGGGGGATCTCAGACCCAAAAAGCAAAGCCGAAAGGATGCAGATCTTCGTGAAGACCCTGGCGGGGAAGACCATCGAGGACGAGGACATCCTTCGCGGTGGCAGCACTCCGCGGCCCCTCTCGCAGATCCCCTCTTCGATCTGCACCCAATCTGCCCAATCACGCAACCAAACTCTTGCTAGCACAAGGAACCACAAACCCATACGATTCCTGCACCAGCAAGAGACCCATCGCCACGCTCCAGTGCCCCAAGCAGCGACCCATCCTCCACTCTTCGTTCTTCAGCAACAGTGGCCCCCATCTCCAAGCACTTGTTTGCAGGGTGCCTCCTCTTTCGCGCAAGAAGCTCCAAGGTGGTGTCCTCTCATCAGCAAAGCCCCATCGGAAGGGGGTCCTTGAGCAAAGGGGTTCCCACTACGGGGAACACTAAATAGGGTTACCCCCAAATGGACCCACATTGTGTAATAAAAGAAGAGGCCTGTTTAAAAAAATAGAGAGAGAGAGAGAAAGAGGGATAACTACTTTTGTGGGCCCTATTTGGGCCATTTTTCAAAAAAAAGGTGTGTGAATATTTTTAAAAAAACTTTTGAAGAGGCGCATTCGCATACAAAAGAGAAGTCGTATGCAAGAAAAAGGAAAGCCAAAAAAAGAATGAACAACTTATTTTTTTTTAAAATGGCTATTAAAAAAGGGAGAGGGAAAATAGATGGAAAAAGTATTTAAAAAATCCAAAAATAAGAGAGATAGGCTTATGTAATGTTTTGTTTCCACATCTTTGTTGTCTTCTCCCAATTTTGTTGATGCCATTGATTTGAGACAAGTATGGGAGAAAGGGGGAGTATTGTGTAGAGTTCTACGTGCCAGTTCGTTAGATTCCAGATTCTCCACTTCATATTCTCCAGGATAGATTTTCCACTCCACGATTTTCAGACTCAACGTTCAGATTCCGAGTTTTCAGTCAATGTACACATGTTTGCCATAATTTTTATGTGGTCCCCATCTTTTATTTTTGCTCAGAGTTTTCATGTGTCCCATAGGGACTCCAGGGTAGAGATCTCATTCCTTATGCCATGTGGGCTAGGGTTTTCATGTGGTTTCATAGGGACTTCATAATAGAGATCTCATTCTCTGAACCAGTATGGGAGAGACCCAGAGTACTCCGACGAGGAGACTCATTTCCAGTTGCAGTGACTCTGATAGGTGCAGTACAGAGCACATGCTCTTCGACGAGGAGATTCAGTTTGACTCACATTCTAACCCGCTTGGTCCCCCTCACCTATACGACATGAGAAACAATGTCCTCGATAACAGCTGACAGTTGTGCACATTGAGTTGATAGCGTTTGTAGTGTCCTGTAGTTAGTTTAAGATTTCTTTCTGTTTATCCAAGATGAGCATTGCATGCTCCGACTTGAGGGGGAGTGTTGGAGTATATTGTGACATGTGTCACTCATATACAGATGGGTAAATGGATCTCTCGAGGATACATTTACCCCATCCAGTGTTCAGTCCCACATCTAATAGTGTTGCGACTTGGAGGGTCTGTGGAGGCTATATAAGAAGCCCCAGACCCCCTGTATCTAGTGAGAAAGTGCAATGCATAAATAAGCCCTCTGAGGCATTCTCTCGTGGTTTCATCCCGCTCCTTAGGGAGTAGAGTTCCATGCAAAATCCCGAATTCGTTAATGTTTTATTCTTTTCTATGATATTCGCTCCCGCATTATATTTTCTAACAGAAGGATAGATTATTAGCTATGAAAATGTATGCTTGATTGTCGCATTGGAGGTGAATAGGAAGTGACACCTCATAGTCAGGTCAGTTAGGCCAGATCTGACCCACATCATCTTTGTGCTCCCTTGTGCCATGCCTCTATATACCGATTCAACACTAGATCTAGCAACAACCGTTTGTTTCTTGCTCTTCCATGAAACACGTGAACTCCTTACAAAGACAATGAAGATTGAGGTAGACTTTCTGTTTTTGATGCAGGATCATTAACGCGTGTTGTAACTGCAAGGGATGTGTCTCTACAGAACAAGAGTCATGTGATTGGAGAAGTCTTCAAATATCTCAGAATAATGTGAACTGCATCCATATGTACATGCCTAAGCTGCTTCAAAAACTAAGTCTGCTCACTAAGAAGGATATAACTAGTCCGGTAATGGTGACATATAAAAGCTTCCCTACAAACTCTTTATATTGTCTCTAATCAACCTCCTTAGTGTCATCATCATAGAGTTTCATACTTGGATCCATAGGAGTAGTAGCATACTTGCATCCTTTCATGCATGTCTCAACTAAGAGATTAGTAACATGCTTCCTCTACATCATTTGCCTCCCACGATGCATTAACCCCAATCTTATCGATTGGTTCGTCCTACATCAGAATGTGCTTCTTACCACTGCATTGCATTAAGCTCATGAATTGCGTAGCCCATAACTCATACTTAGTCACATCCATCTTGATAATGGGTGTTGGACCTTTGAAGGCACTCGAGGATGAGATGTCAACCTTGGAGTCGACCCTTTTGTCTAACATGATGACGACTGCTACGAAGATTGGATTGTAGACAAGGATGAACGTGCCTACACAGATATACATGAAGATGGTTGTGGGTTTACTCATACCACAACATCTTCCATACGTTAGAGGCTTCTTTGAGTAACTAGAGGGGTTTACATGATCAAAACCACGTTAAAAACATCAAAATCAGACTGAACAGTGAATCAAATCGCTTTTGTCAAGGATTTCTAAGCCTCAACAGACGATGATGGTGACGATAACCCCCAAGGCTAGGGAAATTACTGCTTCACGACAGCATTAGCGGCGCCGACCTGTGGTTGTTGCTGCCGAGAGGGAAACGGTGTCCCCTAGGGCTTTGGTAGGGAACTAGGGAATAGGCTTCAGTCTAGGACCGTCGCTCTAATACCATGTGGAAAGGGAAAACGAGTCAATTGTCCACTGAGACCCTAGATCTCTCCTATATAGGAGAAAACCTTAAGGAAAAATTACATAAAGTAGACAGAAGAATAAGTAAATAAAAATAAACAACAAATGAAAACATCTATCTCAGCACATACTTCTAGGGTACAGAGGCGACCGTGAAGGAAGAAATTGAACAAAGAGATAGAAGGAAGCATGTCCAACCAACAATGAATAGGATGCTTCTGCCACTATGTTTTAGGGCTCTCCAAAAGAACGAAGGTAGAAAAAAGGTCTGATCCAAGCCTATGACTATAAGCTAGAAGCCTAAAACCCTCACACCTTACCAAACAACCATAAAACCAAACCCAGTGCCCCAACTAAATGAGAGAGGAAAGAAATGCCTGGAATATGAGCCCCCTTCACTACACATTGCGAGTCTTCTCCACCTGCAAAATGCGGCAAACGTCAAACCACTCCTCCATCATGTTTCGATCCCAACAACAGGTCCATTTCTGAAGATGACTGACCCTTGGCCCAACACTTCGTGGATTCAAGAATAACCACATCCCCCACAAAAGATTGGCCAAGATGTTTCTTAGGCAGGGCAAGAATCAAATCAAGACTTAGAACTTCACTCTTCCAAGAAACTATAAACCGAAACCGACCATCTTCTGTAATGATAGGTTTCGATCTGTTGGAGACCACTGACGCATAGTTGTTGGGAAAATAGAAAGAGTTGTTTATTCAGTGAACCCTAGGCTCTCTTATATAGGAGAGTAGACTATGGGTAATTACAAAAGACATTCACAAGTACAGGGAATTAAGAAATAGTATGGAAACATAAAATAACAAAGGTAAAGAAACATATCTCTATACTCCCCCTCAAGATGGAGCATAGATGTCGATCATTCTCAATTGGACGAACAATTCTGAAAAGGTCCTCTGAGTAAGGTCTTGGTGAAAATATCTGGAGTCTGATTCCCTGAGCTGACATGAGATGTGGAAATAAAACCTTTCTGAATCATATCTCGTATATAGTGACAATCAACCTCGATGTGCTTGGTGCACTCATGAAATGCTATATTATTTGCAATAAATATAACCGCCTGATTGTCACATTCTAGTGCCATAGGAATGGGAACTTCCATACATAGATCTATAATGACAGCTCGAACTTAAATCATTTCTGTACTAGCTTGGGCCATAGCCCTATATTCATACTCAGCACTAGATCTGGCTACAACAGTTTGCTTCTTGCTCCTCCATGAGACAAGTGAATCTCCAACAAATACTGCAAACCCAGTAGTGGATTTCCTATCCTTCAGGCATCCTGCATAATCTACATCTACACATATTAAGATGATAATCTCCTTGCCTTTTCTAAATAGTAGACCTGAACCTGGAGATGATTTAAGATATCGGAGTATCATATGTATAGCATATATATGAACCTGACGTGGTTGCTCCATGAATTGGCCTACCGACTAACAGTAAAAAAATATCGGGTCGAGTTATGGTAACATAAAGGAGCTTTTCTACTAGCTCTCTGTATCTCCTCCTATCCACCTCATCGGTCTCATCATAATATAGTTTCATGCTTGGATCCATGGGTATGGTAACAGGTTGACATCCAAGCATTCTCGTGTCGCTTAGCAAATCAGTGACGTATTTCCTTTAGGTCATCACATGCCCTTGTTGATTTCTGGCAAACTCCAGTCTCAGAAAGTATTTAAGAACTCCAAGATCCTTTATGACAAATTCACGACCCAGAAGTTCTTTTGCCATTTTTATTCTTTGTTCATCATCTCCTATAATAAGAATATCAACAACATACACCATAATAGCGACCATACCTCTGAATGTCTTCTGTATAAAAAGGGAATGATCCACATTCGAGTGTTTGTACCCTTGTTTCTCAAACAAGTCTGAAATCTTCTGGAACCAAGCTCTAGGCCATGTATCGCCCAATGAAGTCTACACACATGTGAACACTCCCCCCTCAACAGCAAATCCCGATGGTTGTTGCATGTAGACTTCCTCCTGAAGATAGCCATACAAAAAATGCATTCTTGACATCTAACTGAAACAACGATCAATCTCGGATAACAACAACAGAGAGAAGAATCTGTAACATGGAATTAATGTTCAGGAAATCGGCCGAGTATACCGCATACTCGGCCGCATACTCATACTCGGAAGCCTTACCGCTCCGAGTATGACCAAATCAGCCTCTAGGCGGGTCAGGCTGCTTACTCGGCCGAGTATACCGTATATGCGGTCGAGTATGCGTCCGATTTTCAAATAAACATTTTCTAAAACCTTAACCTAAACTCGCACATCCGACTTAACGCTCTTTCAATTGATGTTTTTGCTCATTTGACTCTATATTACTTTTTATCCCAATAGTTTTGTTCCTTGTACCACCAATTCTTTGTTATTATAATCAAGAGATATAATATTTAGATGATATTAACATGATATTAAAACATTATTTATATTTTTAATAATAAAAAATAACAAACCGTATAAAATCGCATATTCCCTACATACTCTCCCATATACCACATACTCTCTATGCAGTGACCCCTCTGACTGAATACCGCATACTGCCATAGCCTCAAATTTCAACGAAATTCGGTCGAATTTCTGTCGAATATCGATATCCAGTCAAAATCGAAATTCGACTGAAATGGCCGAAATGACCGAAATATGGGGGTCCTAGTACAAAAATGATCGAAATTTCGGTCGAAATTCCACCGAAATTCCATCGAAATTCTGTTTTGGTCGATACCGAAATGGTGACCGAAACTGATATTTAGGGCCTTGATACTGCCTTCTTGAACATTGCGTGGAATGACGAGCAACTGGTGAGAATGTGTCGAGATAATCCACCCCGTACGTCTGTATAAACCCCCGCGCAACCAGGCACACCTTGCATATGTTGATGGTATCATCTGCATTCTACTTAACAACAAACACCCATTTACAGCTAACTGTAGAGACTCCAGTGGGAGTTGGGGAAAGGCTCCAAGTGCCTCTCGACTTAAGAGCAACCATCTCTTTTTACATGGCCAAACGCCATCTACCGTCCTTCAAAGCATTTTTATAATTTCGTGGAATATCCATTGCTGATAAGGCAACTGCAATATTCCTAAAATTACGTGTTAAGCGATCAAAGGATACCATGGATGCTATAAGATATGATGCACAGCTACGTTTCGGCTTCCGAAGTGCAATAGGCAGGTCCAAGTGTGTAGCCTCTACATGTGTCTCCTATAAAGAATCATGCGTCGGTAGAGCATTAGACACATCATTAGAAATAATATTATCAGAACATACCTCATGCGAGCTAGATGATGAGCGGTGACCATGAGCAGAAGCAAGCCGGCGGGTGTAATGGTGAGGCAAAGGCGGAACAGGGACCGTTATAGTAGGTTGAGGTAGCATAGGAAGTGGTGATGACGGTGGTAAAGGAGGTGGTGGTGGTGTAGATGTGGTAGGTAATGGTGGTGGTGGTGGCATATATATTATCACTTGTATCAAAAGACATCAACCGATCACATGTAGAAGAAAAGTACACCACAGACTCAAGAAAGGTGACATTGGCACTAACGTAATATTTCCTGCACATTGGATCATAACACATGTATCCTTTCTGCATTTTAAAGTACCCAACAAAGACACACTTGACAGCTCTAGGAGAGAGCTTGTCAATAACCGGGGACACTTGGTGGACGAACACGACTGATCCAAATATCGAGGATTGAGGGAGAACAATTCCTATAGGAAAGGCAAGAGAGAAAGGAATTTTTTCACCCAAGACTGATGATGGCATGCGATTAATAAGATAACATGTCATTAGAATTGTAAACATATATTAGTTTACTTTGTATTTCTCTGTTATTTTTCTTTTCTGTCGTATGTTTTATGTAATTTACCCATAGGCTACTCTCCTATATAAGAGAGCCTAGGGCTGATGGAATAAACAACTACTTCTATTTTCCCAACACGGTATCAGAGCGACGGTCCTAGACCGGAGTTCTTGAAACCCTTACCCTATTCCTACCCCCACCCGCGAGCCTCTCTCCTCGCCGCCGGCGCCAACTATGCGCCTGCGCCTCCGCGCTTGCGCCTCTCGTGCGTTGCGCGCTCCTGTGTCTGCGTACCCCTGCGCGCCCTCCAACGCGCCCTTGTGCATCCTCCAGCGCGCCCTCCAGTGCGCCCTCGCGCTCCTGTGCCTGCGTACCCCTGCGCACTCTTGTGCCATCCAGTGCGCTCCAGCGCGCTCCAGCGCTCTGTGCATCCTTTCAGCGCGCACCTTCGTGCCCACCAGCGCGCATCTTAGTGCTTTGTGCACGTCTCACGTGCGTGCGTCCCTGAAAGCGCATGTACGTGTGCCCCTGAATCCTACACGTCTCTAGAGCGCACAACGTCAACCGAATGGGTTTGGTTGCTTGAAGTCTACACATGCAACTAAACCCATCTATGTCCGTTTAGACGAATCTTATCTTTAGTCCATCGCTCCAGTCTTCGGTTTCCAGTATGTCAGAAAGCAAGGCGGATATTCCATCTATAGGCGCCTTTCGTGGTCCAGCGCCTATCGTAAAGATGGATGGTACGAACTATGAACTGTGGGCGATGCAGTTCATGAGCATGATGAAGTCAACTGGTAAGAAGCACATTCTTACCGAAGAAGAGCCTGCTGAGAAGACTGGAGCCAATGCCTCATGGGAGGCCGATGATGCATACGCCAAAGTCTGGTTATCTGGGACTCTGGCGATCGAGATTGCCAATGATATTCTACATCAGCCCATGGCCAAAGCCATGTGGGATATTCTGGCGGCCACATACTCTCAAGCGAAGAATGAGACAAAGATTCTGCAACTCCAGCATGATATATTCAATATAAAGCAGAATGGTCGCCCTCTACATTCTCTCTACACATCCCTACGAGGGATGTTCGAGAAGCTATACAACTTCATGCCCTTGACAGCCACGCCAGAGCAATAGAAGACCTACCGGAATGCGACTATGGTGGGTGTTTTCCTTGCTGCACTTGATCCCGAGTATGAGGCGGCACGATCCCAGATCTTGGTCGATTCTACTATTCCTCCCATGGAGGAAGCCTTTTACAGACTTAGCCGCAACACCGTCCCTTCTACGGCCACAAATCAGAATGCTTCAGCCAAGGCCGCCAACAGGGGCCGTGGATTTCATCATCAGACCCGTGGACGTGGACCTCGTGGCAGAGGAGGCCGTACTCGGCCAACATGTACCTACTGCCATCGCGTCAGACACAATGAAGACACATGCTACTCTAAGCATGGATTTACTGCATCTGCACGAGTCGCCGAGCAGATAGAGCCTCCATCTGCTGCCTCTTTGGATCAGCGGTTCGATGATCTAGTTGTCCGTCTAAGGGGCATTATTCCACCATCTGGCCAACCACCCACTACTAAGAATCAATCTGATGCTGTTGCATCTGCCTCTGCGTCTACCAGTGCATCAGGTAGCATACTTGCATTTACGAGTAGTAGATCAGATACTTTACCTTGGATTATGAACTCGGGAGCCACACATCATCTATGTGGCGATCAGAGTTTACTTACAGGATACACTCAGATCCCTCCAGACCGAACAGTGGTCATTGCCGATGGTACACATTCCCCAATTGCTGGTCAGGGGGAGATTAGATTGACATCTTCTATGCAGCTCAAGAATGTGTTACATGCGCCTGATTTTTCAATGAATTTATTATCAATCAGTCAGATTACAAAGGATTTACAATGTCAGGCAATTTTTGATCCATCTTCTCTTGTTTTTCAGGACATCCTTACCGGCAATGTGATTGGTCGTGGCAATGAGCAAAGAGGCCTCTATCGCCTCAATCAGACTCCCTTTGCTGGAACTTCATCCCTACCTACTGGACCCGTATCTCCTATGCTGTGGCATCTGCGCTTTGGACATCTACCGCTTCAGAAGTTGCGTCGTGTGTTACCCTAGGGTCTGCCTCACACATCCATCCAATGTGAGGCTTGTCAGTTGGGAAAGCATCACCGGTCTACCTTTCCCAGTCGTCCGGGTCGGAGTAGTACCTCCAAGTTTGAGTTATTTCATATTGATATCTGGGGTCCGAGTCGTATTCCTGATCATCAGGGACAAATTTTATATAGTTATTGTGATCGACTTCTCTCGTGTGTCATGGGTATTTTTGTTGAAAAATAAATCTGAAGCAGGGAATATTATTATCCATTTTCATAATGAGATTCGTAATGTTTTCTCCACATCTGTTAAAATTGTGAGAAGTAATAATGCCCTGGAATTGTGTACTCATGTCCTAGCCAATTACTACTCATCCAAAGGGATTATCCATCAGACATCCTGTGCTTATACCTCTCAACAAAATGGGATCGCTGAAAGGAAACATCGCCACTTACTAGATGTCACCAGCTCACTTGTTATACAGAGTCATGCTCCTTATTCTTACTGGGGTGACGCGGTTCTCACAGCATGCTACCTAATAAATCGTATGTCGTCCTCTGTCTTAGGTGAACAGATTCCTTTCTCCCTTATCTTTCCTGGTAAGGATCTGTTTTCCCTTACTCCTCTGTTCGGTTCGGTTGCCTTTATCCACCAGTTGTCTCCAGGTACTGACAAGCTCTCTCCTAGGCCTGTCAAGTGTGTGTTTGTTGGGTACTCCAGAACTCAAAAGGGGTACAAGTGTTTTGATCCATTGCGCAGGCGGTATATTGTTAGTGCAGATGTTACATTTTTTGAATCCGTAATGTATTTCTCATCCTCAGGTGATCAGCAGCTACCTCCACCTACTACGAATGCCATCTATGTGCCACCACCACCACCAGTACCACCACCACTACAACCATCACCACCAGCTCCTCTACCTTATATTCCTGTTTCACCACTACCTTTTCATTATACCCGCATGCCTACTCCAGCTCATGGTCATAACTCATCACCTAGCTTGCCTAAGGTATGTTCTGAAGATATTACTCGTGATGAATCTAATGATGTTTCTGAGCAGGATGTGTTGCAGAGGGCAGATGAGGACACGACTGATTTAGATGTTCCTATTGCTATACGCAAATCGAAGAGGAGCTGCGCTACATATCCTTTGGCAGCTTCTGTGTCATTTGAACCACTATCTGGGGACTTCAATAACTTTGTGGTGGCCTTGTCAGCTGTAGATATTCCACGGAATTACCAAGACGCTCTGAAGGACAGTAGATGGCGTCTAGCAATGGAGGAAGAAATGGCAGCTCTTCAATCTAGAGGAACTTGGAGTCTAGTTCCTATACCTGCAGATGTGTCCCCAATGAGCTGCAAGTGGGTATTTACAGTCAAGCAGAATGCGGATGGCAGTATTGATAGATACAAGGCTCGCCTTGTTGCTCGTGGCTTTACACAGACATACGGGGTGGACTATCTTGATACATTCTCGCCAGTAGCCCGTCATTCTACCCTACGGATCTTGTTGTCCGTTGATGTTACTTGTGAGTGGTCACTATATCAATTGGATGTGAAGAATGCGTTCCTATATGGTGACTTATAGGAGGAAGTCTACATGCGACATCCACCTGGTTTTACTGTTGAGGGGGAGTGTTCCAAGGTGTGCAGACTTCATAAGGCTATCTATGGCCTTAAGCAGAGCCCCAGAGCATGGTTTCAGAAGCTCTCAGACCTCTTTGAAAAACAGGGATACAAATGCTCTAATGCTGATCATTCCTTGTTTGTACAGAAGACTTCCAGAGGTATTATTGCAATTATGGTTTATGTAGATGACATCTTGATTACAGGAGATAATGCACAAGGGATAAAGAAGGCGAAAGAAAAGCTGGGCAGCGAATTTGTTACTAAGGATCTTGGAGTCCTTAGATATTTTCTGGGGCTGGAATTTGCCAGAAATCCATATGGACTAGTAATGCCGCAGAGAAAATATGTTACGGATCTGCTGAGTGAGACAGGAATGCGTGGGTGCCGGCCTGCTACAACACCAATGGACCCCAGCATGAAGCTATATGCTGATGATACAGATGAGGTGGACACGAGAAGATACAGAGAACTGGTGGGCAAACTCCTATACGTCACTATTACCAGGCCCGACATAGCCTTTGCTGTGAATCGAGTGAGCCAGCTGGTGGAACAACCACGCCAGGTTCACATGGATGCAATACAGATGATACTCAGGTACCTCAAGTCATCACCAGGCGCGGGTCTACTGTTCAAGAAAGGCAAGGTGATCTCCATCTCAGCCTGTGCAGATGCAGATTATGCAGGGTGTCCTAAGGACAGGAAGTCCACCTCTGGGTTTGCCGTTTACATTGGAGATTCTCTAATCTCATGGAGGAGCAAGAAATAAACGGTGGTAGCCAGGTCTAGTGCTGAATCTGAATATAGGGCTATGGCTCAGGTTAGCACAGAGATGATGTGGGTAAAGGCTATGCTTACAGATCTATGTATAGAAGTCCTACTTCCTATGATCTTAGAATGTGACAATCAGGTAGCCTTGTTCATTGCAACAATCCAGCATTCCATGAGCGAACCAAGCACATCGAGGTTGACTATCACTTCATACGTGACATGATTCAGAAGGGATTCATTGCTACATCCCATGTTAGTTCAGAGAATCAAACTGCAGATATATTCACCAAGGCATTACTACGAGGCCCATTTCAGAAGCGTCCAAGCTGAGCATGATTGACATCTATGCTCCATCTTGAGGGGGAGTGTAAACATATATTAGTTTACTTTGTATTTCTCTGTTATTTTTCTTTTCTGTCGTATGCTTTATGTAATTTACCCATAGGCTGCTCTCCTATATAAGAGAGTCTAGGGCTGATGGAATAAACAACTACTTCTATTTTTTCCAACAAGAACAACATCACCCCAAAAGGAATGAGGGGCATGACTCTGAATGAGAAGTGTCCTTGTAACATTAAGCAAGTGGCGATGCTTCCTTTCTACAAATAGCATTTTGTTGAGAAGTATAGGCACATGATGTTTGATGAATAATTCCCTTGGTTAAAAAATAACTAGAGAGATAATGAGTGCAGAATTCTAAGGCATTATCAGTTCTAACCATTTTTACTGAGGCAGAAAAGATATTTTTTACTTCGGTCAAGAAATTTTTGATAACATCTCCAGCTTCATATTTATTCTTTAACAAAAATACCCAAGACAGATAAGAAAAATCATCAACAACAACTAAATAAAACATGTACCCCTGGTGATCAGGAACACGACAGGGACCCCAAATATCTATATGAAACAACTCAAAAAAGGAGCTACTGCGCCGACTCTGACAACTAGGAAATGTAGAGCGGTGATGCTTTCCCAACTGACATGCCTCACATTGAAAGGACGCGTGAGGCGAGATCTGAGGTAGTACATGACATAGTTTCTGAAGTGGGAGATGACCAAAGCACAGGTGCCACATAAATGGGGAAAGATGTCCAGTAGATAGAGAGGAGATTCCAACATAGGGAGTTTGAACTAGGCAATACAGACCACCGTGCTCATGGCCACAATCGCCTTGCCCATAAGGATGTCCTGAAAAACAAGAGAAGATGGGTCAATTTGGCTCGACAATGTAAATCATTTGTAATCTGACTAATGGACAACAAATTCATAGAGAAATCCGGTGCATGTAACTCATTCTGCAGATGCATGGAGGGTGTCAAACTAATCTCCCCATGTCCAGTAATTGGGGAATGAGTCCCATCTGCAATGATCACAGTTCATCGTCGAGGAACATGTCTGTACGCGGTGAGTAGACCCTTGTTCGCCACACAAATGATGTGTAGCGCCGGAGTCAATAATCCATTCTATAGCATCAGGTCTACCACTGCTAGTGAGTGCATAAGTACTACGTGTGGTACTGGAGGAGGCTGAAGCAGCTACATCTGAATGACTCCCAGGGGCCGACGGGGATGTCAAAGGACCAGAAGAAGGTATGATGCTCCTCAATCGTGTTACAAGATCATCAAAACGTTGATCCAGATAAGGGGAGGCATGAGGCTCAAGCTGTTTAGCTACTCGAGCAGAGGCATGCAATCCATGCTTGGAGTAGCATGTATCCTTTGTATGTCCAGGACGATGACAAAAGGTACATCGCTGACAAACTCGACCTCCTCTGTCGCGAGGTCCTCGTCCACGAAACTGAGAAGGGCCTCCTCGACCTCGGGAGGCTGCCATCGCAGAAGATATCTGAGAAGCAGTAGACGATGGAACATAGATCCGACTAAGTCTGCGAAAAGCTTCCTCTATAGGAGGAATCGTGGAGTCAGCCAATATCTGGGAACGAGCCGCCTCATATTCAGGATCTAGCGCTGCCAGGAACACACCGACCATGGTGGAATTCCTGTAGGTCTTCTGTTGCTCAGGGGTCGATGTGAGAGGCATGAAGCTATATAGCTTCTCGAACATTCCACGCAAAGATGTATGTAGCGAGATGGAGAGGCCTCCATTCTGCTTGATTGTGAAGATAACATGCTGAAGTTGTAGAATCTTCATCTCGTTCTTTGTTGTGAGTAGGTAGCCGCAAGAATATCCCACATTGCTTTGGCAATGGGCTGATGGAGAATATCATTAGAAATCTCAATTGCTAATGTTCCTGATAGCCAGACCTTGACGTATGCATCATCCGCCTCCCATGAGGCGTTAACCCCAGTCCTCTCAGCAGGCTCTTCCTCCGTAATAATGTGTTTCTTACAGGTAGACTCTATCATACTCATGAATTGCATAGCCCACAGTTCATAGTTTGACCCGTCCATCTTCACAATAGGTGCAGGGCCTCTGAAGGCGTCTATGGAGGGAATATCGGCCTTGCTTTCTGAGATGATAATAGAAGACTAGGATTGTAGACTGGATAGACTGTTGTCTACACTAACATTCATGTGTTCGGTTGCATGTGTAGACTCAAGCAACCAAACCCATCAAGAAGAAGACTCGACGAGAGCCTAGGCAACGGTGGGTCCTCTATGGCTAGGTTAGAGAAACCTAGTCGATGCGTACCGGATCCAAGGCAGTGGCGGCCTCGGCAAGGGAAAAAACCTAGGCGACGGTGGCCTAGGCGCGATGCTCGAGGCCTAGGCAGAGGGTATGGCAGTGGTGGCCTAGGCATAGAGCACGACGACAATGCCCGAGGCGCGACACGGGGCACGGAGGCGGGGCACTAGGCATGGAGGCGGGGCACGACGCGTGGAGGCGGGGCGCAATGCACGGACTGGAGGCCCGAGCCCCGATGCGCAGCGCGGGGAGGAGGCCCGAGGAGCGGCGCGGACAAGAGGGGCTTGCCGTGGGGGTTAGGGTTAGGGTTTTGGTACAGGAGCTCCGGTCTAGGACCGCCGCTCTAATACCATGTTGGGAAAATAGAAAGAGTTGTTTATTCTGTGAACCCTAGGCTCTCTTATATAGGAGTGTAGCCTATGGGTAAATTACAAAAGACATTCACAAGTACAGGGAACTAGGAAATAGTACGGAAACGGGGAATAACAAAGGTAAAGAAACATATCTCTACCATAGGAATGCGATGAGACCAACAACCCGATGTTCTTGCTTCAACTTTCGTATTCGCTAGCCATGAATCCAGAGACATAAAACCTTGACGAAGATTCCTAACCTAGAGACACGAACTTCTTCGACGACCCATATGCCTACACCTGAAGCAACATGGTGCCCGCATGCAAAATGCAACGTAATGGCCAAAACGACCGCACCAAACACATTGTTGGTTGCATTTCTATGAGAAACGAATGTCCTTCCTCCTGCCTCACAACTTCACACCTCTCTCTGTTATATATATAGGGGGGGAATTTTCAATAAGCATCGAGCTCAATGTACTCTTATTGAGCACCTAAGAATGGATGTTTGATCTAGATCCAATATTGACAATTCCTTTCATTGAATATGCATGTCATTTATCTATTTTCATATATTCCACCATTTATTTTACTTGTTTAATCATGTTTTCATCTAGTAGTTAATACATTTTTAATACATCTATCCAGAAGAATAAACTTTTTTTTGCATATTTTTAGTCATAGACTAATTAATGACCCTGTTCTTATCAATACACACGGGTATATAACTTTTCTCGATTTCGTTATTATTGATTTTACATGTTCATTAATTTATATTATAACTTCATTTTACCTTCACAAGTATTGTATGTTTAAGTATATCTATAACATGATTATTGAATATAACTAGGACTTTATAATTTTCCTCCATTGTGTTATTATTTTCTAAAGGTCCTTATTTTAAATTACACGTTTATTATTAATTGTCACAAGTGTTATATACATTTTAACAGAAGACCAGGGTTCAGATCCCACTCTTGCAGGGATTGTGTTGGGAAGTCGACAACCCGCGTAAAAAGTAGTCGAATCTTTCAACATGAATTTGAGCAAGAATCTATGTAGCTGACCCTACGTATAGTGGGAGAATGCTTAGTACATTTTATACAACGATTTTTTAAGACTTTAATAATACATTAATGCAGAGTAACATTAATACACTTTTTAAGCTTGGCCTATATTCTTATGAATGAATACATCCCCACAAAAAATTTAAATCTGTTGGGAAACGTGAATGAGATGCTCTATTCCATAGCCCTAGGCTCTCTTATATAGGAGAGTAGCCTATGGGTAAATTACATAAAGAGAATAACAAGAAAATAAAATAACAAAGAGATACAGTTATTCAATATGCGTCAACACTCCCCCTCAAGATGGAGCATAGATGTCAATCATGCTCAGCTTGGAAGCACACTTCTGAAATGGACCTCGTAACAATGCCTTGGTGAATATGTCTGCAGTCTGGTTCTCTGAAGTAACATGAGATGTGGCAATGAATCCTTTCTGAATCATATCACGTATGAAGTGACAATCCACCTCAATATGCTTGGTCCGCTCATGGAATGCAGGGTTGTTTGCAATAAACAAAGCAGCCTGATTATCACACTCCAAGTTCATAGGAAGTGGTACATCTAAGCATAAATCTGTCAGCACCGCTTTCACCCACATCATCTCTGTAGTAGCCTGGGCCATAGCCCTATATTCGGATTCAGCACTAGATCTAGCTACCACAGTTTGTTTCTTGCTCCTCCATGAAACTAGGGCATCTCCAACATAGACAGCATACCCTGAGGTGGACTTCCTATCCTTGGGACATCCTGCATAGTCTGCATCTGCGCATGCTGAGATAGAAATCCCCTTTCCTTTCTTGAATAGCAGACCTGCACCTGGAGAAGATTTGAGATATCTAAGTATCATATGTATTGCATCCATATGCACCTGGCGTGGTTGCTCCATGAACTGGCTCATACGGCTCACTGCAAATAATATATCTGGCCTAGTGATCGTGACATATAACAGTTTGCCTACCAGTTCTCTATATCTTCTCCCGTCCACCTCCTCTGTGTCATCATCATACAGCTTCATGCTAGGATCCATTGGTGCCGTAGCCGGTCGACACCCTAGCATACCTGTCTCACTCAGTAGATCTGTAACATACTTCCTCTGTGACATGACTAATCCATACGGATTCCTGGCAAATTCCAGCCCCAGAAAATATCTAAGGACTCCCAGGTCCTTGGTGACAAACTCAGTCCCCAGCCTTTCCTTTGCCTGCTTGATGCCCTGGTCATCATCACCTGTAATCAAGATATCATCAACATAAACCATGATTACAATGATACCTCTCGTCGTCTTCTGTACAAACAAGGAATGATCAGCATTGGAGCGTTTATATCCTTGTTTCTCAAAGAGGTCTGACAGCTTCTGGAACCATGCTCTGGGGCTCTGCTTAAGGCCATAGATGGCCTTATGTAACCTGCAAACCTTGGAACACTCCCCCTCAACAGCAAAACCTGGTGGTTGTTGCATATAGACTTCCTCCTGCAAGTCTCCATACAGAAATGCATTCTTCACGTCCAGTTGATAGAGTGGCCAGTCTCTAGTAACTGCAACTGATAACAGGATCTGTAGAGTGGAATGACGCGCCACAGGGGAGAACGTGTCAAGGTAATCTACCCCATATGTCTGTGTGAATCCCCGTGCCACTAGGCGTGCCTTGTACCTGTCAATGGAGCCATCTGCATTGTGTTTAACTGTAAACACCCATTTGCAACTCACCGGGCTGACATCTGGAGGTATAGGAACCAAACTCCAGGTTCCTCTAGACTGAAGTGCTGCCATCTCTTCCTCCATTGCTAGCCGCCATCTAGAATCCTGCAAAGCATCATGGTGGTTCCGTGGAATGTCTGTAGCTGAAAGTGCCAATGCAAACGTCCTGACGTGTCCAGATAGCCTCTCAAAAGACACAATTGCTGATACTGGATATTTGGCACAGCTTCTCTTCGGCTTGCGTAGAGCGATTGGAACATCCAGATCCTCTGTGTTATCACCATGCTCCTGTAATGCATCCTGCTGAGAAATGTCGTCAGATCCATCAACATTAATATTTTCATTACATATCATAGGCGGGCTAGTTGACTGGTCAGGACCATGAGCTGGAGGAGGCCTGCGGGTGTAATGGAATGGTAGCGGGGATACTATTGATGGCGGTGGTGGTGGCGGTGGTGGTGACGGTGGTGATGGTGGTGACGGTGGTGTTGTTGGTGGTGCCATGAATACGGTATCAGGAGATATAGGTGGTGGCTGCATGTTCCCGGATTCTGAAAAATACATAATAGATTCAAAAAATGTAACATCTGCACTGATCATATACCGCCGACGCACAGGATCAAAACACTTGTACCCCTTTTGAGTTCTGGAGTACCCCACAAAGACGCACTTGACAGCCCTAAGAGAGAGCTTGTCAGTACCAGGCGACAACTGATGGACAAATGCGACTGACCCAAACACACGAGGGGTAAGCATGAACAAATCCTTGTCAGGGTAAATGAGTGAAAAGGGAATCTGTTCATTCAAGACAGACGAAGGCATACGATTGATAAGGTAACATGCAGTAAGGACTGCATCACCCCAGTAGGAGTACGGAACATGACTCTGAATAAGAAGAGACCTTGTGACCAAGGTTTTAAAAAACGTGAGGCGTATCGAGGCGTTTTCCAATATTTTTTCGAGGCGTAAGCCTCGAGGCGTATCGAGGCGTAAGCCTCACTCCATGAAGAAAATATTTTATAAAACATGCTAATTAATCACAACTATATTTTACAAGTCCTAGAATAATAAATAGCTTTGATAAAAAAACATATTCCATGACATTGCAAGGCTAATTTTATGTTATAAAACACCATGTTCGCACGATAAAGGTTCTACTTCTAAACTCAAACAAGTTCTAAATCCCAACAACAACAAGGACAAAAGTTCAAAAGTACAATGACCATGAAGATACATAAAAAGGCTAACAAAGTAAGTTCTAAACATCAACAATCACTGCATCTCTAAACATCGACATCATCTCCACTTTCACTGCTACTAATAGGATCATCCAATGAATCATCCATATAGTTGATTTGTGCCTCGTCATCATCGTCGTCAGTGAGTTCCTCATTAGCTTGGATGATATCTTCTTCAATATCAACACCTTTCCCTACAAAGAAAAGAAGGTTTCATAGATTTTGAGTATTATATATTATAATATAATCCAAGAGATAATATATATCTTAGATTCTTACTCACCTTTACCCTCTCCATATATCAACAACAAAATAAATATACAATTATCCTCATATGAGTCATATCCAGTATCCACCATGATCGTACGTTGATAGCAATGAAGCAAGAAGGGTTTATAATTTATAATCAATCAATCGGTAGCAATTTATAAATTAGAGGGGAAGGTAGACTAAAACCATTACAATAATTCTCAGAAAATATATTTATTTGTATAAACTCGATTTGCAATATCAGAAAATAAACAAAGAAATATTTTCTGTATATAAAGATTCATAGTATTATGAAAATTGCCCCAACAGCTTTAGTTCTACTTCAAAGAAAATTCCAACTTACTGAAGAAATCGATGAACAGTCCATAGACATAAAACTGCAAAAATCTAACTAATGGACAATTGTAAGCAGATAAATACCAGTTCTTACTTCATAGACATAAACAGTTCTTACTTCATGAAACGATTGTAAGCAGATAAATACCAGCGATGGAGCAGGCGGGAGCACCGGGCAGGCGATGGAGCAAGCGGGACTGGGAGCAGGCGAGCAGGCGAGCAGGCGATGGAGCAGCCGAGCAGGTGATGGAGCAGGCGAGCAGGCGATGGAGGAGCACGGGCACCAGGCGATGGAGCAGCGATGGAGCAACTGGCGGCACTCGACAGAAATCGGGAAAAACCTAAGAAGAGGAAGGGCGAAGCGATATGTACTTCCACTTAAAAGTCACGTGCATGTCACGTGTATTGAGAAGTCATGAGGCGACGCCTCAATTGCGCCTCACGCCTCAGCGCCTCGAGGCGCGCCTCATGACAATTGAGGCGCACGCCTCACTGGGGCTGCTTGAGGCGTGCGCCTCGAGGCGTTTTTCCTAGAAAAACGCCTCGAGGCGTACGCCTCAACGCCTCGAGGCGCGTTTTTAAAAACCATGCTTGTGACATCAAGAAGGTGACGGTGTTTTCTTTCAGCAACCCCATTCTGTTGAGATGTATGAGCACAAGATGTTTGGTGAATGATCCCTTTTGAAGAGTAGTAATTGGCTAGAATGTTGGTGCACACCTCTAAAGCATTATCACTTCTCACACTCTTGACAGAAGTGGAAAAAACATTTTGAATTTCATTAAGAAAGTGGATAATAATATTTCCTGCTTCAGATTTATTTTTCATAAGAAAGACCCATGACGCTCTAGAAAAATCGTCCACAAATACAATATAAAACCTGTGTCCCTGATGATCGGGAACACGACTCGGACCCCAGACATCGACATGAAACAACTCAAACTTGGAGTTACTACTCCGACCTTGACTACTGGGAAAAGACGACCTGTGATGCTTTCCCAACTGACATGCCTCACACTGGATAGGTGTGTGAGAGAGACCATAGGGTAGAACTAGACGCAACTTCTGAAGCGGTAAATGACCAAAGCGCAGATGCCACAGGAGAGGAGATACTTGTCCAGCAGGAGAAGATGTGGTTCCAGCAAATGGGGTCTGGTTCAGTCGATAAAAGCCTCCTTGCTCATAGCCATGACCAATCACGTTGCCCGTACGGATGTCCTGAAAAATCAAAGAAGATGGATCAAAAATAGCTCGACAATGGAGATCCTTCGTAATCTGACTAATTGACAATAGATTCATAGAAAAATGCGGTGCATGTAGGACATTCTTGAGCTGCATAGAAGATGTCAATCTAATCTCCCCCTGACCCGTGATAGGGGAGTGTGTGCCATTTGCAATCACTACTGTCCGTCCTGGAGGAATCTGAGTGTATCCTGTAAGTAGGCTCTGGTCGCCACATAGATGATGTGTAGCGCCCGAGTCCATGATCCACGGCAATGTACCAGATCTACTACTGTGGAGTGCAAGTGTACTACCTGAAGTACTAGTAGAGGCGGAGGCAGAAGCAGCAGCATCAGTATGACTCTCTGTAGTCGGTGCTGGGCCTGATGGTGGGATAATGCCCCTGAGGCGGGCAACTAGATCATCAAATCGTTGATCCAGTGTAGCAGCAGATGGGGGCTCTATCTGCTCAGCGGCTCGTGCAGATGCAGGGAATCCATGCTTTGAGTAGCATGTGTCTTCAGTATGTCCGACTCGGTGACAATATGAGCATGTTGGCCTAGTGCGGCCACCCCTTCCACGAGGGGTACGTCCACGGCCCTGGTGATGAAAACCACGGCCTCTGTTAGCCGCCATAGCTGAGGGATTCTGGCTCGCCGCTGTTGAAGGTACAGTGATCCTACTCAATCTGTGAAAAGCTTCCTCCATGGGAGGAATAGTCGAGTCCGCCAAAATCTGTGAACGTGTTGCCTCATACTCTGGATCAAGTGCAGCGAGAAACACACCCACCATCGTCGCATTCCTGTATGTCTTCTGCTGTTCTGGCGTGGCGGTAAGAGGCATGAAGCTATAAAGCTTCTCAAACATCCCTCTCAATGATGTATAGAGAGAATGTAAAGGACGGCCGTTCTTCTTTATTGTGAATATATCATGTTGTAGTTGCAGGATCTTCGTCTCGTTCTTTGCCTGAGAATATGTCGCTGCCAGGATATCCCACATGTCTTTGGCTGTGGGTTGATGTAGAATGTCATTGGCGATTTCAATAGCCAATGTGCCAGATAGCCACACCTTGGCATATGCATCATCAGCCTCCCATGAGGCATGAACTCCAGTCTTCTCTGCAGGCTCGGGCTCGGTAAGAATGTGCTTCTTACCGGTAGACTTCATCATACTCATGAACTGCATTGCCCACAGTTCATAGTTCGTACCATCCATCTTGACAATGGGCGCTGGACCACGAAATGCGCCAATAGACGGGATATCTGCCTTGCTGTCTGACATACTAGAGACGGAAGACTGGAGCGACTGAGAGAAGGTAATCTTTGTCTACAATGACATAGACGGGATTAGTTGCGTGTGTAGACTTCAAGCAACTAATCCCATGTAGATCAGGATGTGTGCCCTAGGGTTTTGGGGCTTAGCGCACGTAAGCACGTGCAAGGAGCACGCGCGCACGCACCTGGAGTATCACGCGCGCACTGGCGCATGCAACTGTGCACGCAACAGTGCGCGTAGTAGTGCGCACAGTCGCACAGAAGCGATGCGCACGGTGATGCGCGAAGAGGGACACCGCATGCACGGAGATGCGCACACACGCGCGAGGCAATGCGCGAGATGTGCGCACAGGTGCGAGGCGATGCGCGAGATGCGCGCACAGGCGGCGATGCGTGCACAGGCGCGAGGAGATGCGCGAGATGCGCGCACAGGTGCGATGCGATGCTCGGCGCGGAGAAGATCGGAGACGATCGCCGATCGGTTAGGCGGCGCCGATTCGAGAGAGAGAGGGAGAAGAGAGGCCGGCGGGTGGGGTGTTAGGGTTAGGGTTTCGAGAACTCCGGCCTAGGACCGTCGCTCTGATACCAAGTTGGGAAACGTGAATGAGATGCTCTATTCCATAGCCCTAGGCTCTCTTATATAGGAGAGTAGCCTATGGGTAAATTACATAAAGAGAATAACAAGAAAATAAAATAACAAAGAGATACAGTTATTCAATATGCGTCAACAAAATCGTAGCAACACAATGGAATTTCTATGAAGAAAATTTACTTTCTTAGTGTCAAATTCTTCTTGTCTTCATAGGGAACGACTTATTCTATTTCAGTAGTATTACTACGAGCCTATAATTACGGATTCCAAATTCAGGTTTATATAGAAAGGAAACATAGTTGTTGAATGGTTGAGGGTTAATGATTACCAAGAGTTCGATGAATCATATGCTCATTGGACATGCCCTATGTGCATGTTCTATGTGTGTTGGATTAAAAGATATCCATTAATGTCAACCATTATACAGACATGCAAAAGCACACACATCCATTTACATACATAGATACTGCATACATACATATTAGAAAAGGCCACTAATCTAAATCAATGAACAAATGGATACGTGCTTTACAAAATCTATTACATCATGTAGGAAAATAAGATTTGTGAACGAATGCATGTACTTTGTAACAAATATATTCAGCAATTTGCACTTGTAAAAAGGAATTATTACTAGTTTCAATTATTAATTTGTTATGCATCACTAAAATAACTAAATTTGTAGAGTAAATGTGAATGATGTGGTTTTTAGAAATTTATAAAACCTCTGCTTCATCGAAAGCCATCCTATATATTTGGGTGTGTTGATTCATGTGTAATGTTTCATTGGTGCACATTCAGGCTCCCATCTATAAATGCTAATCTTACTTGCACACAATTAATTAACATCTAGAATCAACAAAAAAGAATCTTACTTGTGACTCAAAGGAGCAGAGATAATCCTGGATGGTTTTTAAGTTTCTGATTAACTTCTGTTGATCCTGAAATTAGAAACATCAGAATTCTGCTAATAAGCAAAATAGTGACAGCCAATAATGAAGAAAGATGGGTGAATAAAATGACATGATTGGCTGTTAATGCAGTAGACTAAAAAAACTTTTAAAAAGGCCCATAGAAATATTTATTGTATAACATAAGATTGACAAATCTCAAGTTCAATAACCCGGTACCAGGAAGTCTAAATAAATGAGGTTTTCTGGCCTCCTCTCTAGGCATGTCTTCTTTTTACCAAAAGAAAAGATGTATACCTACCAGGATATAAGACTGACATGTTCATCAGAAAAAGAAATCTGAATAAGAGAGCGCACAATCGTGGAGAGAAGGTGATGGTGCGGAAAAAACAGGGAAAGGTGAGAGTCGGGTATTATTAAGAATTGGATAAGAGAAATGAACATCAAGAGGATGAGATACTGTACAGAAGGTAGTGAAGGGTCATCCCTTTCCAACATAAATTCAGGAAAAATAACAGAATTTGGCCCGTCTGCCAAACAATCAACACATATATAATGGCAACATGCTGCTGGTTTCCCACGAAAGTTCTCTGACAATTAGGGATGCAACTGAATCCGAATAATATATCTCGCAATCATCATAGTCATTATAATCGGATATAGATATGTATTTTTTATTTTGACGGATATGGATAAAGATGGGAGTTTTTTTTTGCAGACATCGATACAAATATGAATAGTTTTCATTTTTTTTAGGATATAAATATGGTTATATTGATAAGTCATGAATCCTAACCATCTATTTTGTTGAACCCACTTGAAGAACTACTTTTCAGCACCCTCTACAAGAAGGGCAGGTGAAGCCGCTATCGTACCATAACATACCAGCATGTGGGGCTCCTCGCGGGTTGCGAAGGCAGCACCGAGGTTACAAAAATCGGTAGTCGGTACTCGGTCAGCCGCGTCACAGACTCAGGATTAATCAGAAGTCGGACGACTAATCGGATTTAGTCGGACTTTAATCGATTTTGAATTTTATGATTATTTTAAATATGTAACTCATTTTTATGCATATATTTACATAGATTTTGTACATTTGTATACTATCATAATAAAATAAAAAAGTAATTAAATTTAAATAAAACACTAAGCATATTATAATAAGTTTGCTTATAAAAAAAGCAAAACATATAAGAATATGGTATCTCCACGCAAAAAATTGGTTGACTAGTATACTTAGTCGGAATCAGTCAGTACTCAGTCGGCTACCCAATGACTAGACTGGTCGGACCTACTAATTGAGCCAGTCGAGCGACTTTTACAACCTTGGGAAGCACCACCACCCCGAAATGATTTTTCATTTGGGTAATTGGATATGTTTGCATCTAGGATCCATTTATACTAGGGGTACTATATAAACTCCATAGGATTAGGATTTTTTGTATCTTCTATATTTTACCTTTTCCGCATATAACAAAAACAATCACCGCCCACTCGTACTACGAGTGACCCTTGTAAATTCGTGTGGATGTGGTTTGCTTGTTTATGTTTGTACTGTTTTGTTTCTGCTACTTGCAACAAGTTACAATGTTTTCTAGCAAATACATATATATGTATTACTAAGTCTGTATATGAAAATATCATAGACACATATTAATGTCTATAAACATACATCTAAATATATTATAAGGTTACACACAATATAATGCATTTTGGAGTCATTTTTAAATGCAAGAATAAAAAAATACAGAGAAAATTACAAAAAATGATCCATCTATAGCTCGATTCACAATTAGGGGCCTCGTTTTTTTAATGTAATGAAAGAGAGGTCCGATTTTAATTTTTGTCTCAAATACAAGTTTTTGTACACTTCCACGACCATTCTATGCCGATGTTAAAACCATAAAATTCAAAGTTAGTACCCTTTTTCATAAATTAAGGCCCTAATTGGGAATTGGGCATAGTTGGGGCTCTTTTTTATAATTTATATTTATAGGGTAAAATGTGGCTACCTCCAGAGAGGAGCCAAATTGGCTACCCCACCTTTAATTCTCAACTTTTTTGCGATATTTTCTAATAACATCTGAGGGTTTTAGACCACTATATGTCAATATATTCACGTTCAAATTTCAACTCAATATGATACTCCCAAATCATTTACAAAGCCTGAAAAATTTTTAATGGTTTAAGAATTGCAGAAAATGACCCCTTTTGTCTGCTTTACACGAAATTTGAATGAGAACATGTTGTCATCTAGTGAATTACATCCCATGTATTATAAAAAAATATATTAAAAATAAAAAAAGTTAAGGGTGGTGGTAGTTAAGTTGGCTCCAGCTAGGAGGTAGCCCCATTTAACCCATATATACTTATATATAATCTTTGGAAAAAGAAATATGGTCACAGGGAGCATGTAACTTACATGATCCCGCCCTCTTTTCCAAATTTTTTTATTATTTTGAAATGAAATCTAAGGGGATTGAGATCATATATCGTCATAGTGACATTCAAAATTCAACTTAATTTGAGACTTTTGTCCCCTACTTCAAGATCGTCAACATTTAACACTCAGGATTGTTGAAATTGAACCACTCACATATGGACATGTTAGGAATGTCTATTTTACGTGAAATTTGAAATACATATTCCACTTATTATTTAAGTAAATCCCTCCAGGTTTCATTTCAAAAAAATGTGAAAAAAAGTATGGGAGCATGCTCTTATATGCTACCCATAGAGCATACTCATTTAACATATATATCTTATGCTATTTAATCATTGTTATAAAAATATATTTAGTTCACCATATTACCTTATTTCTTTTTTTATTTATATGTAATTTTGATTTAATAAATACATATATCCATATTGAAATATATGATTTGCAATTTCAAAATCTAATAAATAATGTTTCGCATCTGATTTTAAGGATGAGGATATGGTAAAACTTATATCGTTAACTAACATGCTATTGCTCTAGGGTTACTACAACAACAAAAAAGAGGTCTTAAATGGCGTGGTCCCGAGGAGGCCAGTATCATTGAGGTTCCCAGTGGGGTTGCTATAGGAACTGAGGAGGTTTCAAGTGATCGTGCTCCTGGTGATGAGATGAAGTGCATGCTCAACAAGGTCTTATTCTCGAAGTTGCCCTGTGAACGCACCGCAGAATCCTGCCATATAAAACTATATAGGCTCATCTTAGCCTCCGAGGGTCGCACATGGGCATAGATGAAATTCATAGTTGCATTACTTATTGCTACCACCATAGCTTTGACTCTATGGAATAGCTTTCTTCGAGCACTTTCAATTCGACCTAGGTTTTAGAATATCTTTGTTATCTCCCAACGAGTAAACGGAAAATAAATAGATGACCAGAACTCAATGACCCAAAGCAGAGGGGAGGCAAAGGCTGGAAAAGAAGCAATGCAACTTCGGGTCAGGTACCCATTTAAGTGGGCGAAGCAAGAAGGCTAAGAGAGAGAAGGGATGTGCGTGAGAAGCTAAGCTCTCTTAAGTGTGTAGATGTCGACTTATATACCGTCCAATTGCATCCCTAATCACAATACATCCATACAATATAATATGAAGAATACTTTCTGGAAAAACTACCACTATGCTTTTATTTCGACATTCTAAATAAGGTTTCTAGCTTCCCTGCTAGAGTGCTAAATTAGTCATTATTATAATATTAATAATACTTTCTGGAATAACTACCACCATGCTTTTATTTCGACCTTCTAAATCAGGTTTCTAGCTTTCTTGGTAGAGTAACATTATCAACAGAAATGTCAAAACAATTGCATATACAGACGGCCTTTTTATTACCTGCTCTAAACATCTATCACCAAATGTTCTTGTGGAGATCCATTCCTCTAATAATGCCTGCACCAAACAATAAAATAGATAAGTTTGCAGTAAAATCTCGGTTCTGGCGGTAAGATTATACCCACATTTCAACTGAAGTAACTTCAGCCTTCATCAACAAATGTCAAACAAACAAACATCAAATATGCAGATAATTTTGTCTTCATAAGTTCTTGGAGTGCACGGAAATATTTAGACACACGCTCAGCACGAACGTAAACATATGCATATGCAG